>CAJGYO010000010.1:106119340-106702877 GCA_904845875.1 Miscanthus lutarioriparius | reverse complement strand
AGCTGGAATCGAGGGACACGCATCTGGACTTCAGAGATGGTGGCGACGACCTGCTCTCAGCGGACGTGGTTGACGGGCTGTATGAACTGGGTCTTCCTAAGAGGAATGGTAGCTGCCTCTACCGCCCCTTTGGTCGAATCAGACGTCGGGTGGTTTGCCGTCCCTAAGTAGCTACTTGAGCAAAACAAAAGGTGAAAAATCTTATGAGACCATTGTGCATAGATTATTTGACAGTCTATGGATGGTGTCAGTTGTTACCTGGTGGTAGATCGGTGTACATTTACAGAACTTGATGGTTGCTTACATGTGTCCATCTACTTTTTTCTCCTTTGCTGCGCTCCCATTTTCTCGTGTGTGTCCCTGCTGCTTTCATGCTCAGTGATTGCTAATATCTTCCTGGTAGGCTGAGTGCTGCAAGGTTTATGACAAATTCATTAGCTTTCGTGAGACTGCAGGGTTTGCGACGAATTTGTTAGATTTTGTTAGACTGCAGAGCATTATTCTTGCCTTGGAATCAGTGTCCAACTCTGTTGCCGGTGGAGCTTGTCTCTCCTTTGTTGCTGTTGCCGGTGGAAGCTTGTCTCATTTTCTCTGGTTGGATGCTTTGTCGCTGTGGTTATAGCTTCTCCGTAAGCAACCATTACGTTGATGCCTATTTTGTTCTCGCAGTTTTAGTCTGTTTTCAGGTTTAAGCCTGAAGGTCTCTCTTCCCGCTTTTTTCTTGCTGCTTTAGTCTATATATAATATATGCCATGTCGTTCACCACTGCTTGGTGATCTGTAACATATGCTATGAGGGTTGTCTCATAGTTGCGTTGTGTTAGCAGGGAGCTACCGTGGGGAAGAAGAGCAGCAGAGAAGACAACGGAAGTTGGCGATGTCAGGATTTAGAATATTCAGAATTTGGGTTTACATACAATTTTCATGTCCTAACTACAGGTTAACCTAATCTGGGCCGGTTACATTCGTATTGGGCCGGCGCACACGTTGCAGCAGCTTGGGCCGATCAACTTGCTTCTCAGCTTTCCCCTCCGAGCCTTCTTCAGATTCACTCGTTGCCTGTTGATGAACACGAGTAACAGCAGGCGTGACACATTGTCTAATTCTTTTCTTTTAAATTTATTTAGTGACCACACGTGCACTTTCGCGAAAAAAAAAGAAAGACCTTCCCAAGTGCCTGTGGTAGGAGGAATTTTCATCTCGTGCACCCGAATACTGGAACTGTGAGACTGCAGGGTTTGTGACAAATTTATTAGCTTTTGTATTCTGTGACGGAGTCGGAAAGGAATCCACGGTGCTCGCGGCGCATGGCGATTCTGTGCTCATCCAGGTTAACTATGAACGAGCCTACGACCGACCACTTCGTCTACAACGCGGCCGGGCGCGCTAGCTCAATGCAAGTTCGTGAACATGCTCCCTCGCTGCTGCTGCTGCACGGGTGCCACCTTCGGCGAACGTTCTCGCCACGCCTACACCATCCACACCTGGATGCTATCGATGGACAACGATGCCATGCATGGAGTGGGCGATGGACGGCGTGGTCGGCGGCACGGGTCCTCTGGTCGCTCGACGCCTACAGGCCGGGGCCGGCCTCCCGCGCGTGGCTATTACTGGAAACCTTCTCGCCATTTGCTACTGTCACAGAAACTGGTGGAACCTTTGTCACTGCCAATCTGAGTGTATCAACAGCCTTCTCACTGATAAATGTGCATGAGCTGCCTGAATCAAGAAGAATGAGAATCTGCTGATTGTTAACTAACCCAGTGAGCTTGATGGTTTTCTTGCCTTGGACCCGGCTGCAGCAAAGTTGGACAAATGCCCTGTTCGTTTGGCCGATAAGCCATACCATTGAAAATCTTGTTGGTTGATTTGTTGTGAAAGAAAAATACAGTTCGTTGATCGAAAAAGTACGGCTTATAAGCCAAGCGAACAGGACGAAAGCAAAGACTTGCTCCTCATCACTGGTGTCTTGAGTAGTCGTGTCTGAAACTTCTTCATCTGGTTGGATAGCTGCCATAACCAAGCCACTTTCTCTGGACACTTGTGATTTCTGCCCCACTTCTCACACATTTCATACACAGTCCCTGTGCACGCCTTTGAGCTCAGAGTGTTGCAAGTTTGTCATCCCACTTGGGCTTAGTGTCTTCAGTTTGTGGATTGCCCAAAATGCCTGGTTGAGTGTTGACCAGTTGCTTGCCCTGGTGTCGGTTGAAATCTCTGCCAGTTTCTCTTGAATAATGATTTGGGTTGGCTCTCCAGCACAGAAGCCTGCATTAATGCCAAGGACAAAGCAGCATCAACCGTTCTCGGTTTATGCAAAATGATGGCAGATTTAATTTCAGGATTGATACCTTGCAGAACCTTGCTAACAAAGAAAACATCATCTAATGGCTTGTTGTGAACTAACACCTCGTGCATAGCACTTTGAAACCTATCATAGTACTCTTGCACATCAGCTGTTTGTTTAATTTGGAGAAGGTCATTCATGGCATTGTGGTACAAATCTTTACCAAACTTAGACTCAACAGCAATGCAAAGTTCAGCCCAACTAATGTCTGAATCAGAATGTTGTGCTTTCATATGTTTGTAACCAAAGTTCAGCACTACCCTTAAAGTGTATAGTGGCAAACTGAGGCCACAAATGCATAGGAATGTGGTACATGTTAAAATACTTTTCACACTTCTCATGCCAGACTTTAGGATAAGATCCATCAAACTTAGGGAAAACGGCCTTGGGTAATCGAACCTCCCTATGGTACTGATACGGCACATGTGTGTGATAGTACTGGGGGGATTCACCCATATCAGTGAGGTGAGGTGGGGATCCAGGGTACTGACCATTGGCCAGGGGCTGCTGGAGGACTAAAGCCCCTTGTCAGACCCTGTGTAATCGATCGATGTCGTGGCCCTTGGCCCCCCCTCTTCCTCGCGCTGACGGGCGGAGGCAGAGCAGCGTGGGGTTGAGCTTCAACGCCTCAATGCGCGATGTGAGATTCTTGATGTCCTTGCTGAGCTTGGTGGAGAAGTGATCGACCTCGGGGCGCCAAGCGTTGAAGGTCTCCATGAGCAGCAGCATAGACTTCATCTGCGCCATAAAGCGCATCCAACTTCTCTTCATGATTTGCCATACGGGATGTTAGGGTTGGGGGTTTGGGTTTGCGCGCCAGTGGTGGTGAATGTCTGGGTAATGGCGGAGGTGGTGGTGGTGGTGGTGGTGTGAACTCGTCGGACCAATAGGAGAGATGACCGGAATCGATGCAGATCGACAAAGGCGGCCTTGATCGAAGCGAATCCAGCGAACTCCCAGCGGGATTTTACGGATCCAAAGCGAAGCGAGAGATGGGGATAACGGCTCTCTGGTACAGAATGACGCACCTACAGCCAGAATAGGAGGATTTGCGGCGTGCTCGCCTTTTCAAGCGCGAAGCCTCATGGCGCCGACTCAAGCAAGGAGCACCGAGAGGGAACAGATATAGGTTTAGTTTGTTTGATAATTTCGCTGACCTCCCAACCTTCCACACACAATGAGATTTAGTTGGCACGATGTGGGCTCAGCCCAATACATCTCTGCGACGCAGGCCGTCTTATGAGCCCAAGGTGAAGCCCACAGAGTATGTAGCCATGACAGTCCTCTAGGGCGCGTTTGCGACCCTGTACCTGGTCGGCCTGGGCAGCCCAACTGGCCCAGGCCTAGGCAGGCCTGCCCCAAGTGGTGCAACAGCTCTTGTTTGCGCCTATGTACCCAGTGAGCCCGGCTCAGGCGAGACTGTGTTTGTCATCGAAGAGGCAGCCGGGCTGAGAGGCTAACCGCCACCAACTGCCACACCGAGATAGTGTTTGTCATTTGGCTGTGGTCAGCCAGGTCCATAACAACAAACAGAAATGGACATGAATGAAAGGAGAATGAGGTTGCTCTTCCATAACCGTTACAACAACAGATCAAAGTTTCAGCATGCAATAGTTGGCCTCAGACATGCTAGTTTAACAATTCATGGCATTACTGGCTACATGGGATAATCAAAGTCAGTAAAGAAGAACAGCAGCATCTGCTAGTCAAGTTTTGAAGCCAACAAACGAAGAAGTTCACAGAAACAGATAAGAGATAGCAAAATGATATGTAGCCAGCTAATGCATCGATCCATTGTGTCATCATTGGCCAAAATACAACATTTAACACCATTGAGTACCAGCAGCAGCCGGAGCAGGAACGCGGCGAAGAACCCCCAAGGCGCGGAACGGAGGCAAAGTACGCCGGAGGTCGCCCGCCACCACCACGCACACGAGCTCACCGTCGGTCTCTCGGAGAGGTAGGTGGAAGGTGACCAGAAAGCGAGGAGAGGAAGAAGGAGAGGCAGAGGGCGGCCGCACTTATAAGCGTCTTGGATTGGCGGGCGGGTTGCCTTCCACAGCGGCGGTAAGCGCCAGCGAAGTTTCACCTTCCCGCGAGCCACCCTCCGCCGCCAAATCGCCACGCCATGGCGCCAGCGACAGCCGAAAGCTCGCCAAAAACGAACCCTAGTGGCGTTTCTCCAGGCCGGCGACGGCGTCGTATTTGACTCCTGGGAGCCGGGCTCGCTCGCGGGCCAAGGCCGCAAACACGGGAGCCTGCAGCCCACGAGCGCAAAGCCGGCCTGGGCCACCCTCGCAAACGCACCCTAGTCGCTCGACGCCTACTGGCCGGGCCGCCTCCCGCGCGTCCCACTTGAGTGCCTCGTCGTGATCGTGACCCCATGTTATCTGCTTCTGGTTGCGCGAGGACCGACATGTCGACGGTGGAGAGCCGACGGTGCGGAAGGTGGATGGTGAACACGAGAAGCAAAACACGAGAAGCACAGCGTACATACGGCCATCCGATCGAGAAGACTCAACGGCGCTGGCCGGCTTCGCGGCGGTCTCGACCGTTTGGTGGCTCCGCAGCTTTGCTGGATCCGCGGTGTCCACGTCTCGGCGGTCAGATCTCATCTCCGACTCCGGCTCTGAGTCGAGCTGCCGCAGGCTGCAGCTGCTGCTCCGACTCGACAATTAAGCTTCTGCCGCCGCCGCCGCCGCCGCCGCCTATATAAAGGGATGGATACACAGGTGGGTTTGTTTCCCTTCCCATTAATCATCATACATATCGATCCGTCGTCGAGTCGATTTGTTCCGTCGTCTTGCTGGCTCATCGTTGTGCTCAGTCAAATCAATCCTCCGATGTCGATGCAGTCCATGAATTCCCGCCGGCAAGGTCAACGATATCGACGCATCCATGTCCTTACTGGGCCGATGGCCAGGACGGTGCAGCCAATCCCGCGTCCTCTTCCATCCATCCTTACGACCACCTCTTCGACGATTACCTCTTCGATGATGATCTGTTCGACGACGATGATTATCTGGCGGCGGCCCCGCTCATCGCAGCAGCAGCAGCAAGCGTTCTCGCGTCGCTGCCACTAGCGAGGAGGCCATCCTGAGCCCCAGGAGGTGACGGGTCGTTCTCGCTCGGGGTCGGGGAGGAGTGCGCCGTCTGCCTGCAAGACTTCCGCGCCGACGAGATGCTGAGGGCGATGCCCTGCTCCCACGCCTTCCACCAACACTGCATCTCGGAGTGGCTCCGCCGCAACGTCGTCTGCCCTCTCTGTCGCCGCCGTCTGCCCGACGAGGAGGACAAGCAGAGGAGGAGGATCTAGTCTAGGCGGATAGTAGCTTGCACCATACTGCTAGTTGTTGAGGTTGAGCATGCATCGCTTACTTCTGTTAATTTCTCTTCTTGTATGTAGGCTGGCAGAATGGGAGATGCGTATCATCATCATCATTATGCAATCCAAAATTTAGTATACAGTAAGTATTAGCTTTGTTTACGCTGTACTTATCTCTTCTCTTGTTGCAAATAAAGGATCAGTGTTGTGGAATGCCTTTTTCTTTGTGGGGTCACTCCTGGCCACTCACCCTCGCTATGGAACACGGGGGAGGGGCCGAGGGTTTCCCACAAGAATGGAAATGGCAGCGGTCAACTACGGTACGCGAAGGTAACGAGACAAAGCAAAATGCGGATCAATTGCCCATTAATTTGTCCGGAAAAGATCAATCCCCCTCTTACACGAGCGCTCCGGGTATTTATAGATCACACCTGGACACGCGGCGGAATTACATTAGGGTTGAACCCTGGAGGGAGTACGCTATACATCGATAAGGGACACGATGGTAATCTTCTGTGGGGAATATGACCTCTGGTATCTACAAGACAAGACATGGACCGCACCATCAGAGGTGGCCCAGCCCACAAGATCAAGACTTACGGTGCACGGCACTGCTCAACGTGTACTGCAAGGCTACAATAAGATATTGTATAATACCAAATAGAATATTTTTCTTGTAACCCTACCCCTCCAGAGCATATAAGGAAGGGCAGGGGTCCTCTAATCGACATCTACATACATCTCAATGCAATACATCGGAACATATGATATAGGTATTACGTCATACTGACGGCTGAACCTATCTAAATCTTGTGTCTTGGTGCTTGTATTACCATCTAGTTCGTATCACGCGCACCTCCACCGATTCATCTACTATTGTGAGTATACCCCTCGATAGACTGCCAACCAGATTCCATCGACAGTAGCGTGCCAGGTAGGGGGTGTACGTGTTGATTCCGTGACCAACCAGATGGATCATCAAGATCAACACCATCCGTGGCAACTCGGTTTTTTGCGGCGGCGTCCTTCATCAGCTTACCACGGACTCGTCGTCTTGATGCAACCCACACGCTCACGTATCGCGCAGATCATGGCGGCGCCCTTCAACAATTTGTGACAAGACTCGACGTCGACGAACTGACCGCTACACGCACGCAGCATCACTCCGACCCGTGGTGCAACACGATGTCCTCGACATCATCCGAAGTCAGCCAAGCATCAACACGAATCCTATCGCCGCAGACGTGTCACGCGGCGGATTGCCTTCCTCGGCGACCGTTACACGCATAGAGTCCGCCTTGTCATGGGCTGGCAACAAACGTAGTATGTGATGATTGCCACAACCAACGATCGCGAGGATAACGCAATTCATATGCATATTCGTGAAGATGCTCAGGATGAATAATTCTCAACGCCATCCATGATGACGCAAGCAAGCTAATTATGGAAATCATGAAGACATAGAGGCTTCCACGGATCACCAGGCATGCAATCTAAGTTATGGACCAAACTTGCATCTGCAAAGGCATACATCACATCCCTGCTGCTTGCCCAGATGGATGCATCTATGATGTACCTCCGACTGCTCGGACTACTAATTCGACTCCGTGTCACAAGTCTCACGAGTAAACTCCGTCGAGGCTCGATTACGCCCATTCGCCTACAACTCCGCTGCGTACCCGTCCGAGCTGTCAAACGAACCGTCCGAGCCGTCAAGCGAGCCGCCTGTGTGTCGCCAACCACTAATACAAGGGACGATGTCGCCGGACTACTTACTCCGACCACCTGCCGCGTCACAATGATGATCGCCACGAAGAACGGCGCCGTGACAACCGCGACCGCCGCCATGACGACAGTTCGGAAAGCTCGAGGGCCAGGCAATTTCGTCAACACCGACCAGATAACGCCATACGCCGCCGACCGGACATTCTGCTCTAAAGCTAAGTCACGCTTTAATATTTTTAAAATATTCTCCAACCTTCATATATCTCCATGATGTTTCTCCGAGTTGTTTTCTTCATATTTGTTCGCCAAATGATTTCTTTCATGCATACCATCTTAAAGATGACATACAACTAAGCCTATGGCAAATCCCGAACAATCATATTGACGCTTCGGATGTCCCTAGAGATGGCCTGTTTCCGGCTCCTCCCTACACGTGCACGAGTGTCTGCCCTCTGCGTTATGGGTGGTCGGCAGCGGCTCTTTAGCGACACTTTCTTCTTCCTACACGCACTCGGGCTCCGCGCTCCGCATTATGGTTAACGGGCTAGCTAGGGCTGGAGACTCAGCTACACACTAACTGGTCGGGTGGTTTATATTAAATATAAATACATCTTCAGAATAATACTAAGTGTTCACACCAACTGATCACCGAGCTGCATACGCTATTTCATCACCATTGATGATTCTTCTCCGGAGTTCATATATTCTATTTTTACATCATATACTACCTGTTCTACACATTTGTTTCGTAGGGGCATGGCTCGGTCAACGAGCTTACGCTCAAGGACTGAACAAGATGATCATCATCCAAGTGGTTGGACCACCTATCAGACGGACTTCACCGCCAACCAACTGGTCGGACTGCTCGGTGCTCACTCCTGCTCAGCTCTCACTCCTGCTCGGCGCTCACTCCTACTCAGTGCTCACTCCTGCTTGGCGCTCACTCCTGCTCAGCGCTCACTCTTGCTCGGCGTTCACTTCACCGCCGACCAGTTAGTTGGACTGCTCATCGCATGTGCTTCATCGTCAGCTACGCCGGGGACTCCTCGGTGTTCGGATTCTTCGTACGAGCCTCGCCAGCTACGCCGAGGACTCCTCGGTGTTTGGATTCTTCTGCAAGCATCGCCAGCTACGCCGAGGACTCCTCGGTGTTCGGATTCTTCATGCGAGCATCGCCAGCTAAGCCAGTGACTCCTCGGTGTTCGAATTCTTTGTGCGAGCATCACCAGCTAAGCTAGGGACTCCTCGGTGCTCAGATTCTTCGTGCAAGCGTCGCCAGTTAAGCTGAGGACTCCCTTGGTGGTCGAATCTTGCTACGTCTCATCGGTGTGCTATCAAGCTACTCCATGTTGTTCGGATCAGGGTGCTGATCTTGGGCAGCAAGTCTGGGGTCTTGATATGCGCATGTTCGATGACATTGGCAGGCTTTCAGATTTGTTTTCTTTAACCCTGCTACAAGATTCATTCTTCATCTTCCAGCAGGCTCGGGGACTAAGTGGCTACACTTCACCCGGCGGTGAATGTAGTGCTTATTTCTTGATTTACCCTCCCTATTGACAGAGTCTAAGTGGCCACACTTCTCCTAAGTGGAAGAATTTTTAAATTTTATCTTGTGCCCCTTACATCATTCTAGCAAGCCTTACTTGGCTAAGTCTGAGGTCTTCTAACCAGTTAAACTGGTCGGCATTGACTTTCACCGCCTAGGTCACCAGTTAAACTGGTCGGCTTTGACTTTCACCGCTGTGTCACCAGATTAAACCGGTAAACCCGACTTCCACTGCTCGGATCACCGGTTAAACTGATTGGCTTCACGTCAAAGTGCTCGGACTTGTTTAAGACAGCATTTCTCAAAGGATACAAGGCGCTCGGGGACGAGCTGTGCGGATATGACCCCCGGTATCCACAAGACAAGACATGGGCTGCACCATCAGAGGTGGCCCAGCCCACAAGATCAAGACTTACGGTGCACGGCACTGCTCGACGTGCGCCGCAAGGCTACAATATGATATTGTATAATACCAAATAGGATATTGTCCTTGTAACCCTACCCCTCCAGAGCATATAAGGAAGGGCAGGGGTCCCCTAATCGACATCTATATACATCTCAATGCAATACATCGGAACACATGATGTAGGTATTATGTCATACTGATGGCCGAACCTGTCTAAGTCTTGTGTCTCGGTGCTTGTATTACCATCTAGTTCATATCACGCGCACCTCCACCGATTCATCTACTACTGTGGGTATACCCCTTGGTAGACTGCCGACCAGATTTCATCGACATCTTCGTTCTCTGGCCACCAACTCCCTGATCCCATCCGCCCCAATGGGGCCACTTCCCCGTCGGCACGGTCCCCTTCCTTAGCGGGCGTCGGACCTACACGTGTTTCCAGTGAGGGTTCGCCCGCCCCTGTCGCCAAGCTTTTCTCCTTTCCCTCTTTACGAGTCTGGTGAACCTCCGGGTCCTCGCCTGAGACACATAGACAAAGTTCAAAGATTAGAGAGCACCTCCGCCGGGGGGGTAACACACGTGATGATGCGGGTTAGTTGAACCAAAGCACCAGTCGAGGGTTAGGGAGGAGCATTGCCGAGGTACCTCCCCCCAACAGCAGCTCCTCGAGGGTCGGGCTCAGCGTGATGGGTCAGAGCAACGTTAGAACTATGGGAGGCAAGCGAAGGTATGTAGCTTACGGCCTGGTCCAGCGACGCCCCTGTTGTGCTCGACCGGTGCTGGGCCTTTGTTTGTTTGGTTTAATTTTGGGCCTGTCGTGTCGCTTGATGGGACGCGTGATTATAGGAGGTGGTTTCACCTTTTTCTCGGGATCGGCGATGCTCTCTCTGTTGCTGATTTTTCGGGATGTGTCTCTTGGCTTCCTTAGGCGCGGGCGATGGGCGCCTATAAATAGTTGCGGTTGGTCTAGGGTTTTTTTATACTGAGCCTTTCATTTGCTGGCGTCCTGCTGCTGCTGAGATTGCTGGCCGAAGGTTGAGTTGCTCCGAGGCTTGCTTCTTGTGCGAGGATTGTCTTCCGTACGAGGCTTTTTGATCTGTTGGCTTCCTCTGTCTCCTCATGCTCATTAAGGTAATTTGGTTATTGCTTGAAATTAGAGTCTTGTTCAGTGCGAGGGTCCATGTTCATTGACTGGTTTGCTGGCTGTTGTTTTTTGTAGCTCAATGGCTCGTCTGAAGAAGACGATGAAGGTTGTCGAGGGGGCCGATGTTGCTGATTCTGACTCAGATGCCGCTGTCAGCTTTGATTTTGGTCTTTTGAGGATTACGTCGAGTGATCTGGACAGCTTTGCGAGGGCTGGTTGGTTTGCACGGGATGTTGTGAGGCCATCTGAGGGTGAGACTATTCTTGATCCTCGTGATGACAAGGTGGTTGTCTACAGGGAGTTTTTTATGCTGGGTTGAGGTTTCCGCCGCATCCGCTTGTTATTGGCGTCTTGAAGAGGTTTAATCTAAAGTTTCATCTGTTGAACCCTTCTAGCTTTGTGAAGCTGAGCATCTATGTTTGGGGGTGTAAGTCGTTGGGCATTGAGCCAGATCTTGAGGGTTTCATTCGTATTCATCGAGTTCACCTCAGCCTCGGAAGTTGAACATCGATGGTAAGACAGTTTTGGGACAGTTTGGAGTTTACACTTTTGTTTATTGTTATGGTGTGGTGGTTCCTGTTTAGGCATAGAAGAACAAGTTGGCTTCGCCGTGGACTGAGAATTGGTTCTATGCGAGGTTGGAAGGTGAGCCTGGTCTTTGCGGTAAGTTGTCGAAGCTTGAAAGCATGACTTCTAAGGGTGTCATGACCGATGCCTATGCTGCTGCTGTGGGTGCACTCAGGGTTTTGTCGCGTCACTAATGCGCATGCGATTTGGTTGGGGAGTTTGTTTGTGCGAAGGTTCTGCCTTTGAAGGCTAATAAACTTTGGTTTTCGGATGATGAGAGGTACTGTGGTCGAGGTTTGAAAGGGCTTGGTGTTAACGTGAAGCAAGCCTAGGCGAAGGTATTTGAGAAGAGTGAAAGCTCCGCGGATGGAGTAAAAGCCGTGTATAAGAGGGTCATTGAATCTGTTGAGGATCTCATCGGGGCTCTTGGGACCCAGAGAAGAAGTCGATAAAAAAGGCCTTGGCTCATCGGCACCGCGTGAATCGATGCTTCGACTTGCTTGGGTTGACGTACCCCGATTGGCTAGCGGTGGATTTGAAGGATGTCGAGGGTGGCAAGAAGAGGAAAAGAGCTGAGGTGGGAGATATGGTGACAGGCACGTCCAAGAGAGGTGGACGCGGACGTGGGTAGGCGGGCGGGTCGAAAGTTGATAGGGTGGTTGCCGTGAAGGTTCCTGCATTGTCGGTGGGTTCACCGGTCATGGCGGCGAAGCCAGTGTCCGTGGTATCATTGGTTCCATAGCCGAGCACGGCTGGAGGTTCTGTTCCCGGTCGCAAGATGCTCTGTATTGCTAGTTTGTCTATTTTGCACGAGATTTCTGGTGACGATGATGATGAAGAAGAGGGGGAAAAGAAGGAGAAGGATGAGAGCCAGGGTTCTGAGGATGTTAAGGTGGATGGGTCTAGCTCTTCTAGTGATAGCAATGATTCTAGAGTGAGTCGGGATGGAGACGATGATGACGATGATGAACATGAAGAATCAGAGAACCGTTGACCTGCTGAGTCTGTGGAGCTTGGGTTGTAGGTTGTTGGGGCTCAACAAGAGGAGAGGAACGTGTCGCCCCCTGATGAGGCTGGATCTATGCCTCGCTGGCACCTCGTGCATATCATGCGGGAGGGGCACAAGGTACCTACTGATGAGAATGAGCCTGTGGCGGGTTCAGGAAAGCTTGCCCTTGGCGATGCTAGCCATAGTGGCTTGAGGCATTTTGCTGTCTCTTGTGGCACTGATGAGACATATATTGAGCTGTTTACTAGCCCAGACCTTCATGAGTGTCATCTCGTCGGGACTGAAGAGGAGCGTCGATTTATGGCAGGGACATATTGTCGGATTTGCATGCTGGAGGTGGAGTTTTTGTTGTCGCATGAGACAGTTGATCATTTGACTGAGGATGTCGAGGTGGCTGGTGTTAGGGCCATCATGCTCGCGCGAGCTGCGCATCGGTGCCTTGGGCATATTGAGACTAAGTTGAAGGAGCAAATAACATCGTTGGAGAAGGAGAAGGTTGATTTGAAGAGTAAGAATAAGGAGCTAGCTGGACGGGTGGAGTCTCTTGAAGGCTCAATTGAGAAGAATAAGGCTTTGGTTGAAGATGCGGAGGCGTGTTTGAGTCGCAATGTTGATCTTCGTGCGAAGCTGAAGAGGAAGGACGAGGATCTAAAAAAGGCTGAGGAGGCTCGCAAGAAGGCTGAAGATTTGGTGGAGAACGCCAAAAAGCTGGAGGGTTCATGTGCGGCTTTACTCACCTGTATGCAGGGGGCGAAGATTGCTATTGATGCAGTGTTTGTTAAGGGAGGTGCGGGAGCGAGCGGGGGTCTACCCGACATTGACCCTGCAACTTTCAAGGCCTGGTTTCAGGCGGAGATTGGCCAGTTCACGCAGTTGCTTAATAATGTTTTAGATTTCGGCGCATATGGTTCCGCCCTCGCCATTGCCTGGACCTTTCAGGCAGCCGGGTGTGATCATCTAAAGAAGATTGGTCGAGTTAATCATAAGTTTTCTAGTGTTGAGGACATGCGCGAAGCTGTTGGGGACCGTTCCTGCAAGAATGTAGTTGTGCGATTATTGAAAAAGTTTTGGACAGAAGGCGGAGGCCGGGTTCTTGCTTTTAGCGAGGCGGCGGCTGGCACTCATGAGGTGTTTTGGGGTTTTTTGTCTTGTTCATTGTTTCTCATTCGCGTGGTTTTACTTTGTTTCGTTCCTCACTATTTTTGTTCTTTTGTCAGCTGTCGCAGCCTTGGGATGCTTCGACTTCCACGACTAGGGCCAGAGAGGTAGGCACTTCCTTGACCAATGCTAGGGTTGATGCGTCTGGCGCTGCTGCTGAATTGTCCGCGAGAGGAGCTTGAGCTGGGACTGTTCGCGAGGGTGCTAAATCGGGCCGTGCCGTTGATGAAGGACAGGAGGTTGGAGATGCGCTTGGAGTTGATGCCATGGACGTTGATCAGACGGGGCAGGTTTGACGCGTGCGTACGTCATAGTTAGGGTGTGGAACTTTTGAGATATAGGTTATGTGCCTCCTGCGAGGGTTGATTTTTGTCAGTTGGTTAACTGTTGCCTTCATCGCACAGGTTCTTGCGGGGCCTGCGCGTGAAGCTTTGGATGTTTTGCCCCTGATGATGAATCATTAGGACACATTTATCTCTGGTGCGTCATGGGCGCGTGCTAAGTCCAAGTTTCCCTCGCTATCTTTTGATCGTTTTTGGTGGGCGAAGGTAGGTTCTTATGATAAGAAGAATCAGGAGGCGAGTAGGTGTTGGCGGAATGCGGATCTCACTGATTGTCAGTCCGAGTGTTTGCTTTTTGGCTCTGGGTCTGCTTCGGGGGTGCTTGATGATGTTTATGATGAGGACGCTATAGATTTTATTTTTGGGCGGGGCGGTTGAGTTTGGATTGCGAGGGTAAGCTGAAGGTGCTGAAGCCCGAGCCGCTGGAGCTTGACGAGCATGACCAACATCGCATGTATCGAGCAAGGGTTTTGGAAGGTGACTTGCCGTTGGTTCCTGTGAGATCCTTTCTCTGGGGGCCGATTGTTGAGAGTGAGGCGCTGGCGGAAGGTGGAGGTTTACAAGTTGTGGTTGATGATGTAGATTTGTTTGTGGAGGATGTAGCGAGTGAACTCATGGACAACGTACTTGGGGATGTGGCCACGGAGATGGTGAGGGAAGTGGTGTGTGAGGTATTCTTTGAGAGGATGCCCCTGATGTCTGGGAGTTTTGGCACCGTGGGTCGGCTTGATGCGGTTTTTTGGTTGGTGTAAAAAATATTACTGTGCTTGTTGTATTTGTGATGTATTGTTGAGAACCCCATCGAGGGTTTCCACTGCTATAAACCTTGTTTAATGTTATTTAATTGATGAGTCAGGGCATGATGCATTTTTTCTTTTCGATTCTCGTTTTGTACTTTGGCACGCAATGATTTTTTAAGCAGCGACGCCCCTCCCCGCTTTTTCGGCGAGGCTTGTCGCTTTTTCGTTTTGAAACTTGATTCACAGCGACGCCCCCTTTTCTCTTAGCGAGGCTCGCTGTTTCTTTTTTCGTTTTGAAACTTGAAGCGCAACGACACCCCATTTTCTTTTAGCGAGGCTCGCTATTTTTTGTTAGGAAACTTGATGCGCAGCGACGCCCCCTTTTCTTTTATCGAGGCTCGCTACTTTTTTTGTTTTGAAACTTGACTTTTAGCGATGCCCCTTTTCTTTTAGTGAGGCTCATTGTTTTTTGTTCTTGAAACTTGACGTGCAGCGACGCCCCCTTTTCTTTCTTTGAAACTTGACGCGCAGCGATGCCCTGTCGATAGAATATCGTCAGCAGTCCTCCGAGGGGTATCCCACGAAGGTAGATTGATCGACAGAGATGCATGTAATCAAGAACAAGAAGGCAACGGAGACACAAGTGTTATACAGGTTCGGGCTGTCAGCGCGACGTAATACCCTACTCCTGTGGTCTGTTGGATTGTATTGGTTATCGTATGATATTGCGTATTGTTTTGAGGGGGTCCCTGCCTGCCTTATATAGTCTAGGGGCAGGATTACAAGTTGGTTAGATCTAGGAGATAACCAGAAAGTAATAACAGATTATAGAAATCATGGGATCATACGTATCCTAACTGATCTCGTAGTATCTTCATGATATCTTCCCGGTGTCTTGCGGGGCGCGCCGTGCTCTGCAAGGCTTTGTCTTATGGGCTGGGCCACCCCTAGGGGCATAGCCCATGCAGTCTGCCATGGGTATCCGGGGTCGTACCCCCCACAGCTAGTCCTCGAGCACCTTGCATCCATTGTGCAACGCTGTCTTGAGCTTGTCCGAGCAGGTGTGAACAAAGCCAAGCAGTCAGACTCATGGTCCGACCACCATGATGAGTTGCTAAGCAGTTGTGAACCATCACTGAGCAGTTGTGAACCGTCGTTGAGCAGTTGTGAACTACCGCCGAGCAATGTATCCCAAGTAAGGCTTGCCATAAGGATGTAAGGAGCTCAAGTTCAAAATAAAAAAATTCCTCACTGTGGACCAAGTGTGCCCACTTAGAGTCGGACCACGAGAAATGGAGATAGTCTTCTTCAACCTCAGGAGGCGCGGAGTCTTCCAGATTAAAGCAAACACACTCACCGCAAGGTGAAGTGTGCCCACTTAGTCCCCGAGCCTGACAGTAGGTGACATAGTCATGTGGTGCTAGGGTCCAAAGTAGAAGAAAAGCAGAAGACCAGCCGAGCAGGCAGCCAGTCCCCAGGCGGAGCCCCGAAATGAGAAAAGCACATTCACCGCAAGGTGAAGTGTGCCCACTTAGTCCCCGAGCCTGATAGTAGGTGACATGGTCATGTGGTGACAGGGTCAGAAACAATAGTGAACAGAAAAAAGTCCCCAATGTGGTGAGGAACCAAGTCGTATTGATGATGTAAGCCCTGAGCCACAAGTGGAAATCTTGGAGAAATCAAATCGTGGAGAAAAAACCGGAGTAACGGCTGTACAGTAGGAGTTACTGAGCCTTAATTGATTGCGGAGAAGTCGGCGAATATTCGGTGAGCAGTAACAAATTCCGACGAAAAATGGGCGATATGGGCCGCACTTGCGCGAAAGCCCAGGTAACTGCCCATCATGCCACTTCGGAGAATTCGGAGAGGCACAAATCATGGAGCGGTTTCCCAAAAACCCTTGAATGCGAAAATGGGGGGAGTGCTTAATAACTGCGCCGCCGCACTCTGCGCTCCCACCTTTGCCACATTGCCACTTTGTCTTCCTCCTCAGCCCTCGTGCTTCCCAATTCACATTCACTCGCGCTTCCGCCACCAATCCCAAACCAGATCTGAGAGATGGCGCCGAAGAGGAGAGTTGTGAACCCAAAGAAGGCGGCCGCTGGATCAAGCCGTGACAAGGAATGGGTGCCATCACTCATGGGGGAGGCGGAGCTCAATAGGATGGTGGAGGCTGGCATTCTTTCTGACCGTGTCACCGCCGAATGGCGGCCAGCCAGCGGTGAGCCCTACCCGATGCCGCATACTGACAAAGTAGTAGTTTTCGAAGATTACTTCTGGCACGGATTAGGATTTCCTATTCATCCTTTCTTGCGGGATCTGTTGGAGTTATGGGGAGTGAGTCTGTGCAATCTGCATCCCAACACCATCTTGCACATCTCCATTTTTATCCATTTCTGCGAGGCGTATCTCGGAATTCTCCCCCACTTCAACCTCTTCTGACACCTGTTCTAGTTGAAGAAGGGCGGTGGCGGTTCAAAAATGGTCGACGGCGTGTATCTTCAACTCCGTGACAGAATGGCGGGCGAGTACATCACTGTACCACTGAACACCTCGCTAAAGGGGTGGAACGCTAGGTGGTTCTACATGGAGTAGAGCCATCCTGCCATCCGATGCGACATCGACCACATTCCAGAGAACTAGAAGAGCTGGTCGGAGAAGCTGAGCAGTGCTGATATGGACCAGGTGAGGGAGCTCCTCAGCCTGATAAAGGGGATAAAGATGAACGACGGACTGGTGGCGGCGAGCTTCATAGTGCGCTGCGTCCAGCCCTGCAAGGAGAGGGCCCACGTGGGCTTTGACTTCAAGGGGGACACCGACGGCACCCGGGAGAGGATGGAGAGGCTGATGAGGGATGATGTGCTAGAGCGGGCCACAGAGCTATTCACTCCAAATGCCTCATTCAGCGTATCAGGGCAGACAAGAGCCTTCAACTACACAAATCCACCTCCTTAGGTAAAAGTCTCAACTGTTTGTTCCTGATGCTTTTTACCCTGTACCATTGCCGAGAAGTGAACTGATTCACTTATGGAAAGATCCATTTGTAGGAACGAGCAACGTACTTGTTGGGAGTGCCGAGGAGCGATTGGTCAAAGGCAGTGGATGCCCGGCCCACAACTCAGCCTAAGGAAGCTGTCATCAGCGCCTCGTCGGAATCTGGAGGCACAGGCGCTGGTAGGACGAAGGGTCCCCTCTGGTGTCGGAGAAAGTCCAGGGAAAAAGGATGGCAACAGATGAGCTGGCGCACAAGAAGAGGAAGACAACGGGTGTAGCTCCCCGCAAGCCGGGCAGTATCTCGCTTGACGGTGACCAGACCACTCGAACGCAGAGTGCGACGATGTCCGAGTGGTCGGACGATGATGGGGCTCCGGTAGCTCCTCCTCCGAGCACTGAGGCGCTGTCACGCAACACGCATGCGAAGGTGTAGTCAAAAGGAGGGGAGGGAGTCCCCGAGCAATAGGCAAAGGGAGTCTTAGAGCAATAGGCAGAGGGAGTCCCTGAGCAACAGGCGGAGGAGAGGCCGATGGTGGGGGCCGTGAGACCTCTAGCCCTGGGCATGCGAGTCGACCCTAGGGCCACGCCTGGGGGCTTGAGGAGGCAATGTCGGTTTAGAAAAAGTGTATGAGGAGGCCGACGTGTAAGTATCCTTGCCTTGGATTCATTTTGCTGTCGGATCCTTATAGCTGCGGCGATTAACGAGCTAATCTGATGCAAAGCGAGGCGTACAGAGGATTTGAATCCATCCGTCTAGACCGGCGAACAGCCGAGGGCTGGTCCTGATGTGGAGGCGATGCTGGCAGACCCCGTCCCGGAGTCCTCGGGTGCTCGACGACCTGTGGAGGAGTCAACCATCACTGCTGATGGACTTGGTGATGACGAACGATTGGTGCCGACGGTGGTCGAGTCGATGGCGATGCTCGGGGCAACGGTGGGAGCCGCTGGGTCTTCAGAGGCGGATGCTGGAGTTGCCGACACCATGCCTGAGTCTAGGGCAGGGAGGCCAGTGGAGCCAGAAGAGCAGGGCACACTCCCTGAGACGTCGGAGGGCGTGGTCGGACGCGCTGTGCGGCCACCGAGCCCCCAGGTGGTGCCACCAGCTGTGGATGAAGAGGATGAGATGGAGGAGATTGAGCGAGAGGAATCATGACCTAAAGCCGTCTGGATCCTCCACAAGCGGGGGGATGAAGTGGTGGTCGTTAAAGAAGAGGACACCACCAGGGATGTTAGGAGGCTAGAGTCCACACTTTCCACAGCGATGAAGCAGATCAAGGTTAGTACCGCATCGGCAATGTCTGTCTTTTATGTTGGAGATTGGAGTTCCTCATAAACTTGGGGCTTTTGCTGGGCATAGCACGAACTGCCAAACAATGGTGGCAGATGATCAAGAGGATGGAGCCCCTCACTGAGGAGACTACGAAGCTGAAGGAGGCGGTGAAGCTTATGGAGAAAAACGTCCAGAGGGCCCAGCGCGAGCGGGATCTTGCCGAATCTAACGCTCAGGATCTGGAATACCGAAAGGGGGCTTTATCCGAGCAGTTGGCGACCATGTCCGAGCAGTTGTGGGGCAGCTCCGAGCAGCTAAGAAGCCTCTCCGAGCAGAAAAAGGGTACTGTGGGTCGGTGGACTTGTTCTGTATTACTGAACAGTCTTGATGTTGCTGTTGTCCATTTTGTTTGTAGATCAAGATGCGAAGCTCAGCCAGCTATGCCAAGCCATCGGGCAACTCCAAGAGGAGAAGGAGAGGGCGTCAGGGCGAGCAGAGAAGCTGGCCGAGGAGCTGAAGGGTGAGTAGCTCGTGGTCAGAGTTGTTGCTGGAGTGATTTCTTTGTTTGACGGATCCTTGTGGTGCCTGCAGACTACCATCGGAGGACCAAGGCACAATTCGACATGTTGGAGCAGGAGGCTAGAACCCAGAGGAGTAAGCTCGACATCGTGGTTGCTGGAGTCAAGCCTGTGCTTGACTATGTCGACATGGAGGTGGCTCCTCAGCTCAACGATAGGCCACCCTGTCTGGACCCCATCATCGATAGGTGCAAGGCGGCATGGGAAAACTTCAAAAGCTTCAACCGCAACACCACTATCGACACCATGACACACGCCCTAGCTGTGGTCTAGTCCCACTACCCTGCCATTGATCATCAAGTGATAGGGGCCGGATTCGCCAGAGGGACAGGTGCGATGAAGCAGCAGCAGCTGGAAGATGAGGTGGAGGATGCGGCGAAGAAGCTGGCCGATGACGTCGACCTGTTCAGCGAGGTGGATGGTGATGGCCAAGCCCAATGACCTACTCGAAGAGTAATCTATAATAGCTAGAGAGGACAGTTAAAATGTGCGTGGGCGCAGACAAACATTTATGTATGTGTATAAATGTTGTAAATTGACATGGGCATGTTTATGCAGTTTGCCAGTATTTCGGTGAAAAAATAGATGTAGTGTTAACACTAACGCAATTATACATGATATAAGTAGCGTCTCGAAAGGCTTAGTTCTTAACTGAAGCGTGGAGCCCGTGCACGTGTAGGAGGAACAAGCATGACCAAGGAACCGCGAGCCACCACCCATAACACAGAGCGTGGAGCCCGTAGCACGTGTAGGGAGAGAGGAGAGACTGGGTCTTCTCCAAAAACACAGAAAGCAGAACGTGTGCCTTTGCTTTCGGCAGTTGGCAAATATCATAGAGATATTTTAGTATGGAGAAACGTGGCGAGCGTTTATGGAGATCACATATTGGAGTTTAAACCGGAGAAGCATAGAGTCTGGCGATCGCAAATGGAGATTAAACCAGAGTGGAGAAATAATGGAGACAAATTATGGCGACAAAAACTTCATTCATTACGGAGTGGAGAGTACATATCTGGAGCGTTTCAAGGATAGAAATGTATAAGGTGCTCGATGTGCCATGATTTGGGGATATCGATTTCATCCAAGTCACATAGCCGGTAAGACCCTTGTCGGGTAACCTCTTTGACCATATAAGGCCCTTCCCAGGGGGAGGAGAGCTTATACATCCCTTTGGTTTTCTGTTTTATGCGGAGGACGAGGTCGCCGATAGCAAATGAACGACCTTTGATGTTCGATTGTAGTATCTTCGCAAGCCTTCTAGGTATTTGGCTATGCGGATGCAAGTGATTAGGCGTTCTTCTTCGGTCCTATCGACGTCCTCTGTCTGAACAGCTACGGCTTGCTCTTCATTATAATGTTCCACCCTAGGTGCTTAGAAGGCAATGTCCGCTGGAAGTATGACTTCTGAGCCGTAGACCAAAAAATATGGAGACACACCGGTGCTGTGACTAGCTTGAGTGCGTAGTCCCCAGACCACAGCTGGGAGCTCTTTGAGCCATCCTGCCAGAATGCTTTTCCTCTTTCTGATATAGCCTCTTTTTGAGGGCATCAAGGATCATGCCGTTCGCCCGTTCGACCTGGCCATTGGCCCTAGGATGGGCAACAGAGACGTATTTTATGGAGATGCATCAGTCTTCGCAGAAGTCCCAAAAATGATGACCAGTGAATGTAGTTCTGAGGTCGGTGATAATGCTGTTCGAGAGACCAAATCTGTGGATGATATTTTTGAAGAGCTCGACTGCCTTCTTTATAGTGGCTGAAACAAGCGACTTGTATTTGATCCACTTGGAGAACTTATCGATGGCGACGTACACGTACCGGAAACCGCCTGGCGTGGGCTTGAAAGTCCCGATCATGTCCAGTCCCCAGCATGTGAAAGGCCAAGAAGCTAGGATGGTCTGTAATTCCTGCGCCGGCACGTGAATTTGCTTGGCAAAAAATTGACATCCTTCACATCGTCGGACGAGGTCCTCCGCGTCGGTGATGGCCGTGGGCCTGTAAAAACCAGCTTGAAAAGCTTTGCTGACCAGGTTTCTCGAGGCCACGTGATTGCCGCAGGAACCAGAGTGAATTTCAAGAAGTAGTTTCACTCCCTCTTCTTGGGTGATGCAAATCTACAGTATCCCTACCTTGGCACTTTTCCTCATCAAGTTCCCATCTACCAGCGCGTAACGCTTGCTTTGATGGATTAGGCGTTCAGTTTCAATCTTGTCGGCGGGTATGTCATCCCTGGTGAGGTACTTGATGAACTGTTCCCTCCAATAGGCGACCGGCGAAGGTACAGTAAGTACCAACTGCTCGACAGGGGGGATTTCTTGAACTTCCTTCTCTTCCTTAATGGATGGCGTAAAGAGGTCTTGAACAAAGACCCCAGGCAGAATCACAGCGTGAGAAGAGCCTATCTTAGATAGGTGGTCGGCGAGCTGATTTTGATCTCGTATCACGTGGTGGTACTCGATACGGTAGAACTTCCCTTTGAGTTTCCTGATTTTGGCGCAATATACATCCATCTTCTCACTGGAACAGGACCAATCTTTATTGAGTTGGTTGATGACCAACGCAGAGTCTTCGTATACCATGAGACGTTTGACGCCGAGCTCGACGGCTATACGGAGTCCATGGAGACATGCTTCATATTCGGCGGCATTGTTGGAGGCTGGAAAATGAATTCGGAGGACGTATCGGAGCTTGTCCTTGGTCGGCATAATGAATAAAATGCCAGCACCAACACCATTGATGTTGAGGGCGCCGTTGAAGTACATCACCTAGTGCTCGGGGTAGGTAGCGGGGATGGGCTCTTGGATCTCGATCCACTCAGCAACAAAGTCAACGAGCGCCTGTGACTTGGTGGTAGGCCTGCTTTTGAATTCAATGGAGTAAGTGTCGAGCTCGACAGCCCACTTGATGATATGGCCGTTGGCCTCTTTGTTGCGGAGGATGTCCCCAGAGGGAACTTAATTACCACGGCGACCTTGTAGTACTTGAAGTAATGGCGGAGCTTGCGCGACGTGATCAGAATAACGTATAGCAATTTCTGAACTTGAGGATAACGAGTTTTAGACTCATTAAGTCCTCGCTAATGAAGTAGACCAGACATTGTACCTTATATGCGTGTCCGGCCTCCTTGCGCTCAATGACGATAGCTATGCTAACGACGCGATAAGTGGCGGCGATGTAGATCAGTAGGGTTTCGTCTGGTCGAGGCACCGTCATGATCGGAGGCTTCGTTAGAAACAACTTGAGTTGCTCGAAAGCTGTATCTGCCTCCTCCGACCAAGAGAAACGCTCGAAGGCCTTGAGGAGTTTGAAGAACGGTAGTCCCTTTTCATCTAGGCACGATATAAAGCTGCTGAGAGCAGCCATGCAGCCTATTAGCTTCTGTATGTCCTTTACGCAAGTTGGCCATTTCATGTTGGTGATGGCAGAGACCTTGTCGGGGTTGGGCTTGATGCCACGGGCACTGACGATGTTGCTTAGGAGTATGCTGGATGGAACTCCAAAGATGCACTTTGAAGGGTTCAACTTCCATCTATATCTTTTCAGGTTGGCGAACGTTTCTTCGAGGTCGGCCATGAGATTGTTGGTGGTCTTGGACTAGACGACCACATCATTGATGTAAGCTTCGACATTGCGGCCTATCTATTGATCGAGGCACATCTGGATGTCCCTTTGGTAGGTCGCCCCGGCGTTCTTGAGTCCGAAGGACATGGTGGTATAGCAATACGCACAAAAAGGTGTGATGAACAACATCTTGATGTGGTCATCCTCTTTCAAGGATATCTGGTGATAGCTGGAGTAATAGTCGAGGAAGAAGAGCAGTTCGCAGCCAGCGGTGGAGTCTACAACCTCGTCTATCCAAGGCAGACTGAAGGGGTCTTTAGGACAATGTTTGTTGAGATCGGTGTAATCAACACATATTCTCTATTCTTTATTCTTTTTTGAACAAGAATAGGGTTTGCTAACCACTCAGGATAATACACTTCTTTAATAAATTCGACTGCTAGGAGCCATTTTATTTCTACCCTAATAGCCTCCTTCTTGTCTGGCACGAATCGTCGGAGTTTCTGCTTGATCGGTTTGGCGGTCGGTGAGACATTCAAGGAGTGCTCGATCTTCTCCCGTGGCACCCCCAGCATGTCTGCAGGTTTCCAAGCAAACACATTGTCGTTGGCACATAGGAAGGAGATGAGCGCGCTTTCCTATCTAGGGTCGAGGTGAGCCCCAATCTTGATGGTCTTGGAGGGGTCATCGAGGCTGAGGCCGACTTCCTTTGTTTCCTTAGACTTGGTGGAGGCGCGAGGAGGCTCTAGCAATGGGATCTCTAGGTCATCGGCGGGCACCGTCTTGGCGTCGGTGACCACGCTAGCCATCTGGATGGAGAGGTCAGTGGCTTCGGCGAGGGCGAGACTCTCTGTCTCGCAGGCGTAGGTGATGGAGAGGTTGACCCGTAGGGCCAGAACTCCTATAGGCGAAGGCATCTTCAGCAGCAGATAGGCATAGTGCGGTATGGCCATGAACTTGGCCAGAGCTGGCCGACCAAGTATGGTGTGGTAGGCGGTGTTGAAGTCAGTGATGTAGACGTTGATGTGCTCGACACGGTAGTTGCTAGCCGTGACGAATTGTACCGAGAGGGTGATCTCTCCAAGCAGTTTGGATGCCCTGCCAGGTACCACACCCTAGGAGGAATCAGAGGGTGTGAGGTCTCCTATTCCAAGGCCCAGCTCCTTTAGGGCTCCGGCGGAGAGGAGGTTCAGAGCACTTCCGTAGTCGATGAGCACTTTCCTAAAAAGCACTTTCTGGATGGTTGCATCAAGAATGAGGGGGAAACGCCCTATGTAAGGGATGTCCACCCACTGGTCAACCCTTCTGAAGGTGATGGGGACCTCGGACCAGGGGCGATAGCTGGGGTTGGCGACGGCGTCTTCCGCGTTGACGGCAAGCACCCAGCGGACAGTGAGCTTCTGATCTCTTCTGCTCTTGGCTACGGTGAGGCCCCTGAAGATGGTGGCAACCACTTTGTCATGATCCTAGAAGGCGTCGTTGTTGTCCCCAGGTGGTCAGTGGCCTCTGGCTCCGTCGTTGTTGTCGTCGTCTGACTTTTTAGCTTGGAACTCCTTAGCCAAGCCGAGGCAGTCCTTCATCTTGTGCTTGCTGTTCTTGTGGAGAGGGCACGGGCCTTCGAGGATCTTCTTGTACTGCTCGTCGTAGTTGCGCTTGGCACGAGGTTCTTCAATCATGGGCCTTCGATGTGGTCTGGTTGGCGGCGGCGATATTGACATTGGATCCTTCTAGCCGATCATGGCCACTGTCCCGATGGTGACTGCGGTCGTCGTAGCGACGGTCGCTGTGTCATCGGTCGTTGGGTCGGTCATTGCTATGACGAGTTGGGCAATGAGTGCTCGCGTCCTCGTTGAAGCATACTTCGGCCTCTTCGGCGTTGGCGTACTGATTGGCGGTCGTAATCATCTCGCCAATCCCCTTTGGCGGCTTGCAATTGAACTTGGAGCGGAGGTCATGGTGATGGAGTCCTCGGATGAAGGCGGTGATGACCTCAGCTTCTGTGATGTTAGGAATAGAATTCCTCATCTCGGAAAAGCGTCTAATGTAGCTACGGAGGAGCTCGGATGGCTTCTGGTAGATGCGATTCAGATCATGCTTGGTGCCCAGCCGAGTACACGTAGTCATATAGTTGTCGATGAAGACCTTCTTCAGCTCTTCCCAGGATCCGATGGAGTCCAGGGCGAGGCTCGTGAACCAGTTCATCGCAGTTGGTGTGAGCATGACGGGAAGATAGTTCGCTATGACGCTGGTATCTCCCCCGGCGGCACACATAGTAGTGGCATAAGCTTGTAGCCACTGTGTGGGGTTCATCCATCCCTCATAGGGCTCGACCCCAGTGATTTTGAAACCACGGGGCCACTGGAATGTTCGGAGTGCCCTTTTGAATGCTCAGGGCCCTTCAGGATCATCCCCGTCGTGATCTACGACATTACCGATGTTGAGTGGCTGGAGGGCTATGTTCTAGTCACCAAACTCTAGCTCATACTCTTGACGTTAGTGTACTTCCTCTTCATGGTGAGAAAACAACTCTCGTTGATTTGACGTCAGGCGTACCGGAGGTTGTTAAGCTATGCTCGAATGTCTTGGTCGACTTCTTGGTTGTGTTGGCGAGGGTAGTCGATGTGGTGCCCCCTAGCTCCCCCTTGGAGGGGTTGTGCATCATCATGGTGCTGGTCGGTGAAGCGGCTTCTGTTGGGGCGGCGATTAGATCTTGGCACGGTGGATCGGTGAATTGAGCTCATCGAATAAGAAGGTCTCTGATCCTGGCGGATCTCATTGACCTGGCAGTGCACTATTTTAAGCATGGCGGTGACCTTGGTGACCTCTGGTGTTTGTGGTAGCTGGGCAAGCTCATTGGCGGCCACGACCAAGTTGGCGCTTGGGGACTTGTAGACGTCGTGACCGTCAACACGGACAAATTCGTCATCGAGGTTGTGTTGGAGTGGGCGTGGCCTTCCTTGCGAGTTGAGTTGATCATTGCGACCAGCCTCAGCTAGCACAAGGGTAGCGACATTTGCTCGATGCTGTGCACGGTTGACATTCTTGTTGATGCGAGCAGCACGGTCCTCCTCGGTTTCCCCATCCCATGGGGGCTGTCGACGCTGACATTGAAAATTCCGCCTCCTTGGAAGGGCGGGAAAGGAGGTTGTATGACGGTGGTTTTGGCGATGGTCTCCGTAGAGCCCTAGGACTCAGAGTCTGGATTTTCCTCTAGGATGGTTTGGAGGGATGCTTCAGGGCATTGACCGACTGTCGATGTTTCACCACCGATAGCTTGCCATGGTGGTACCCGGGGCAGTTTGTTCGGGCTTCAGCGTATGCAGAACTCAATGGTAAACGCAAGAGACAGTCGATTTATCCTGGTTCGGGCCCTCAACCGTGATCGAGTAATAGCCCTACGTCCAGTCGGCGTTAGCCTTTGTGTTGGATTGATTGTCAGCTGTTCTCTCTCTAGGAACCCCACCCTCCTTTATATAGTCAGGAGGCCAGAGTCCTAGTCAGTTTATAATGAGAGTTCCTAGTAGGATTAAAGAATAATACTACTACTAAGATTACATAGAAAGAATCCTAGTTAGACTAGATTTTTTCTCTTCCTTGCGGGGTATCCTGTGGGTCCCGCATCGACAAGCCCCCGAGCACTTCATGGTTGAGCTCTGGAAGCCTCGTCTTGTTTCTTCAGGTCTTGCCGAGTAGGAACAAGCGTCGTCCGAGTGCTTTCTTGAGTGAAACCATATAGCGCTTCTTGGGATCTTCGAGTGGTGCGTGCTTTTTTGAAGAAAAAGTACACCTATCCGGGTGTAGCCCTCAAGCCTCTTGCTATTTGGAACAAGGAGCTAGATGGTCTTGTCTTGAAATTGCTCCGATGCTTTGTCGAAAGGCTCCCGAGCATATACCCGGGTTCTTTGTCAAAAAGAGCTCGGATATAGCTTGGTCTGGGTTCTTTTTGTCGTGAGGCCTTGAAGTGGTCTGTCTTGAAGAAGTCTTCTTGGTGACGTGCGCTTTTTCGAAGAAAAAAGTGCACTCACTGAGTGTAGCCCCCGAGCCTCTTGCTATTTGGAACAAAAAGTTGGAGGGTCTTGAATCTTATGTTGTTTGAAAACTCTTATCTTGAAGAAGTCTTCTGAGTGATGTGCGCTTTTTTGAAGAAAAAAGTGCACTCACTGAGTGTAGCCCTCGAGCCTCTTGCTATTTGGAACAAAGAGTTGGAGGGTCTTGAATCTGAGTTGTTCAAAGAACTAAAAACCTCTCCTGTTGCAGCCCCCGAGCATATATTTGGGTTCTTTTATTCAAAAAGAACTCGGATACAGGATGTTGGCATATTCTCTGGTAGTCTGCTGTTGTCAAATGTAGTTGTATGGTGGTGGTTGAGTGTAAATGTTGTTTGTTCACGGGTTGTACAGTGTTGGTATATTCTTCCGAATATGCTCGTTGTTGAGTATTGTTCCTTCACGCCTGAGTCCTCTTTCATTGAATTATGTCTTTTCATTGTGTCCTTTGTTAGGTTTGTTCCATTGGTGCTCCCGGTCCATGTGCACCGCTTCTTTGGCCTATAAATACCCTCCTTGTGTGATGTTTTGATTCATCGAGCATTTTGTTGCGTGGTCTGAAATCTCCGTAGTCATGAATATGCTAGTTTGTGAAGTAGAGCAGCCCCCGGGCATATTTTGTAGTTCATGTACATCTTGTCGTAGTGGAGGAAGTCTTGTGATAGGGATTAGAGGTAGAGTAATCCTGCAGCGGCATTGTACCAGGGAGTACATGGCGGTAGTTGGAGGAAGTCTTGTGATGTGGGATATCTTCCTTCATCTAGCAGTTATGGGTTGATCTTCCTCGCCTGCCCCACGACTGTCCGGTGCAGATGAACACCATATCTGGTATCACATCAGACTTGGGTAGACAGATGCTTGCAAGCTTCTCCTGGTCCACGTTGTCCCGCCGTGCTGCTGATTTCCGCCTTGGATGTACTGCGTTCTTCCTTTGAAGAAAATAGTGTAGCCGAGTGCGGTTTGTTCTACCGAGTAGCAATTTGGAACACGTAGTCGTTCTAGAGCCTAGTTGTGTCTGGGTTCCTTTTGACTACCTTGCTCGTCGTAGTACCGAGTTCATTGGGTCTTGTAAGATGTGTAATCTTATATTTTTTGAAGCCATTTGTAATGGAAAGAATCTTGTTTTCTGAGTTGTCATTATTCTTTCTGCTGATGTCCTAGTTGTTTATGAGATTCCCGAGTTCTTTCTATAAGAACTGGGTTCTTGTGTTCCTTGTGAGGTAACGCTTCGTTGCTTCATGGTTGATGAGTTCTTTTTGTAACAATATGATAACTCTGCCGTGGTGCTGGATGGATAAGTCTGAAATCTGCCCATTGAACTGTACTGTTGTGTAGAAGTGTGTCGTCCGTCATTTCAGCTGTGTCAGTTTTGGTGAGAAATGGATCGTTGCGTTCTCATGCTGTGTTTAAACGGGCCTGGTGGGCCGCGTTTTTATTGCTGTAAAATCTATTTAAAGGCTTGTCTTCTTCTTTTTCTTTGCTGCCCTGCTTTTGCCTTGAAACCCTAGTCTTCAAAACTTCGCCGTCACCATTGTCGCCTTCATCTGAGCGCCGCCATCTGAGCATCATCGTTTTTTAGTGCTTTATTGCTTTCGCTAGTATATGGGTAGGAAGAAATCAGCGAGCAAGTCCCAGGCAACCTTTGTAGACGAGGAGGCGTCACTTTCTATGATTGAAATCAAGAATTCATGGCCACGAGGGCTGCTCAGAAGATCTGGACGACTCCGACTACGACTGAGGATTAGTTGCGCGAGCTTGTCAGTGATGGTCCTAATGAGATTGTTCTTTTTGTCTCCTTTATCCTTGCTGGACTCTGCCTTCCTGCTTCTGCTTTTTCTTCATCGATTTCTCGGTTATTTTGGGATTAGCTTGAACCATCTTGCTCCCAATGTTGTCCTTCATCTTTCTGTTTTTGTTCATCTTTGTGAAACTTTTCTTGAAATTCCTCCTTCTCTTTCTCTCTTTCGTTACTTCTTTCGTCTGAAGCCACAACCCCGCCGCAATGACACCCATGTTCTTGGTGGCTGCGGGATTCAGTTTCGTTTGGGTCTTAAGAGTAAATTCTTTGATTATGACTTGGTTGATTCTGTGAGGGATTGGCGTGCCGACTGGTTTTATGCCGCCAATATGATTCCTCTTGCTGTTCATTCTAGTTCTGTTCCCGTGGTTAATGACCGATGGGAAAAGAATCCCCTGACGAT
Source organism: Miscanthus lutarioriparius (assembly GCA_904845875.1). Taxonomy (NCBI): domain Eukaryota; kingdom Viridiplantae; phylum Streptophyta; class Magnoliopsida; order Poales; family Poaceae; genus Miscanthus; species Miscanthus lutarioriparius. Next base: position 106,673,920 of record CAJGYO010000010.1, on the reverse strand, counting down.
GGATGAGCTCCAGGCGATCAAGCCGTTTCTTGAGAGGATATGTACTCTAAAACAGCAAGGCTTGATCGGCTTCAGGATCGTTTCCAGTTTTCTTCGCTGCCGCGTTCAACCTCTGAAGGAGCGAGAGAATTATGGTTTTGAGTACTCTGGGGTGGAGGATCCTTCTCGTATGGTCCCTGCCCTTGAGTTGACTGATGAGGAGGTGCTCGAGCGCCTTTAGAAGATGTTGAAAGGAGTCAGCGTCATCCCCCATGTTATCCCTGAGTATTGTGCTGACAACCCGCCTCCTGCTGTGAGTTGTTTTTTCTTATGCGGGTACTTTTTGTATTTCCTTTGCTGTCTCCACTTTTTGCTTAATCTTTCCCGTCTGGTTGTTTTACTCTTTTATAGGTATTGGGGCGTAACTTCATTGATCTAATCCCCCTTGATGACCGCCCTACCATGGTTGACACTGGGGAGAGTCTTGCTGTGGCATCTTTAACCAGTAAGTCTCAAACCACCACGATGTTTCCTGGTGTTTCTTCCGCAATCCTTGACGTATATGTAGAGTATGTTCCTCGTCTAGTTCCTCGAGCTCCTCGTAGTGTTGGAAAAAGGGGGCGAGCGGATTGTTCTTCTTTTGATTTGTCTGGTGCCAAGAAGCCTCGCCAGTCGAGTACTCGTCCAGGTACTCAAGTTATAGGTAGCATGCTCCTAGGTGAGCATATTAATACGCTTTGTCTTTTTCTTGTTTGTTTGTGTCTTTAACCGAGTACTTTTCTCCTTTTTTAGATGGCTCTGTGGTTGCTTTGTTTGAGAGTGAGGAAGGTGAGGATGATGATGCGACCCTTGTCATGCGTCGGTGAGTTGTTTTCTTGTTTTTCTGTTGTTGAAAGCCTCTTTTTGTTCTGACTTTGGCCTTGTTCTCTTGTAGTAAGTGGCCGTTGAGCTCAAGTTCTTCTAGGGCTCCGGTATCGACCATGCCACTCCTATCGTAGAGTGGTGGTGATATTTTTGCTGCTATAGTTCCCCCCTAAGATCTTCTATTCATCTTGGGGATTTTATGAAGAAGAAGATAGCTAAGTGAGTTAATCCTAGTTTTGTTTCTTTGCTTCTGTTTTCCTTTTTTCTGATTCATATTCTTATCGTTGAGTTTCCTTATCATCTTGCAGCCCCTCGCCTTCCCTTAACCCTCAGTTGACTTCTTGTCAGTCTTCTAGTGCGCCCCTGTGTACTGAGTCTAAGGACTCAGAATGTACGGTCGGCGAGGTGGCTGTGAGGGAGACAGGGTTCCCTGGTGATCACACTGCTATGGATTTGCTGACTCTGGGGGTGACCGAGGCCATGGCGGTGGGTCCATCTGAGGAGGTCACCGGGGCTTCCCAGGATACGGCCCTGGTCTTGCCTTCTTTGCATCAGCCGACTTCTTCGTCTGCTCCTCTTGGTACTAGTGGTCAGCGTTTGGATGATGATGTGCGGTAACAATTCGATGCCACTCATCGGTTGTCAGAGCTGACCGCTGCCTGGGGAACCTTTGCAACTTCTTTTGGGGAAAAACTCCAAGTAAGTTTTTCTGAAGTTCTTTCTTTGGATGTTCGTCTTTCTTCTGTTCTTATGTCTTGTTTTTCTCTCTCTTTTTGTCCAGTCTTTTTCTCGGGATCATACCGGCTTCTTTTTCTCGTCTGAAACCGAGAAGAAGTTGTCTTCTGAGGTTAGTGCCCTAAAAACAGAGCTTGATCTCTGTCGGGCCGAGATGGAGACTGAGCGTCAAACGCACCAGAGGGAGGAACAAGCTTTCCATGCCCTGGTGGTTGAGGCAGAAGAGCGGAGGGATGCTGCTGTCCAGGATGCCTTGAAGAATGTGGAGGGCATGAAGGAGTGCAATGGTATTGTGGGTTCTTTTTTGTTTCCTTTTGTATTCAAATTTCCCTTTCTGCAGACTTGTTTTTTGGTGCTTGGTCTAGCTCTCCGAGTTGAAAAGCAGAAGCTCTCGGAGGGTATCGAGGAAATGAAGATACTTGTTCATAATAATCACAACAGGTTGAGGAGGTAATTACTCGTGCTGAAGAAGAACTCACGCTTGCTAAGTTGATTAGGCATGGAGCTGACAGGGATCTTGTGTAGGCCCAAAAAACTGTTGAAGTCTTGACTGGTAAGTTGACGATGGCTACCGAGAACTAGAATGCTTTGTGGAAATCATTTCGGTCAGTAGCCGACCTTCTCCGGACTCCAACAGATGATGGTCAATCTTGGGCTCAGTTTATTCCCAAAGTTCCAACCCGTTTCCAGGAGTTCATGAAGAGGTGCGCCTAAATATGTACAAGAAACATTCTTGCCTAGGTCCGGGTTCTTGATCCGGAGTTCCCTTTGTCCAAGATTGCAGAGGAAGCCGAGAGTCAAGAATATCTGGATGCCATTGAAAAGGTGGAGCCTGAGCTCGAAGATTTACCAGGAGGATTGTGGAAAATCTTGATATTGATATTTCTTCTCCTGATGATGATGCTTGATGTAATTGACCTTTGTACTCCAGCCTCTGTAATAGGATATTATACTTCTTTTTGAATGAAGATCCTTTATTTCTTGTTTTTGTCTTCTTTGCCTAGATGTCTTTGCCTTGTTTATTCTTTAAATGAGTTGTCCAAGTGATCAAATTTTTTTGAGTAGTTGTTTGTTGGTCGTGGTGCGTATCCACAGTTTATGGTGGTCGTGTTGTTTCATCCGTTGTGGGAATCGCTCCTTAATAGGTGGAGCGTTTGTATGGCTTTTTTCTGTGCCATGTAATCAACTCGGTATATGTAGATCGTTGTCTTGACAGATATTCTTGATTTGTCAAGTACTTATATGGCTTTCGTCTGCGCCATGTAAACAACTCGGTGTATGTAGATCGTTGTGTTGACAAACTTTCTTGATTTGTCGAGTGCTCATCTGGCTTTCGTCTGCGCCATGTAAACAACTTGGTATATGTAGATCTTTGTCTTGACAACCTTTTTGTTCTTGTTAGTACTGAAAAGACTTAGGACCAGTGATCTCAAGTATCTTCAGCTTCTTCTTTTTAACTTTTTTGCTTAACTCTTTTGGCTAGCATCCGCTTTTTGCTTAAAACTCTTAGATGTGGCCAACACCCTCATCTCTCAAGCATCTTTTTCAACTCTTTTGTTGTAAAATGCATCTAGTTTTAGGATTTTGGTTTCGGGTGTTGGCTTATCAGCTACCCTCTTCGGCAGGCTCAAGCATCTTTTCAGCTCTTTTGCTCTCGACCGGTATGTTCAGGCATAGTTTTAGCCATTTTGCTTTTTGGTTTGAGTGTTAGCTTATTAGCTACCCTCATCGGCGGGCTCAAGCATCTTTTCAAATCTTTTTTCTTGGCCGGTATGCTCAGCATAATTTCAGCCATTTTGCTTTTTGGTTCTCTTATTAGCTACCCTCATCGGGGCTTCAAGCATCTTTTCAAATCTTTTCTCTCTCGACCGGTATGCTCGGGCATAGTTTCAACCATTTTGCTTTTTGGTTGGGTGTTAGCTTATTAGTTACCCTCATCGGTGGGCTCAAGCATCTTTTCAAATTTTTTGCTCTTGGCCGGTATGCTCAGGCATAATTTCAGCCATTTTGCTTTTTGGTCTGGTGTTAGCTTATTAGCTACCCTATCGCTCAAGCATCTTTTCACTTATTTTTTGCTTTTGGTATGCTCGAGCATAGTTTCAAATTTATTTTGCTTTTTGGTTGTGTTAGCTTATTAGCTACCCTCATCGGCGGAGCTCAAGCATCTTTTCACTCTTTTTCTCTCATAGCATCTTTTTCACCTCTTTTTGGTTCGGCCTTATTAGCTATGCTCATTGGTGGGCTAGTTTTTTCAAATTTTATTGCTTTTTGGTTCGGCATAGTTTCAGCCATTTTGCTTATTAGCTTATTAGCTACCCTCATCGGTGGGTTCAAGCATCTTTTGAGCTCTTTTGCTCTCGGCCGGTATGCTTATTGAAAACAACTGGGGGAAAGCCATAATAAGACATATGTTGTCGAGGAACACCATCTTTATTGATTATGAACGTTCATATGCTTAGTGAAAACAACTGGGGGAAAACCATAATAAGACATATATTGTCGAGGAACACCATCTTTATTGATCATGAATGTAGATATGCCTAGTGAAAACAATTGGTGGAAAGCTATAATAAGACATATGTTGTCGAGGAACACCATCTTTATTGATCATGAACGTTGATCTCTTGTGGCTTGGATATATATTCTTCCTTGAGTTGTTTTCATGCGTAGAATCTTCTTAGTAGGCTGATGTGCCATGTATTGTTGACTTCTTTTCCATTTTCAGTTGTCAACTTGTACATGCCTGGTCCGGTGACTTTTGTGATAATAAAAGGACCTTCCCATGGACTGAGTAGTTTGTGGCGTCCGTCAGTTTTTTGTATTCTTCTTAGTACTAGGTCTCCGATTTGGAGTGATCGAGGCTGGGTATTCTTGTTGTAGTAGCGTCTTAAACCTTGGAGGTATCTTGCTGATTGAAGGGTAGCGTTTACTCTGACTTCTTCTGTACTGTCGAGTTCTAATCTTCGGGTGTGTTCTACTTCTCGTTCGTCATATTGTTCTATCATTGGTGACGTCCAGATCAAGTCGGCAGGTAGTACGGCTTCTGATCCGTAAACTAGGAAAAAAGGTGAGTATCCGGTGGTTCTCCTTATTTGAGTTTGTAGCCCCCATACTACTTTGGGTAATTCTTCAATCCATTTGGATCCATAGTCCACTAGTTCTTCATACAATCTTGGTTTTAATTTGGCTAGTATGAGTCCATTAGCCCTTTCTACCTGTCCGTTGGCTTTTGGATGTGCGACTGATGCGTAATCTATGTCGAAGCCGCAATCCTGTGCCCAACTTTGGAATTCTATAGTGAAGGGAGAACCCAAATCTGTGATGATTCGATTGGGCATGCCAAAGCGGTGCATGATGTCTTGGATGAACTCGACTGCTTTGGCTGCGCTATATTTTGCGAGTGGTTTGTATTCAATCCACTTGGTGAACTTGTTAATTGCTACAAAGATGTACTCAAAACCGCCCTTTGCTTTCTTGAGAGGTCCTACTTGATCCAGCCCCCAGCGGGAGAAAGGCCAAGCAGATGGGATGCAGATGAGATTGTGAGCTGGTACATGAGCTTGTCTTGCGAACATTTGACAACCTTTGCATTTTCTGACGAGTTCTTCTACGTCTTTCAAAGCGGTTGGCTAATAGAATCCGGTGCGGAATGCTTTGCCTACTAGTGTTCTTGAAGCGGCATGATTTCCACAGCAACCTAAGTATATTTCATCTAAGATCTCTTTGCCTTTTTCAAACAAGACACATTTTAGGAGTACTCCTGACGATGCGGCTCTTCTATATAGCTTGTCCCCTACTAGGACGTAGTTCTTGCTTCTGCGAACAACTCTGGTAGCCTCCTCTTTATCTGCTGGCAACTTATTCTCTTTGATATAATCAATAAAACCTGGGTCCATGAGGTGTTGATTACCAAAATCTAGGTGCCCTTAGCTGGGAGTTCAGGGGTTATCTCACCGGGTTGTTTGATAGAGAGAGCTGATAACTCCTCTATGAATACACCGGGTGGGACCTTCGCCCTGTCCGATCCGAGCTTGGCGAGGACGTCTGCTGCAATATTAGAATCGCGCAGGACATGTAGAATTTCTAATCCTTGAAAATGTTTTTTGAGTTTTCGTATTTCAGCACAGTAAGCGCCCATGTTTTCTTTGGTGCAGTCCCAATCTTTGTTGAGTTGGTTGATGACTACTGCCGAATCGTCGTATACGAGTAACCGCTTGATTCCGAGGGTAATTGCCACTTGAAGCCCGTGGATGAGGGCTTCGTATTCTGCTTCATTGTTTGTAGCTTGCCATAATATCTGAAGGACATACTTGAGTTGTTTTCCATCTAGAGAAATGAGGAGAACGCCTGCACCGGCTCCGCCTAGCTTGAGTGATCTATCGAAGTACATCTTCCAATGGTCAAGGATGGTATTTGACATAGGTTGATGAATTTCTGTCCACTCGGCAACAAAATCGGCAAGGGCTTGAGATTTAATTGCCTTCCGCGGGGTGAAATCGATATTGAGAGCACCAAGTTCAACTGCCCACTTAGATATGCGCCCTGTTGTGTCTCTATTGTGTAGGATGTCTCCGAGTGGGAAATCTGTCACCACGGTAATTTTGTGGCTTTCAAAATAGTGGCAAAGCTTGCGTGAGGTGATCAGGAGGGCGTAGAGTAGTTTTTGCACATGCGGGTACCAGATTTTTGATTCTGACAGTACTTCGCTGATGTAGTATACGGGACGTTGTACTGTATATACGCGCCCTTCTTCTTCTCTTTCTATGACTATTGCTGTGCTGATCATAGTAGTAGTTGCCGCAATGTACAGCATCATGTCTTCGTATTTCTTTGGAGGTGTGAGAACGGGCGAGGAGGTGAGGTATGCCTTAAGTTTTTTGAAAGCTTCATTGGCTTCTTCTGTCCACTCGAACTTGTCTGTCTTCTTTAGTAGTTTAAAGAAAGGTAACCCTTTTTCGCCGAGTCTTGATATGAAACGATTGAGGGCCGCCATGCAGCCTGTTAGTTTCTGCACATCTTTGACACTTCAAGGAGGGCCCATCTCTGTTATGGCTCAAATTTGCTTGGCGCTGGCTTCGATTCTGCGATGACTAACCAAGAATCCGAGTAGTTGTCCTGAAGGAACTCCGAATACACACTTGTTTGGGTTCAATTTCCACCTCCACCTTTTTAGGTTTTCGAAGGTTTGCTTTAAGTCTTCAATTAGTGTGTCCGGGTTCTTTGTTTTTACTACTACGTCATCCACGTATGCTTCTATGTTTTCGCCGATCTGTTCACCCAGGCATGCCTGGATAGCTCTTTGGTAAGTGGCACCAGCATTCTTGAGTCCAAACGACATGGTCTTGTAGCAGTAGGCACCGAACGGAGTGATGAAAGATGTCTTGCTCTGGTCTTGTTCCTTTATTGCGATCTCGTGATATCCTGAATAGCAATCAAGAAAGGATAATAGGGCAGATCCTGCTGTTGAATCAACTATCTGAACAATGCGTGGTAGCCCAAATGGATCTTTCGGGCAGTGTTTGTTGAGATCTGTGTAGTCGACGCACATGCGCCACTCGTCTGTATTCTTTTTTTGTACTAGAACTAGATTTGCTAGTCAATCTGGATGAAGGATTTCTCTGATGAATCCGGCTGCCATTAGCTTTGTGATTTCTTTTTTAATTGCTGCCTTCTTGTCGGGTGAGAATAGTCATAGCCATTGCTTCATAGGCTTGGAGCCTTCATTGATATCGATTCTGTGCTCAGCCAACTCTCTTGGGACACCTGGCATGTCGGCCAGGCTTCCAAGCAAAGATATCTTTGTTGTCCCGAAGAAAGTTGGTGAGCGTGAGTTCCTATTTTGCCGAGAGGTGGGTGCTGATGGTTGCCGTTTTGGAGGGATCACCGGTGCCCAGGTCGATTTGCTTGACGTCGGCTTGTTTTGGTGGTGCGAGGATGCTGAGCTTTTTAGCCGTATCTCTAGTTCTTCTAGGCTAATTTCTACGGCAATAGTGGCTATTTCTTTTCTACCATTGGCGGCTTGTGGTTTGGCTGCAATTTGGATCGCTTGAACGTCGCAGTCAAAAGCGCGCTTCAAATCACCTCGAAGGGAAAGGACACCGTTAGGCCCTGGCATCTTAAGCAATAGGTATGGGTAATGCGGTATCGCCATGAATTTTGCTAGTGCTGGGCGCCCGAGGATTGCGTGATATGATGAATCAAAGTCTGCAACTTCAAACTTGATGAACTCTGTACGGTAGTTTGAGGGAGTCCCAAAAGTAATCGGTAGAGTGATTTGTCCAAGTGGCATGGCTGCCTTGCCGGTTACTATCCCATAAAAAGGGGTGCTCGTTGGTGTAATCATCCCGGCGAGTTGTAGTCCCATCTTCCTTAGCGTTTCTAAAAAATGATGTTGACTCCGGCTCCCCCATCGATTAGTACTTTTGTGACATATCATACCAACGATAGTTGGATCTAGAACCAAGATGGGTAATGGCCTCGCTTTCCTATGCTAGTCCATTGGTCTTCTCTTGAAAACCGGATTGATATCGTGACCAATTGAGATATCTTGGAGTAGCCGGTTCCCACGCCATGATGGTTCATAGAGCTAGCTTTTCTTGATGTTTGTTTCTGGAATCTGGAGCCCCAGCGAAGATTATCACTCCATCGTCCCCTAGATTTTTGGAATCCCTTGTCTTCGTGGTTGTCTTCATCTTTTTTCTGATTGTCTTCTTTAGTGTCTCCCTTACTATCTTTTCTTATGTATCGATCATTGAAGGTGTAGCAATTTCCAATGGTGTGATTTCCTTTAGGGTGCCGATGCAATGCATGTTTTCAATGTCGCCATACCTTTTGGGTTTGAAAACTTCCTTGATTTGTCGACCACCGCTATGGTGTTGTCTCGTTCACGCTTCTTTCTGATGTCTCGTTGTTTCGATGATTTTGCTTGTCCGGTTGTCTTGGTTGTTTCTATCCGGAACCTTTCTCATGTCTTCTCCTCTGCGGTAATCATCTTTTCTCTACTATGCGCCTAATTCTTCATTGTTTCTCGGATTTTCTTTGCAGAAGTCCTGAAATTGCCACCTAGCCATGATTCCATGAGAGAAAGTTTCGATTACTTCTCGTTCGGTGATGTCATGTACTTGAGCACGTAGTTCGCCAAATCATCGATAGTAATTCCTAAGGCTTTCATCCCCTTTCTGCTTGAGTCCTTTTAATTCTGCGTGGGTGAGGGGGTGCGTAATGATACCCGTGAAATTTTCATAGAAAACTCTTTGCAAGTCCTCCCAATTTCTGATTGACCCTGGATTCAATTTGTCGAACCATTGGAGGGGCATGGTTTCTAGGGCCATGGAAAAGAACAAGGTCTTGATATCGTCGTCTCCTCCGGCTAGTTCAATTGATTGTGAGTAAATCCTAAGCCACTGCCTTGGTTTGGTCTTGCCATCATATTTAGAGTGGTTGGACGATTGAACTTGTGAGGTAGTCGTATTGAAGCAAGTCTGTTTGCAAAACATGGGAACCTATCGTGCGTTCCAGCTTCTTTGTATTCTGATTCAACACCTCCTAGCCAACTGTTGTTTTGGTGAGAGTAGTTCTGCGGGGCTGTTTGAATGGGTGCTTCACTTTTGTTCTTTCTTGGTTGTTCGACTCGGTAGTTTTGACTGTGGTCCCTTCTACTTTCTCTGTTGTGACTTCCACATGGTCCAAGTCTCTCAAAAGCGGACTTCCTTTGATTTTGATCTTCCTTCCTATGAGATGTTGACCTAGTAGGTAGTCTTGAGGGGGTCCTTCCGTTGTGCGTCCTTATGGCTGCTGTCCAAAGAAGGTCCCGGATCTATATCTGTTTTTCGCTGGGTTGCGATGTCGCTCCGAGTTCTTCTAGTGCTTCTCGGATCCTATTGTAGGGTGTATTCGCCACGCGTCTTTCTTCGACTTCTTGTTCTAATTTTCTTCTATTGTACTCGGCCAAATCTAACTCATATTTGATCCAAGCTTCCTTGCGCTGCCTAGCATGGCGTTGTCATCCTTGTTTCAATTTGTTTCTTCTTTCTCTGGCTTGCTTCTGATTCTCAGTCTCACCATCGTGCCCCTAGATAAAGGGTGATATGTTGGACTCAGATTCATCCGATGACCTGATGTCGGGTGCTTCTGGGGGGACCAATGGTGATCGAGGACGGTGAACCATGAATACTTCTCGTGCATGAATTGTTCTGTTATCGATGTTGGTTTTCGCACTATCGGAGTTGCTGATAACTTTAGTAGAGGCTTCAAGGTCGTAGATCGAGTCTCCTTCTTGGTAGGGTAGAATTGTTGTTGTCGTCGTGACGACTAGTAGGGTACCACTATCCTTAGGAACAGAACCTGGCCAGTGGACGATGCAGTCTTGAGATGTTATAGTTAGTACGAGACCTTCCTGAGCTCCATTCAGTGGCATTCTAAGCACCGTATCGAGGGATCCTTCGGACCGTGCCTGATAAGATTTTGCCATGTTGTGGAGTCCGAACGGAAAAGGACCTGACTTCTTGAAAGGACTCTGAGTGTACTCCGAGTTGTATTCTTGATAGGCCGGGGTCACGCTCTGGAGCCCCACCGGAAAAGAACTCAGACTACCCTCAAGAGAACTCTGAAAGTTTTTCGAGTTGAATCTTTGATAGGCCGAGGCCGCGTTCTGGAACCCTACCGGAAAAGAACTTGGTTTCTCGAAAGAACTCGGGTAAGACTCCATCTCGGATGCGGAGCCTGAGTTTGAGTCGGATGCGCAAAGCCGTGAAATCTGAGTTGGATCGGACATCACGAGCTGCGCGAATCTTCCAGAGAGTTGATCTGTCGTAGTCGCCGAAATAGAAAGGTCTTCATGGTGATCCGAATCTTTGAGAAGACGGCTTTGGAGCTTGCCATCGTCGCCTGCCTCACAGATCCAAGAACCAAAGATGAAGGTTGATCCCGTCGAGAAGATCATGTTGTCGAGGTCCGTCGAGCTCTCGGATGCAAATTCGTCGAAAGCCCCTACCTGGCGCGCCAGCTGTTGATGTTTCACCACCGATAGCCTACCATGGTGGTACCCGAGGCAGTTTGTTCGGGCTTCAGCATATGCAGAACTCGATGGTAAACGCAAGAGACAGTCGATTTATCCTAGTTCGGGCCCTCGACTGTGATCGAGTAATAGCCCTACGTCCAGTCGGTGTTAGCCTTTGCGTTGGATTGATTGTTAGCTATTCTCTCTCTAGGAACCCCGCCCTCCTTTATATAGTCAGGAGGCCAGAGTCCTAGTCGGTTTACAATAAGAGTTCCTAGTAGGATTACAGAATAATACTACTACTAAGATTACATGGAAAGAATCCTAGTTAGACTAGATTTTTTCTCTTCCTTGTGGGGTATCTTGTGGGTCCCGCATCGACACCGACGTGTAGCATGTTGACAGTAGGCAAGAGCTGGTCGGCAATCTGGTCGGTGAGAGGATGGATATCTCCCACCTGGTCGGTGAATTTTCCCCTTAGGGCAACTTGATGGGTGGCGGCGACGCTAGTGAGCCTAAAAGGTAGGGCCATAACCCCTGAAGTTTCTGGATTGGCCTCCGATAGATCTGGATCGGAGGGTGGTCGACGCTTGAACCAGAGTGGTCAGAGTCGATTCTACGATGGAGAGGCAATCGGTGAGTTTCTGGCCAACCTGATCGATGGATGTGATTAGATCATCGTTGTTGATCTGCCTCCTCGGGTAGCGGGGGAGCGGGCGGTGAATTATTGGTGAAGATGACCTCGGAGGTGGTTCCAAGATTGGATCTACAGTCACAGGTGTTGGGGTGATCGGCGTAGTATCGAACTGGACCAGCTCGATGAGCTCTCCGACTCTGTGAAGATCTAGCCGAGCTATGGGAGGGACGAAGAGCCTACAAAATGTACCATCTTGTTCGACATGGAACAAGACGCACACCACCGTGTCGATAGAATATCGTGAATTGTATTGGTTATCGTATGATATTGTCCTCCGGGGGTATCCCACGGTAGGTAGATTGATTGGAGATAACCAAAAGTAGAGATGCGTGTCAGAGTATCTTTAGGAGAACAAGAAGGCAACGGAGATACAAGAGTTATATAGGTTCAGGGCGCAGCCCATGCCGTAATACCCTACTCCTGTGGTTTGTTGAATTGTATTGGTTATCGTATGATATTGCGTGTGTTTTGAGGGAGTCCTCGCACGCCTTATATAGTCTGACGGGGGCAAAAATTTTACAAGTTAGTTAGATCTAGGAGATAACCAAAAAAGTAATAACAGATTCACGTTGTTTCCTAGTAGAAGAATCATGGGATCATCGATTGTATCCTAACAGATCTCGTAGTATCTTTAGGATATCTTCCCGGTGTCTTATGGGGCGTCCGAGTAGCGCCATGCTCGTAAGTTTTTCTTGTTTTGTGGGCTGGGCCACCCTAAATATGTGAGCCTCGGGACCTGTGTGGTTTGGCAAAGGTGTCCACCGGCACTGCAGCCCATGAGGAGCACTTTAGGGGATGTTACGTTTTTCTGTATCGGGCTATCCGAGTCATACCCCCACTTGGTCACGCCTTTTTTTTTGCTCGTGAGGCTCACTGTTTTTTTTGTTTTGGAACTTGACTTTCAGCGACGCCCCCTTTTCTTTTAGCAAGGCTCGCTGTTTTTGTGTTTTTGAAACTTGACACATAGCGACACCCCCTTTTCTTTTAGCGAGGTTCGCGTGTTAATGATGGTATAGACGGATACATGAAGAATAAACGGACATGAGCAGGGCAAAAATTCTCAGATTTCATTTCGATTGACGGGGGTTACAAAGCTGTGCTATTTTGGAGTACATCAAAGGTTTGCAAAGGTTGTTCGGCCTTCGCTGTTTCCTAGTAGAAGACGATGTAACATATTTGGTATTTCTCACCGATTGATGATGAACCTTGGTGGACCCTAGGGGGTTTCTTTTGGAGTTGGTAGTAGAGGTCCCAAGCAATATGCTAGGCTTTATGGTTGTCGGTTGATGTTGTCTTGGTAGGTCTTTCAAACAAGGGTGAGCAATCGATTACATGTTTCCTTCTTGTGGAGCTTGGACCCCGTGAGGCTTCGCGCCACTCTGAGCATGAGTTTCTCCTAGAGCACCTTCATGTTCTTGTTCTTAGCAAGAGAAAAGAAGTCTTCTTTATGTGGCAATAATCTGACTTGATTGCCCACTTGCAGTAGGGTGGGATTGAAACCCCTCCTCTTGATCTCTGCATGGCTGGCGCTAAAGCCCTTGTCGAGTAACGCCGATTCCACGCTTCACCGCTCCATATTTGCACTAGAGGTTGCTAGAAATATGTGAGCCTCATTTAAAAATAGGGACACCGGGCTTGCCTTGAGCAGTGTGGTTTAAGCGAAGGTATCGGTGGCTCGACGCACGAAGTCTACCAGCTTTGATCTACATGCATGAAATGATGATGCAATGCTTAGGAGGTGTTGGTGACCCCTTACTAGCTACCTGGGGGAAGTATCTTGAGATCGGCTGATTTACGATACATACCCTAAAGCAAGGAGCACTTCGGGGGGATGTTACGTTTTTTCTTGAGGTATCCCTCGAGTGCTCTTGGCTTTGGGACTGCTTTGGCTAGGTTTGCGGATGAGATTGGTCTAGCTGTCCCTAACATTTCGTTTGTTCTTGTGGTACCCTCGTAGGCTTGGTCGAAGGTTGGGTCTGGTGGTTTTCTTGGCGGGGCTTTTCTTGGTGAGGCATTTTTGCCCGTGAGGGGTTTGATGGTCGTGGCTGGTGTTGGTGATTCCTGATGATCGTTTTGAGCGGCTGGGGGTGGTATTTATAGGGTGTTTCGGTGGTGGCTTGGGGGAGGTTGATTGCGTGTCTTAAATGCTTGGTTAAGTGGTTGGTCTTTTGATGAGGTATTTAATTTGGGCGATTCATTTTTCTATAGTTTGGATAACAGTAGCTGAGTGTTAATGAGAAGTTGTCCTTTTGTTGGTAAAGGAGGTGCGTGTTTTAAATGGTATGCTCGGCTTTTCACCTCATTCTTATGGGCATGTGGAGATTTGTGGGTCCCGTGCCACGCAGACGCGACAAATTTGGGGTGGGTGACTATGCGCTTCCACGGTTATTAACGCAAGGTACGCGCACATGACTTTTAGCGATTTGTGAGGGTGGTTGCCTGTTTGGACCTCTGTTTTCTCCTTTGTCTTGTGGAGAAGCGGGGGTTTGTTTTGTGAGCCTCTCGCGATGGCTTGTCCGAAGCGTTACCAAAAGTTTTTATAACTTACGCGAAATGGGGTGCTCTAATTTTTTATTTGATAAAATTCGTTTAACTAGACTCGACATGAAACTTAACATTTATTTCCCTGCTTCGATAAACGTTTCCTTTTGTTTATACTCCAATTTACACACATTGCCCAAATACAGGATGGGTGGGTTTTAGTAAAATATTACAATGTGAGCCCCTGCTTGGACCTCGTTTCCTCTTTCTTGTGGAGGGGGGTTTGTCAAATTTTTTTGCGAGGACCTCCGCCTCCTGCCGCTCCTCCTTTGTCTTAAGGATGGGTGGGCTTTGTTTTGTGAGCCCCTGGCATACTTGCGAGGGTGCTCAATTTTTTGGACCTCCGCTCCCGTCCTCTGCCTTAAGGATGGGTGGGGTTTGCTTTGTGAACCCCCGGCATACTTGCGAGGGTCCTCAAGTTTTTTGGGCCTCCGCTCCCGCCCTCTGCCTTAAGGATGGGTGGGGTTTGCTTTGTGAGCCCCTAGCATACTTGCGAGGGTGCTTAGGTTTTTTGACCCCCGCTCCTGTCCTCTACCTTAAGGATGGGTGGGGTTTGCTTTGTGAGCCCCTGGCATACTTGCGAGGGTGCTCATGTTTTTTGACCTCCGCTCCCATCCTTTGTCTTGAGGATGGGTGGGGTTTGCTTTGTGAGTGTTTAAAGAATGTTTTGTATTGAGCGAGGGTTAGTTCATGGAGCTCTGCTTGGTACAAATCTTTACCTGTGCTTTGCGACAATGAGGGTGGGTCGGCCTTGAGCCACCCGTTTCGGTGAAGGTTGGGGTTTTGGGGAATAAATATTACATTAGAGGGTAAAGCAACTGCCTCATTAAAAAACCTTATGCCCCTTTACAAGGAAAAAGAGTGCAGTGCTGAGTTTTACATTTTTGAAAAGAAAAAAAGGAAAATTACATTGTGCGAACGCACGCTAAGGCGTCGCTAAGGGTAGTAGATGCGGAGGTCATCTATGTTCCATGTGTGTGGAAGCTTGTTGCCCTCGCTGTCTTGGAAGTTATATGCTCCGGGCCTGGTTGTTTGAGTGGCCAAGTAAGGGTCGGACCATTTTGGTTGAAGCTTGCCTGCCATTTTGGTGTTTTGTTTTCTGATGAGGACCATGTCTCCTATGTTAATCTCGCGAGGGTTCACCTTCTTGTTTCTCCATCGGGTGGTCTCGGTTTGGTAAATGCGGAGGTTGTTGACTGCTTGGCATCTGAGTTCTTCTATGATGTCTTTTGTCAGCCGCTCTCATCTTGGGTGCTTGTCCCATGTACTACGCAAAGGTAACTCAAGAGACTTGTGAGTGATTTCTTCTGGCAAGACCGCCTCTTCACCAAAGAGGAGTTTGACGGGAGTGAACTTTGTTGCCCTCGATTCGGAGGTGTTGTGTGACCATATGACTAGGTTAGCTCCTCAGCCCACTTTCCTTTGGGTCTTCCATGTAATCTTTTGGAGATGCCTTGAAGGATTATACCATTTGCTCTTTCGATGGGGCCATTGGACTGAGGGTGCCTCACTGAGGCAAAGTACACCTTCGTTCCTATCTACATACAGAATTCTTTGAACACTTTGCTGTCAAATTGGGTTCCGTTATCCACCGTGAGTTCTCTTGGCACTCCAAAGCGGCATATGATTTGCTGCCAGAAGTATTTTTTGACAGCCTGCGAAGTTATTGTAGCCAGTGGCTTTGCTTCTATCCTTTTGGTGAAGTGCTCAATGGCGACCACAACATAGCGGAGGTTCCCTGGTGCTATTGGCAATGGTCCAACTAGATCCATTGCCCATTGCTAGAGAGGCCATGTTGGGCAGATTAGGGTTGTTTGAGCCCCTAGTCTGTTTGAGTGTGTTGTTGAAAGTTGGCAACCTTTGCAATGTTGTACTAGCGAGGCTACGTCATTGATCGATGTTGGCCAATAGAATCCTTGTCTAAACACTTTTCCCACTAGAGCCCTAGGTCCATTGTGTGAACCACTTGAACCTTCGTGTATCTCCTTTAAAAATTATTTTCCCTTGCTGGGTGTGACACACTTGAGCAATGGGGCTGTTATGCTGGCCTTGTATAGTTCGTCATTGATGATTCTGTACCCTCATGCCCTTTGTTGCATCCTCTTTTCTTCCTCTTTGGTTTCTGGTTCGTGATACCCTTTGAGATAGGCCATTATGGGTGCTCTCCACTCTTCGCTATGGATTGCGTTGATGAGCTTAGGTGCTTTGATGTTTACTTCTACCGAGGGTTGACTGATGACCTCGTAGAAGACGTCCGAGGGTAAGGTGATGCCTTGAGCTACGGCTTTTGCTAGTTCATTAGCTTTGCTGTTTTCTGATCTTGGGATTGGTTTGGTTGTGATTCCTAGGAAAAAAACCCTCGATCTTGCATATTGTGTGGAAATACTTTTGCTGCTCGGGATCTCTAGCTTTGAAACTTTTCTCATTGTGGCCAGAGATGACCTGGAAGTTGGTTTAATGACTGCTCGCCTTGCTGAGAGTGTGCAGAGCTTTGATTAGGCCAAATGATTGCTTCGTATTCTACGCTGTTGTTTGTGCATTAGAACTCTAGCCTCGTTGCATATCTGAGTTTGATGCCAGATGGTGAGGTTAGAATTGCTGCTATTTTGGCTCCTACTGATCCCCATGCTTCGTCTGTGTGCACTGTCTAGATTGGCTCTATGACCTCCACTGTGTTGTGAGTGTCGGGGGTCTAGTCTGCCATGAAATTGGTGAGGGCTTGAGATTTGATTGTGTTTCTCCCTTCAAACTCTATTACGAAGTCGTTGATTTTGGTTGCCCATTTTCCATTCGGCCTATGGCTTTTGGGTTCTTGAAGATGTTGTCGAGCGGGAAACTAGAAGGTATAATGATCTTGTTCGCCTATAAATAGTGCTTCGGTTTTCTAGAGGCCATGACGACTGCGTATGCTACTTTCTCCATTTTTGTGTAGAACTTTTTAGCGCCATCGAGGGTTTCGGATACATAATACACTGGTAGCTGCTTCTTTTGATGCTCTTGTTGCTTTTCTTTTACTAGCACTGCACTGATAGCATGCAGCGAGGCTGACACATACAAGAGTAATGGTTCACCAGGCAGAGGACTGACGAGGGTTGTGAGGTTGTGCAGGTAAGACTTTAGCTCATCGAAGGCTCTTTGCTGTGTGGGTCCCCAGTTAAACGGGTCTGTGTTCTTTAGTACTTCGAAGAAGGGGAGCCCTCGCTCTACAGACCTTGAAATGAATCTGCTTAGTGCCACTAGCCTTCCTGCGAGCCTTTGTGCTAGCTTTCTTGAGGTTGGGGGTTCCATATTGAGGATTGCGTTGATTTTCTCTGGATTGGCTTCGATTCCTCTTGCAGAAATGGGGCAACCAAGCAACTTTCCCTTGCTTACACCAAATATGCATTTCTTGGGGTTCAATTTGAGCCCTGCGTTGTGGAGGTTGTTGAATGCTCTGTTGAGGTCTTCGATATGATCTTGTTTGAGCTTACTTCGTACAACGATGTCATCCATGTAAGCTGAGATTGCTTTGTCTTCTTTGAATACCTTCGCTGTCATACGGGCGAAGGTTGATCCTGCATTTCGTAGCCCTTCTGCCATCCTTCTGAAGCAGTATGTCCCGAAGGGGGTGATGAAACTTGTTTTTCCTCGTCTTCTTGATTCATCCAAATCTAATGATAACCCGAAAAACAGTTGAGGAGTTATAGGAGCTCGCATACGACTGCTGAATCGACAAGGGTGCTTATTCTTGGTAGTGGGAAATCGTCCTTTGGGCAAGCTTTGTTCAGGCTCATGAAATCAACACACATTCTCCACTTGCCATTTTTCTTTTTGACTAGCACGACATTTGACAGCCATGTTGGATATTTGACTGGTCGGATGACCCCCGTGTCCAGAAGGCGTTGGACCTTCTCTTTAGCTACTTGCTTTCTTTCTTCAGACATTTTCCTGAGTTTTTGCTTGACTGGGGGGTGTTTTTTGTTCACGTCGAGGATGTGTTCAAAGATTGACTTGTCCACCCCTCGGAGGTCCTCAGCGGACCAGGCAAAGATGTCATTGTTGTCGCGTAGGAACTGGATGAGCTCGCTTTCGGTTTTGTCATCTAGCATTGCAGAGATGGTGACTTGCTTGCCTGTGTTACCTTCGAATAATGGTACTTTCTTGGTTTCTTCTGCTGGCTTCGTCCTGGCCTATTGCTTTGGTTCATCTGGCGAGGATTCTTTGACTTTTGGCTTTTCTTTGCCGAGGTTGTGCACATTTTTCTGCCCCGGGGTGACTGTTTCTTCTGCTATTCTAGCAATGTCTTGATCACCGTATATGGCAATGACACCTTTGGCGGAGGGTAGCTTCATGCAAAGATAACCCGGGTGAATTGCATTGAAAATGTTTGTGACCCTCGGCTGAAAATTGCATTGTAGTTGTATAGCATGTCAACTACGCCAAAGGTGATGTGCTCTATCCTGCTGTTGCTCTGGTCGTCGAAGGTTACCGGGAGTGTGATTTTGCCTATGGCTTTCACTTGTTTGCCCCCGAATCCGTATAGCGGGTGTCCTGCCGGTTGGAGAAGGTTTCTGTCAAGCTTCATGTTGTCGAAGGTTGATGCAAACAGGATGTTAGCAAAGCTACCTATGTCAATGAGGATTCTTGTTACTGCCCATCCGGCTAGGTTTGTCTCGATGACCATCGCTTTAGTGTGTGGGTAGTCCTTTAATTTGAGGTCTGTGTTGACGAAGGTTATTGGGATGTGAGACCACTATGAATTTTTGTGCAGCCCTTCGGTGGCAAGGTGATGCACCCGCCTCATGTGCTCTTTGCGCTACCTCTTGTTGCTGTGATCCTCGTTGGATCCCCCTGTGATTGCAAGTATTACGTCGAAGGTTGCGGTTGGGTTGTTGATTGTTGTTTGATTGGGTTGGCTCGCGGGCTCTGCTTTTACTTGCTATTGTTGTGGCTGAGATGGTGGTGGTGGTAAGGCTAGGTGCTGGTTTTGCATTTGCAGTGGGGTGGGCGGGTGAGTGACCGTGTATGGTTGGTTAGTGGAACAATGGTTGTAACTAAAAGATGGCTGCGGGTTGTCATAGGTATTGTAATGGCGGTAGGATGGATTGTAGCTAGCGAAGGTTAGGTACTGTTGAGGGTGATGTTGCAAGGGAATGCCGTAATTTATTGGTGTGTAGTGGTATGCGCTGGTTGCGGGGGTTGGTTGCCTTCTTGTGTAGTTGACAGGCTTCGGCGGCCCCAAGGTTGTGGCTTGTTGTGCCTCTTGGTATTCCTTTCCTTTCGCAAAACAGGCGCACTATTTTGTTGTGTGTCCCTTTCCTGGTCTGCAGAAATGGCAGTATATCTTTGCTGGGTCTATTTTGTGTGTGATCTCTACTATCGTTTTGATTGGCAGCGGGGGTTGATTGGGGTCTTTGATTCTGTTGCTGTCTTTCGCATTGCGGAGGTGCAGACTCTATTGCATTCATGTTGACTGGTTCGTTGTGAGGGTATTGATTGCGCTGAGGTGGCCTCAAAGGCGGGCGCGTCTAAGGTCGGAGAACTTCTATCTTTGTGTGGTGGACTGTGTCTAATCTGATGTATTTCTCAATGACTTCGTACAGTTCTGCGATTCTTTTTGGTGGCTTTCTTGCGAGCCTAGAGGAGCATGGTCCTGGCCTTACCCCGTTGACTGCTGCGAGGATCATTGTATCGAGTTGTACGAACCTTCGCCAGAAATCCTGGAGAGGTTCCTGTTCGGCTTGAGTGCAAGCGAACAGTTCCATGGGATTTGGTTGTAGTGGGTGTGGTATGTTGTGCTGCTCCGGTAGGTAGTTTGGGTCAGCTTCGATGGTGGCTAGGTATTCGTCCATTTGCCTAAGTTGCTCTCTAGCTTCGTCTGCCTTCTGCCTTATCACTTGTAGGCGTGCCTGTCTCTGGTGAGCTTCGACTCGACACCTTTTTTCTTGGAGCTCTTCATGCATCTGGTTCAGGGCTTCGAGGCCTCTTGCCTCCGTGTCTTCATCGTCTTCTTGTGGCACATAGCTGGCATCGTCCACTCTAGGTGGGCTGGGCTGGTAGTCGGCTTGAGTCCCGGCCGCCGGGGTCTCGTCTGAGTTGCGCTGGCCCCCGGTGGGTTGAGCGACGGGCTAGAGTACCGGGGCTCCGTTGCTCCCTCCCGCGGAGGTTCCCGCCACCGTATCTGACCCTCGTGGTGGTTGTGGATCTCTTTGGGTGTTTCTTCTTGTTGTTGCGATTGTTCTGAAAAGTAGCAGACTGGGGTCCCCACGGACGGCGCCAACTGTGGGGTCACTCCTGGCCACTCACCCTCGCTATGGAACACGGGGGGAGGGGCCGAGGGTTTCCCACAGGAATGGAAATGGCAGCGGTCAACTATGGTATGCGAAGGCAACGAGATGAAGCAAAATGCGGATCAATTGCCCATTATTTTGTCCGGAAAAGATCCATCCCCCTCCTACACGAGCGCTCTGGGTATTTATAGATCACACCCGGACGCGCGGCGGAATTACATTAGGGTTGAACCCCGGAGGGAGTACTCTATACATCGATTAGGGGCACGGTGGTAATCTTCGTTCTCTGACCACCAACTCCCTGGTCCCATCTACCCCGGTGGGACCACTTACCAGTTGGCATGGTCCCCTTCCTTAGCGGGCGTCGGACCTACACGTGTTTTCCAGCGTGGGTTTGCCCGCCCCTGCCGCCGAGCTTTACTCCTTTCCCTCTTTCTGAGTCTGGTGAACCTCCGGGTCCCTATCTAGACACAAAGACAAAGTTCAAAGATTAGAGAGCACCTCCGCCGCGGGGGTTAACATGCGTGACGAGGCGGGTTAGTAGAACTGGCACCGGGTCGAGGGTCAGGGGAGGAGCATTGCCAGGGGTACCTCCCCCCAACATTCTTGTAATCAGAAAACAGCTGACTCATGTCATGCTTACAAGAAAAAGGAGCTCAATCAGAAAGCACAGCTCACTCATGCCATTCTTGCATTGCATTGGAAATCTGCTCTCTGTCTTTCTACTCCTGGTCATGTTCACCATTTATTATGTGTGTGCGCGCTTTTCCATATGACAATGGCCTCCTGCTTCCTGGTTGAGGTTTGGAACGATGAAATTCTTCTGCGACATGCAATCTTGTAGTTGCTTATTAGGGTAACACAATTTGTTGCTTCATACTCCCTCTGTCCAAGAAAACATGCAACTATGGGTTGCGTGCCAGATAAAGTTGTTCACGTTTGACTAAGTTTGTAGTGAATAATATTTATATTTAAGACTCTAAATTAACTTATTATAAAAATATATTTTATTATTAATCTAATGATATTTATTTGATGTTATAAATGTTTATAGTTTTTTATCTATAATTGGTCAAATATGGTATACTAAAACATGGTACTATGCTAGAATTGCATGTTTTATTGGATACTTTTGATACCGATTAATTCAGCCATGCAATAGTGTTGGGACTGTTAGTGTCAAGTTAACTGGAAATCAATGGTCGATGCGCATCTGGAAAACAGTTTCTTAGGTATCGGTGATGACAATATCAATCAATCAGGACATTACTCACTCCTTTAGCTCGTCCGTCGGATCGAGTGGTACGTCTGTCTGCTCGCTCGCTTCCCCTGCTCCAATAATAATGCATGGTGATATGTAACCTAGGCTACATGTTCTCTCATAGTTGCGTCGTATAATTCTCTTCCTCTTAACGAAACATGCGCAATTCTCTTCTCTCTTAACCCCCCCAAACGGCCGCCAGATCCATGGAGCTGCCCCTTAGCCCCCCTAGGAAATTTTGGCCATGGATGCCCCTGATCAAAGGGTTTGTGAGAAACTTATTAGCTTTTGTGAGAGTGCAGAGTGTAAGATAATATGCTGATTGCTCCGTTTAGGCAATAGGTGCTGTCCATTCCACCTACTGTAGCAGTATGGGTAATAGTGTCAAGTAGTGGCTGATCTCAGCCTTATGGTTGATGTATGGCTAACTCTAGCAAGTAGTGGCCATAGTAGAAGTATGTATTAGCAGTACTTGTAGATTGGTGAATCTCTGACCAGAGTTGTATATATACTATGCAATAGAATTGAAGCAGCTCAGGATCGGGAGCCCGTCCCATCTCATCTCATCAAAAAGAAAAGAAAAATGAACCGCGGTGGCGCTCTCGCCGATCCACGGCATCGCACTCCCCAATGAATCCCGTCCTCCGCAAGTCAGATCTAAGCCGGCGGTGGTGGGCAGGAGCGGCGGTACCCACGCCTCGTGAGCAGCGACAGTGGCCACACTGGACAGAATGCCTGCCTGCTCCTGCATGTCACGGCCTGAGATCTACGCCACTCATCCCTGGTGCCTCTGGTTTTGTTCCTCCCTCCGCCGCCGGAGCTTCTGCACCTGACTCCGGCTAAGTGGTAAAAGTTGCTTCTTTTTCCCCCCTTCCCCATCTAATCTAGATCGCTGCTCCACTGGACTGGACGGACATAGAGCTTGCTGTGCTGGACTGGAGGGGCTGTGTGGCATGCCGGATACCGACACCTTCTGCCTGATGATGGTGTTGCTGCACTGGATGGCCGGCGAGTTCGGCCTCATCAAGGTACCTCACATTCAGGACATCCTGCATTTTCTCTTTATGATCTATATGTAATGGTTCTGCACATAATCTTGATTCAAGAGCAACACGTTGAGAGACTGCTGCTGCTAGTTCTGTGATGGTCAATGTTTTGCTTATATCAACTGGCTTGTGGTGGTCCTGCAGGTCAATTGGCCGCTCAGATACCACTGACATGCCACAATTCAGTGAGGACACCCAGCTCTTCTTGGATGCAATTATCCAGGATTGATTCATGATGGCGCAAAAAAAAAAAATCGAGAAAACAACCAACCACGATGTCGAAGCTGGGACTACTTTCTGGAGAACAAATGCAGCTCAAACCCAGAGATTGGAAAGGAATGCTAACCTAGTCCCGCCCTGGACGTGGCTGTCTTCTCCTCCTCCTCTAGAACCCTACGTACCAGCGCGCTCCTCCATCCCCTGCCTACATGGCGCCACTGGACGATCCGGTGCTTGCCGCTTGCAATGCACTACCTTTTCCATATGGCACGCCTTTGATACGTGCCTCAATTCATTCCCACCTGTAACCAATTGCTACTCTTCTGCTCAGAAAACTCCTAAATTCCATACCTCACAGGTTGAATTGTTTCGTCCCAAAGCTAGTAATGTAGCTCCGGTCCGCACAACTGTGAAGTGACCATGCTAATACCCTAAATTCTCCCCCTTTCTTTGCCCTTTGTACTGCCTTTGATGTGCAACTGTCATAGGTTGTACAAAACCTTTTTTTTTACTGATCTAGAAGACACCAAACAAGTCATGCTTTGTTTCCTCATAAATAACTTCGGCTGCTCCCATCTCATTGCTACATGCTGTTTTCCATTTTAGATTCTGAGACTTGGAATGCGAAATTGTTAACACTGCCAGTGTGCTCAATTCGATTGTGATTCTGAGATAATAACATGCTCTCCTAACACTTGCTCTGGTCCACACAAATTATACTATTTGGACTGCTGTTTTCTAGTGCGGGAAATGATTTCAAATTATACTCTTTCAGTCCCCGAAACAAATGTTTTACCAAAGACAAAAATAGTTGGAAGAAAAACGGCAGTGAAAATAGTGGAGGACACTTTTAGGTGAGTTCCTATTTCTTTCTCATTGGCATGTCCCTAAAGCTGTAAATTACCTGATTGGCTCTTATGAAGCTTTGGCAAACTGTCAGTTTTTGCCCTTATGCCGACCGCCTCGGTTAATCGATTAACTGAGGCGGTTGGCCGTTAAGGCATGATTAACCGTGACCTTTCGTCGGAGGCGGTTATCCGAAATGCCTGCCTCGGTTAAAGTTTTGTGTAGTAGTGCCTGCAAGTTTTAATTTGTTACAGGCTCAAGAAGCCACATCGTGGCAGGAGACAGTGTTAAACCTTAAAAGAAACCAGATGATTCTGCGGACTTGAATGTCAAGGTCCGATGCCCTTTTGGTAACTCGATCCAAGCGCAATGATTCCACGATTAAGGTATAAATTCTCATGATAAATATGACTTTTCCAACTGTTTGGCTGTCTTTTGTGTCCCGGAGCTAAACCGGTAAGATTATGGTATTTGTTGTTGATCCAGGTCACCGCACAAGTCGTATTCTGAACCACCCAAGCATGTCATTGTTTATATTCTAAAACTTCAAAGTAGTTGGTCTAAACTTTAGTGTAACCAGATCCTTTGTACAGACATGTACTAAACTTTAGTGTAATAACCAGTTGCCCTGGAAGTATTTAAACAATCATAGTATCTATTAACCAGTTGTGTGAGTAATCTTGTATGAAAAGTACACATCTACTAACTTTATTTACATAATTCTTGCAGCCGAGGTCTAATCATTTGGTAAAAGGGCTAGGCCAACCTCACAGGCTAGGGACGCCTTGGGGTAAGTGAACAGAGGCGCTGGCTTTGGTGGCGGCTTCAAGCCTTCGAGTGGCAGCGTGTGTATGATTGCTTATCTCAATCTCCTATTCCCAGTGCGACATGGATTGAGTAACACAAAAGAATTGCATTCTGTACCAACATAGTATGGTTGAAAAGATTTACCTTCTCTATTGATATGGGGAACTGAGACAAAACCAGTTTCTTAATTAAAAAGCTATTCTTCAACGTTTTCTTATGGCATCTATATTTAATTTCCGTTGATAAATTTTACCCACCGTGGTATTTTAATTTCAAGTGAACAACCATATACCTAATTGATTGCCATGTACAAGCAAATTGGTCAAAGAAACTGCTCGCTTAATTTGAAGTTATTTCAAGAATAATCACTACTATTACGTAATTCTATTGCCATGTAGTAGTAAAGAAACAACTGGGTGGGTAATCTGCATTACTAGTATTACGTAATTCTAGAAGCACAACCCTGAATTAGTACATAATGCAACGTGCTATGCCACTTGCAGACTGTTTTCAAGGGGTAATGCACCCAGATATTATGCTTAGTGAATCCTCATCACAACATGAGTTGGAGTTATTTGAACAAACTAGTACATAATGAGTTATATCAGCACAACTGAACATTTTAATTACATATCCTAGGAGCTCCCTATTCAAAGAGTTGAATCTCACAATCTGCTGAGGCATGCGGACAGTTCAGGGAGAAGGGCACAAGCATCAGCTGCTCGTGTGTGTGGCAGCGCCGCGTGGGTTCCAGGTCGAGGGAGGCAAGCTTTGTAGCTGTGGTGAGGATGCAGATGGTGAATGCAAGCTCAGCAGCTCCTCTATAGTGGTCTAAGACAAGTTGCCTCAAGGTGTTTGTTATGCAGGGAGCTCCAAATGCTTCTTGGTCAGTCGTGAACTCCTCATTTTGGTGGGCGTTGTCAACCCTCTCAACAAAGAATGCATGACTGACGAGATCAGATTACAATGTAAAAATTCATGGTTGATCTATGTGATGGAGAACATACAATTGGGACCTACCATAATGGTAAGGTGTCAGAGGTGAGAAATGTGGAGGAGCAAGTCCAAAATCTGCCACGGGGTGGACATCTGTATGACCCTCATGGTGCAAAGATACAGTAGAGGTGCAATGCTGCGACCCTTCAACTGGATGTATTCAGCAGTATCATTAGGGTTACCATGTATTCAGTAGTATCTTAGGGTTACCTACCGAAGCAAATGTATATAGTATGGAGTATGCGTGCATGTGTGAATCAATCTGTTATGCAATGCAGCTATTACAAATCAACATGTACCTTATCTTGCTAATGAAGGGAAGGGTGTCAATAAAAATATGTCAAATGTATGTGTTGTACAGTATGCGTGCATATGTTTATCAAATGACATTCAAGTAAATAGAAAAGATAACTATGTTAATACTTGAGGCTTACAAAGGAAAGATATAAAAACATATGAGACCTAAGAGGACTCCTCTAGAACCTGAGCATAGCTCAACTCTCCCCAACTCTCAACTAATAAGCTATTCTACATCTACATCTTGAGGGAGTGATAAAGACTTGGATCCTTGTGGTGTGTGTTCCAA
Source organism: Miscanthus lutarioriparius (assembly GCA_904845875.1). Taxonomy (NCBI): domain Eukaryota; kingdom Viridiplantae; phylum Streptophyta; class Magnoliopsida; order Poales; family Poaceae; genus Miscanthus; species Miscanthus lutarioriparius. The sequence goes on along the minus strand of CAJGYO010000010.1, from coordinate 106,648,076 downwards.
GTGAGGAGTGAGGGTCCTATTTATAGTGTGAGGAGTAGGGCTACTCCAAAGTGGGCCCATGAATTCGTGGGAGAGCTGCTTGCAACCATTGGATCAAGAGACAATTCCTTATTTGACACTGGGAAAATGAGTCGTTCCTTTCTTGACTCTGAAATTTTCTTCGTTCCCTATTTGACACTCACTTCAACTTTCATTCCTAATTTGACACTACCGTCAAATCCGTTAGCTAACGGTGTTAATGGTACATTAAAAAGGCGTTTTTGCCCTAGAAAAAAAAAGCGGCAAGCAAATTTGAGAGGAAAAAAAATGCGCCCGCCCGATGATGCATGCGCCACCGCAAAAAAAAGACGCAGGTTTTTTTTTTTTTCTTCTTTTTATTTGCTTTTTTTTTTTTAGGGCAAAACGTATTTTTAACAAAATTTTGTTAACAATGTTAGCTAACGGTTTTGACGGTAGTGTCAAATTAGGGATGAAAGTTGAAGTGAGTGTCAAATAGGGAACGAAAAAAATTTCAAGGCCAAGAAAGGAACGACTCATTTTCCCAGTGTCAAATAAGGAATTCTCTCTTGGATCAAACTGCCTCAAACCAATGCACAAGATTGATCAAATTTGTGCTAGTTTGCATGTGTAAAAAGCTGAGGCGGTGGAGTGAATGTGGAGGGTCGGCCGACCCCTTGTGTTGGGCGACCTGACACTGAGGTAGGGGCCTCTCCCCTTCTGCATGGTGGCCCCATTGGTGTAGTAGAGTGTGGGTATGAAGCTTTCAAGTCCATTTGAGTAGCGACATAGGAATGGGGGGGTCCAAGAATCCAGGTAGTGCTTCCTTTGAGCCTTTGATCATCAACTGACGTTGAACCAATGGATGGATTTGCTCTTGATTGTGTTTCTTGTCTTGGCATGAGTATTTGTGAGGTGGCACTGGTGGGGCTAGGTTGGATGGCCCTTGGTAGGGTTGACTGACCCCACCAAGTGGTCCCAAGTGGCCCTGTCTTGTCCCACTTGCTTTTGGTGGTTGTTCTTTGAGGTTTTTGCATATTTTCCTACACAAGCAAAGACCTCCAAGCACAAGTGGAACCATATCAATTTGAAAACAAAGTGCCACTATGGTGTTGGTTATTCTTTCACTTTTGGTGCAATGTTGATGGTAAAAATTGGTGTTTAGTGACCATCAACACCTAGCAAGCCCTCAAGCTTGGTCCTCAACAAGGTCACTTGTGTTTGAGCCAGCGAAAACATGCACTCAAACAGGATTCTTGATTCCAATAGAGTTGCTCTTCATGATCTCCACGAGGATGAGTACCAAGCCTCTTAGAAATCTTCCACTAGAGCCCCCGCACAATCCCACCACACGGTGGTCAATAGTGTCCCACTTCTCCAACCCATCTAGGTGGCGGCAACCACCAAGAACTGTAGCAACAATGATGAACTAGTGCCACTAGATGCTTACTTTCAAAGCAAATGCACTAGATCTTTCTCCAATCTCACCCTAATTCAATCTCAAGTAAGAAATGTGAGTGGAGTATGTTCTTGGGCGTGGAGTATGCAAGAATATCATCCAAGGAAACCAAGATAGCTAAATTGGCTGAACCCACATCTATTTATACATTTCCTTGACTGTTTACTAGAATCGCTAAGGAAACAACGTATTCCTTAGCAGTTTCAATTTGGCCTCCAAGGAAATTTGGTTTTGTGGTAGTGACAATGCTTTGATCCTCCATAAAACATGACTCTTCGTAGCACAGTTGGTACCTCGACTAGGTGCAAGTACTCTATTCTTCACCCTAGCCTTGGTGCCTTGGTCTCCAAGGCATCGCTTGCCCTTCACCTTCGCTTAGTACATCAAATCCCTTTCCTCGGTATCTTCACTCTATCAAGCCATGAAGTCACACAATACTAGAAACCATATCATTTCTATTATTGTCTTATGCTTGAACTAGATTGTTTCCTTGAGTTTCCTTCTTAAAATGCACATCTTACCATTTCATCAACAATGAAACCCAAATTAGTATGAGAAACCAAATGATAACCAACAAACATGTCTCTTTTATCATTTTCACCATACACATGTCATTCTTGCATTTCATAACTTTGCTTTGGACCCATTTCTCATTTACATGTCATTTGCTTCATTTGTGCCAAATCATAATAAATTATACCTAGGGTAATCACCTGCAATGCTCATGAAATACATTAGTCCCTTAATCGTGTTGCCATTGAATTCACCAAACCCACTTTGGGCCTATATACACTTTTGCTCACTATTTTTATAGCAAATAAAACATCATTCCAGATTACTATACCAACTAAAAATTAAAAATTCTCAAGTGTGGTTACCAAAGATTGAGAATCACCCACACTTTTGGGTAAGTTCTCTTCATTAGTTCCTGCAAAACTAATCTTACTTGAGGAGTTTGATACCGATAGGTTGCACACATTTTATTCGATTCTCCCAATGAGTATTGGATAAGTGTTTGACAATCAACCTCTCAACATGATGAAGCAAAATTGTCCACCTCTTAGTAGAACATGAAAACAACACATATATCCGCTTGATAACACCAAAGAATGAAATAGCTATCTTGAAAATTTTTCCATATCACAAAGAGTGAGATTCAAACTACGACATGCATATGGCATGTATAATGCTCTTGCATTAATTTGAAGTAAACACCTTTTGCACACCTTATGTTTTTCCTTCATATCGAACCATTATCATAACCTTGACCTCTCACATCATTAATGTTCAAATCAAGAGAGCGCAATGCATCCATCAACACATTAAAAAGCCCCAATCCTCATGTGTCATCAACCTTTAAGAAGTCCAATGTTGTAAAAAAACCTTTCAGAAGTCCAAGAAAAATCCCTCTACTCTTGGAATGTTACTTGATATGTTGACACAACACACAATAATTAGAGTTATTTGTTCTTTATTGTTCACATCAAGGGTACAATCCAAGATAACAAAGTACTTGGCATCCTTGATGCGGTCTACAACTTTGTTGTTGACAAACTTTTTATCTAAGACCATTTAGAGACCTAAATATTCATTCTTAATTTCTCAGATTTTGGAATTCTTTTTTATTTTTTTGAATGACCTTGGATGTTGACATGGTCCATACCAAAGTTGTAGATCTCAATGCAATCTATAATTTTTGTAGTTGAAAACCTTTTTATTTGAGATGGATTAGAGGTACAAATATTTGTTTTAAGTTTTCTAATTATTAAATTCAAAATTTTACTTTTTCAAATGACCTCGAATGGAGACTCACTGTTTACAAAATTTGTAGTGCTTGTAGAGATACAAAATTTTCTAGTTGAACACTTTTTCATTTGAGATTATTTATAGGAGCTAAAATATTCAATAAAAGATAACATAACTAAAAAAACTAAATATATGTGAGGCCCATATGTCAACTCAGCCAAACTACTACTATGAAAATCACTTTGAACTATTTTATTTAGAATTAACATATCCACTTTTAAACGGTAAAGCTAAAGGGCATTCTGAGTGTTCCTGTGTCTCCCAACGCTTGATGACCGTTGGATGATGTGCTGTCAACGGAGCCGATCAGCGCACAAGCAGTCCCAAGTCCCACACACCACACCGCTGGCCGCATGCAGCTTAGGGCACTCCCAATGCAGAAACCACTATAGTTTCTATGAACATTAATTGTACTGTCACCTAAGCATTTTGCTGACGTGGCAAGGTAGTTATTGAAGAGAGAGAGCAACACTACTACAAAAAAACATCTTTAGAGGCGGGTAAAATAGGTTTTCAGGGGCGGTTAGCCCAACTGCTGCAATGCCACCGTCAGTGAAGATGGGGCATCTCTAGAGATAGGCTTTTAACCGCCCCTAAAAATGCATTTCTAGGATGGGGCATCTCTAGAGACAGGCTTTTAACCGCCCCTGAAAATGCATTTCTAGGGGCGGTTCTATTAGGATCTCCACCTTTGAAAATTGTATTTTTAGGGGCAGTTGCAGTAGGCAAACCGCCTCTAAAAATTCTTTTTTAGCGGCGGTTCCAATACATGAACCGCCCCTGAAAATGCATTACGAGGGGCGGCTGCTGCAATGCAACTGTCCCTGAAAATGTTTTTTCAAGGACAGTTGTGGCAATGCAACTGCCTCTAAAAATGTATTTTCAGGGACAGTGTTATGAACCGCCTCTGAAAATCAGTTTCAAATTTTTGAATTTGAAATTTCCCGCCAAATTTGAAATCGCGTTTTCCCACCAAATTTCAAACCCGATTGCAAATGATTCAAATTAACTTCATAAATACACAGTAGTGCACTAGTTATACACACATGATCAACAAAATATTTGTACATTACAAATTACAAGTCAACATTATTTGTGCTCCTGCCCAAAGAATGAAAAGAAGGGATACAGGCATTTTAGGCGAAGGGACTCAAACTTGGGATGTGTTGCATACTCCGAGTCATGATCATAGAATAAGCCCTTTGGATTAAGAACCTCCCGCACCATGAACTTGCAGAAATCTTCTTGAACAAGTTGAACATCGCTTTGGGTAATTACTTCGTTTGGCCTCGTTACTTCATGCTACACAAAAAAAGGAACAAATTAGCTAGATTCTTGTTAATGAACATATGCATATGGTATGGTTCGATAGAGCAGCTTACATCTTCAGGGTTATTGTGGTAAGTCCCGTTGGCTCTCATCCATTGACATACATAGTAGCCACAAAGCACGCTTCCGGTAGGCTGCCTCGAGCACCGCAGGTCGGTGACATGCAAAAAAATAATACAGTGAAACACATTGTTCTATATAAGGATATGAGAAGCTATTTGAGTTAGAAAATGGTCGTACCCATTGATTTACACAAACATCCATCTTCTTCTTTGCTGGGTCATGCACCCCACCTTCTTGAACGTACCATCTGTACGCGCTATTTAAGGAACAAAATAATCACTTTCACTATAACGATAATCGGATGAAAATAGTGCCACAAGTAATGAACTACAATTACTTACGTTTGTAACACGTTGATGAAATTTTGGTATATTTTTCTATCATTTCACTATAACTCTCAAATTGATGCTTGCTAAGATGAAGTGATGCTGCATCTGTACAAAAAAGATAATAGTGTCAATGTAAACCATCTACCAAATAGCATGAAAAAAGATAGTAGTCGATCTTACCTAGAATTGTATGGGGCTTCTATATATTGGAATCTCTGATGAGCTATGAACGCCTTCCCGATATATAATGCAGCTTCATTCCTTGCTTCCCTGTACGAAGCCTTCCTAATTGCCTCTCTCGCCTTGCCCTTGGCACCCTTAAATGCAGGATGATCATTTTGCCACAGTAGAGGTCCAGCGTGACGTGCCTCACAAATGAGATTTGGGTCAAGGTATGCGTTCGTCAAGTTCAACTTGGCCTAATCCATCCACTCTTTCCTACATGAAAGTAAGGCAAATGTGTGGTTAAAAGGATAGCACAAGCACATAAAACCAAAATTGAGGATGAGTTTAAGAAAACACTACTTACATGCACCACAGGGTAATCTGACTTACATCGAGTCTCTTCTATCGATATAAAAATTGAATGTCCTCAAAAGATATGGTCAGTTTTGAAAATTCTACATCGGTAGCGAATATATCGTTAGCAGGGTAATTCACCGGCACTGACTCTAAGCCAAGTTCTACCGCTTCCAAATACCACATCTGAAAGACCCTCATGTGTAACAATATCTTGTTGCATTCTAGGGCAAAATCAGGTAGGAATTCCTTGCCTAGCACGTATTCATAGGGGCACTCGGGATTGTTTTGTTCCATCATGTCTTTAACGAATTCAACGCTCGCCAGGGTTTGGCTCAAATGGTGTTGGCCACCATAGATTGTTCCAAATCATTCCTTAGCCATGCTGGCCTTGGCATTTCTAGCTAACGAAGGCACCACCTTGCCCTCGATTGTTGAAGCATCATGGGGGTTCTTTTTGCCAAGAGACCTCCACATCGCAAATATGCCAGCATTGGGGGGTCGCTACCCTTCTCAAATTCTCTCACCATATTAGGAAACATTTGTAGCTACGGTGGCGGTGGCGGTGGAGGTGGTGGCGTCGCTGTTTATGGCTGCGGTGGTGGTGGGGGCGCAACCGTTTGTGGCTGCGAAGGAGGTTGGGAGCGCGGTGGCGGTGGTGATGCTCGCACAGCAGTTTGTACCTACGGAAGCAGTGCCGGTTGGGGTGGCGATGCTGGTGGCAGTGGCGGTAGTGGTGGCGGTGTTGGCGCAGCAGTTCCTCCCTATGGAAGTGGTTCCAATAGGGGTGGGGGTGGCGGTGGCAGAGATGGCAGAGCGCTACCCCCTAACACTTGTTGTGTTCCTTGTTGAGTCTGGTCCTGATGTGCCTCTTCATTGCATGTTTCCTCAAACTCAGGTACTCTCCTTCCTGTGATGATATCTTTGGAATCAACCGAGGCACCTGAACAATGAACTTGACAAGGGGAAGTCCGGTTTGAAGGACTTAAAACATTGAACCCTCGTCGGGAGGTAAACTTGGTAGTTACCCATATTTACTTTTCCCCAAGTGCATAATTTTCTTTTAGCATATTTACTTTTCTACATTGCATAGAAAAAACTTTTTCTACATAAAAATAAAAAGTTATAAAAAGTTTGACAAAACAAAATAAGTCAAAAACCAGCTTGGGGGAGATGCACCTCTATTATCCAGGTAAGTATCTTTCTACTTCATTTTACTTACTAAGCATTTTAGTAATAAAAATAAAAAGTATAAAAAATAAATATAATATGTATGTTAGTTGCTTTAAAGTTTTTAAGAGTCACTTATAAATAAAAGGAGCTTAATCTTTCTCTTCATAATCTCTTTTGATGGGCATGTTGAATAGTTGCTCTGTTGTAATTCCTTTCAAGTACCTAGTTTTCAGTTTAAAATTCTCCCGAGTTTTGGATGAATTTGATTTGATACAAGGACTTACTCTGAACTTGAAACTCATGGGTAGCATATGCTTGATCTAAGTCAAGTTAATTGATAAATATGATATGAGATGATTTTGAGCTGCTTTCCTGTATGACAAGCTTAAATTCCTACCACAGCCATATATGTTGTTCATGCTATAAAAACTTTCCACATATATGCTACTTGTATATGCGTTGAGTTTTGTCAAGCTTGTGATCCTTATGAGAAAATTATCATGTTTTTAAAATCAAGATCACGTACACACCACCCAAATATGCACTACTTCTACACTGGGAGTAGGCGCAAAAACATGCCTTCTATTTAGATCTATCCAAAAATGTTCTACTCCTACACTGGGAGTAAACAAAAACATGCCTATTAGGTTTTCACTCAAAATAAATACTTCTAGTTCTTATTGATATCTCTCTCAAAGTTTTGTTCCAAAAAGAGGCATGGGGCTATGTTCGAAAAAAAGAGAAAGAAAGAAAGAAAATAGAGAAGAAAATGAGAAAAAGAAAAAAGAAGAAAAAAAGAATAAAGATAGCCCCTGTTCTCACAAAAATATTTCAAGTTTTAATAAGAGAAAGATTTGTTTCAAGGAGCAAGATAGGTTTTGTTTATCCATTATATTTAGCCACCATATATCCACTATATATATTCACACACATGCACGTCTTGATTTGATTGTATGACATTTTTCTCTTTCGATCCAAGGTTTGAATTTACAATATATGCATTGCAAGTATGCTCACGCTTTCTCCCTACCTATGAGCTCCACAAAAGCTTTAGTTGTAGGAAGAAAAAGGCAACAACAAGTTATGCCTTGGTGAGGATCTAAAAATACCACATATAGAGAAACTTGAGAGTGTCATACAAAGGAATCTCTGAGTTTCATTTGAAAATTATAAAACCTCCGAATAAGGTTAAGCAAAAGAACTTGAGATACAGTGCTTTACTTGATCATTCTGTCTTTCAATTACTCAAGACCCAAGTGATGGCTAAGAAGCCCCATGAAGTTGAAGGTAATATGGGTGAGTTTTAAAGTCGAATCAATTTATTTCAATCCAGAGGAGAATTTTACATTGAACGCCTGTGTACTTTTGAGGAGTGAAAGCATTGTAGCAACTCCTGATCCATTGCTAAAGTTTAAGCTTTGCTCAGGGATGAGCAAAGGTTAAGCTTGAAGGATCTTGTTGACAGTCTCTATAGCAAAAATAAACCATCAATTTCACTTGCATTTATTCTTAAAATCAAACATCAACATAGGTTTAGAGGCTTTAAACTAACGAATTCAACAAGTCTTGGTGAATATCTGCATGCAGGCTGATTTATCTAGAAAACAGGCCAAGATGATCCGCAACGAAACCGACTCCATTGGCCTCACATCCACCATCCATGACTTACCGCCAAAGATCGACGGCAGAGAAAACTAGGGGGGTTGTCCGACCTATAGGTGGGGTCGCTCGACCCCTTGTCCCCACTTCTCAGCCTCCCATCAAACGTGGACTCTCCACCGACCTTGAGGATCAATCTTAACCATACGTTGAAGTCGGTTTGGATTGGAGGGACAAGATGGAGCCATGCCATGGATTCATGGGCCCATAGGGTGTCGGGTGCCCCCTATAAAAGACCCCCAGACCCCCTCTAGGGAGGCAATTCGATTCATTCGAGTCAAACCAACTTCAGAGAAGAGAAGAGCTCCCATAAACTTAGAGAATTAGCATAGCTTACTTTAGTTAGATCAAGGAGAGTCGTGCTGCTGCTCGGATTTCGAATTCAGTCACCGGAGGCTTGGTATAGCCCTTGTATCCATTACATTCATCTTATCAATGACTTTGATCTTCATCTATATTATGTTCTTAGTTATCATGTTCATAGTATGCTTTGATTATATGCTTAGTATAGTCAGAGTTATCATTACAATTATGCATAGGATCGCAGAGCGCTCAACTCATTGTTCGAACGGGTTGAGTAGCCAAACCTTGTGTAAGCGTGGTGCTTATACATTGTTTTGCCTATGGATGCACCCTGCATTCCAGATCATGTGGTAGATCGCGAGGGTTACACCTTGTCGATTCTCTGTAATCCACCTCCTGTCTCTAGGACTAGTAGGACCTGTGTCACGACGGAGGAAGTATATTTTGCTATGCTCCTCCTTACAGATGTCCCTTATGCCTAGGTGTAAAGTTAATCTTTTGCTATTGCTAAGTATATAAAATGATGGTATGTTTTGACTTGTAATTAAGAATGACTTAGAAATTTATCTCACTTGTATTTAACTTAGACTAGCTATTGCTATCTTTTGGAGCCTCTTTCTGAATGTTAAGCTTATCATATACATATATCTTTTGGTTTACCCCTATTTAGAGTAAGTGTTTAGTTCCTTGATTCATCCTAAGTATAAGTTTATCAATCTCTTTATTGCCATGGTTCCTCTCTGTGGTAAAAATATAAATAATGATACATAGAATACTTCCGATGAAATGCTACAATGGTATTATGTGCGCTTACAGAATTCTTATTTTCTTATTTGCACTCATAAATACCAACAGTGGCACATCCCCTGGTCGGCCCAGATCCCTTGCGGCGCCGGTCCCAGTGCCCAGACCTAGCCGGCGGTGGCCTGCTCTACAGCGAGCCTGGCGGCGCGACACGGCCTGCCCCGCGGCGACCTTTGCCTCGGGCGTGGCGGCCTTTCCCCGTCTGCCCTCCCCGGGTGTGGCCCTTCCCCACTGGTTCTGCTCATGCGTGCATGTGCAGGGAAGAAGAAGCTGATAGAGGATGACATGGATTTGGGGGTCAGTTTTAGATAGTGTTGCTGAAGGAAACAATGAAATATGGGTAGTATGAAAATGGATAGCTACCTAAGCTGAGAAGTAGGGGGTGTGTTTTAGGTAGTATTACTGGAGATGCTCTTACCGTTTGTGTTTATGTATGCTAGCTACTAGACGAAGTTTCATTCTATATTTCTAGTAGAGATAGAGATAGAACAAGCTATAATTCCATCTATATCTCTAATAAGCTAGAGACGAAGTCTCGTTCTAAAGAAAAAGCTAAATGAAAATGAGTACATTTTCGATAGAGAAATGAGTAAATTGCTTGCCATCCCCCCCACATTCACTACGGGATACAGGAGCTTTGCCGAGTGCCAAGGGCAAAGCCTCAAAACACTCGGCAAAGAGTTTGCCGAGTGTTACACTCGGCAAACGACACTCGGCGTAGGTTTTAACGGCAAAGAGCTGTTTGCCGAGTGTCAATCGTCGGACACTCGGCAAAGACTATGCCGAGTGCCCAAAAAACACTCGGCAAATATTTTTTGGGAAAAAATAAAAAAAAAACAAGTCGCCGGCGGCACCACCACGTCGCCGCCGCCACCACCTCCACCATAGCCGCCGCCCACCACCAAAGCTGTCGCCACCACCACCACGCCCCGCTGCCGCCGCCACCACCACCACAGCCGCCGGCCACCACCATCACCACCAAAGCCGCCGCCACCACCACCACACCACGCCTCCTGCCGCCAGATCCGGCCGCCGCCGGACGGATCTAGGAGCAGGAGGGCCGGATCCGACCGGGAGAAGAAGAAGGGAGGGCCCGCCCATGATCCGGCCGGGTGAAGAAGAAGGGGAGGGAGGGCGCCAAGGGAAGAAGAAGAAGAGTGGAGGGCGCCATGGGGAAGAAGGAGGGAGGCGCCACTGGGAAGAAGAAGGGGGAGGGGAAGGGGCGGGCGGCGGCGGCAGGGAGAGGAGGGGCGCTGGGGCCGGTTAATTAAGTAGGATTTTGTCTTTTGCCGAGTGTCCTAGATCTGGACACTCGGCAAAGTTTTTTTTTATTTTTTTTCTTCTTCTTCTTTCCCAGAAAAAATATTTTATTTCTTTGTCGAGTGCAAAAAAGAAAACACTCGGCAAACACCCTCTTTGCCGAGTGTTTTTTTTTACACTCGGCAAACCCACTCTTTGCCGAGTGTTTTTTTTTTGCCAAATGTTTTTAGCGCAACACTCGGCAAAGAACTTGTTCGCCGAGTGCCCGAGGGAATACACTCGGCAAACATAAAAACACTCGGCAAATTTAACGTTTCTGGTAGTGATTATATAAATTGGGGACCTCTTGGCCTAGACAGATAACACAGCACTAGTAATCCAACACAAATTTCTTAAGCTGATCTAGAGATGGCAGCCACGAAGCAGGCGATATGCTGCATGCTTCTTATACTGGAGTTTGCATCAAGTACTCTCTCTAGCACAGACACAACCACATCTTGTTTATCTATATTTATTTTGCATCGTTTTTATGTGTTACTAAATATTGATTATGTGATCTTGTCCCTGCACCCTGCCGTTCCACCCATCTCCCCGGGAGAAGATTTCGAAGATTACGAGGCTAATCCTTCGAGTCTGCTTTGCTGGACCCTGTTAGGAAAGCTTATATCTTGCTCTCCCCAGTCGAAGCAGGACAAGGCACCATGCAAGAATGAGTGCAAGCAGAAGAACTACGACGATGGAATGTGTTGGGTCACACCTGGTAAAGTGAAGCTCGTCTGTTTATGTGACATACCCAACTGCAAGTGACGATGCTAAAACAAAAGCAACGGTAAAACCGGGCGAATAAATCTGTATTGTATATATATAATAAGAATGGGGGGAATCATGGGGGGGTGACCGTCTGGGAATGAACTTCCCGGTTTTTATCCCCCTTTATTATTCTGGTCGCAGGCATCTGCTCCAGCAACAAGGTTTTCAGTTTTTTGCTTCTTTTTCTTTTCTGGTCTCACGCATCAGGGGGACTGTTTGCTTCACTGTCAAGCAAAACTCCCAGATGACATGTTATACCCCAAGGTGTTGGAATATATGGGCTTGGCCCAATAAGAAATTCCTAAAAAATCTCAAAGACCCATTCATGTGTGCAAAGAGGGGATGTGGAAACTCTTTAGTCCCACATTGCTTGTGGAAGTGGAGGTAGCCATGTTTAAATACGGGAGTCCTCTCTATATAACTGATTTTCAGATATAGTCAAAATTGATTCCTAAGAGTGTTTTTTTAGAACTACTGCCCATAAGAAAGCATCCTTCGAAATAGTAAGTGGTTTACAGATATCACTAATTGTTGATAGAGAAAGTTGGTTGTTTATTCCTAACTTTTAGTAGTAGCTAACTATATAACTACCGTAGAAAACAATCAGTAATCCCCGGCTTCCGTTTGTGTCATGCTCCGCCACCGCCACCATGGTCATGCGCGCTGCCCCGCCATGGCGTGCTCGCCCAACGTGGAGCCCTGCCCGCCGTACCGCTGAACTTGCATTGCCCGCCGCCGTGAAGTGGCGCCTGCGATCTGAAGAGAGAATGCATGATCTAGAAAAATGTGTTGCTACGGGTAGCAGAAATCGATAAGTATGTTAATATGATTTGATCATTTAAGTGTGTAGGTCACAATTGTACACCACGAAATGTTGACTCTTGAAATAGTTCAAGAAAAGCTCTATCCTTGGCAGTTGGCCGCCGATTAAGGATTGTCTTCTTGACGTTTTTGGTATTTTCGTTGGTGGTTTTTTTCCTGTCAAGGTAATTAATTCCCAACTCAATATAGTGTTTCTCCCCTCAACATAGTTTGGATCTGCTGCACTCTGCAAATTCAGAAGACGAAAAAATCCACACGGCAAGCAGATGAGATAAATGCACTCTGAAGCAAGGAAATTAAAGAAAGAAACCTCACCGGACAAGCTAACAGCGTCACCGTTTGGCAGTTCGGAACGTCCTTGTCAATCTGTTGTGGATAGTGTGGTATGGATGCTGTGGGAAGACGATCAGTCTATTCGCTTATTGGTTTTCAGCTAGGGCTTATCAACTATGATATAGTATTTTTCTCTCGCAACAAATCAGTATCAGTCAGGGTTATCAGCTCAGAAACAACCAGCGAACAGGATGCATGATGATGAGAATGAAATGTTTCTCCTGTTGAAAGACGAAGAGGATGCATGAAGGCCCTCGCCGGGCTCCAGAGACCGGAGCAGCTGGACTGCCGGAGGCCCGATCATGATCTGCCCCCACCTGCGTGCGACCGAGCAGGCTCTGGACTTTGTTTCAGGGCCTTGTTGAACGTCTCAGTTCACGTTGGGCCCAATGTGGGAGTGGCCACGGTCGATGCTATAGGCGGGCTGCACTCGTGGGCGACCTTTATTAACCCGTCATCAGTTGGCAACAAGCCGACGACACGATGGCACGCGCACGTGAATGTCGCACCTTCTTTTTTCACCGTGGCCGAGATTCGAATCCGGAACGGCCAGCGCACGAGCGACCAGGCACCTGCAGCCAGCCCGAGGCCCCACACGCACGGAGAACCTGGCCCACCTGCCAGCGACGCACCTCCACATCGACACGGCCGCGGGCCGGGCCCTCCCGACGGACGGTGCGGGCGCAGTCGTAGTCAGCGTTGAAAGAAAGAACGAACGCACTGTAGGACAACCCCATTTGTTATGACGTTATTCCAAACAAGTTCTTTTTGTGAATTGTGGTCACCAACAACCATTTTTCTTGGGTTTTCTAGGACAAGTTCCTCGACAAAGCTTGGGCTTTTTTATTTAGAAAAACCTCGCATCCCATGTTATGAGTGTACTTGTATTCCTCAATCCTCATTCTGATGCACGCACAAATACGTCGAATTGAGTTGGTTCTAGACTTTGGTAGTGGGTAAGGGTAACTAGGCCTCTCCTTTTTCTCAAGTGTTTGCATCAAGAGTAACAAAGCTAAGAAAGCAAAGTAAGCATGGGTTACTTAACATTTTTTAGTAATCGGTTTGGACCCTAGGCCCCCTCTAGCTCTCACATAGCATAGCTTGCTCAATTCATAGTGCTTGACGCATGTTTAGGTGTTGCACAATTTTGGGTTGTATTGAGGAAACAAATTATTATTTATTGCCATAAACACATGATAAAAGAAACACATGTATCGTTGACTACAATTTGAATGTTAGAAAAAAAATGTAGATTTAAGCATTTTCTCCGATCAAAAGGGATACCCCCCTCAGTTCTAAATTATACGCCGCTTTATGCAATCTCTCTAATTTTCACAAATCTTATAAGAAAAACCAAAAACATCTTCGAATTCAAATTAGTTTTATTAAATTCTCTATGCAGATGCTGCTATGTTTTTCTCTAATTTTGGAATTTGAAGAAGAATTTAAATTCATTCATTTGTTTCACATTTATGTTGTTGAATTTTGCATTCATCCTAGACACACAGTGTCTGCTACTATTTTGATCCAGGTAATGGCTGCACACCCCGACTGTGCTACATTGGACACAACAATCCTTGATGCACTACATATCATGCATGATGGCAAATTCTTGCATATTCCTGTTCTTGATGGAGGTAAACTTTGATTCTTCCAGCCTAAGGTTGCCTCCTTTGATACTTCTATTGTGTATCTGATTTTCCTTTTCCATGAACAGATGGGCGGGTTGCTGCTTGTTTGGACGTTCTACAAATTACCCATGCTGCCATTTCAATGGTCTCCCTCTCCATGGCCCATGCCCTCCATCGCTTTATCCATCCTAGTAATCTTAGTCCATCTGAAATGTTTTTTCCCCCTGAAGGTTGAAGGAGGTCCTGGTGCTGCAAATGATGTGGCAAACACGATAATGCAGAAATTCTGGGACTCTGCACTTGCTCTAGAGCCTCCAGATGAGGATTTTGATAGTCACAGGTTTAGTTAATGTTTCTTTTGTGTTCTTTTTATTTGTCTTCCCTCTCAAATGCAATGCTTGCCTGAATTATTGCATTGTACAGTGAATTATCTTTAGTGATGCCATCAGATGCCAGGGATGGCAGGAGTAGTATTTATCCTCCTGCTGTTGATAATTCATTTGTCTTTAAGCTTCAGGACAAGAAGGGACGTATGCATAGATTTACTTGTGGTAGGTACTGAATATGATGTTAGTCAGAGAGTTGACTGTGCTGAATGCTTCAGCTAACAGCTTATTTGTTCGATTTCAGGCTTTGAGAGTTTAGATGAGCTGATGTCTTCTGTAATCCAAAGGTTAGGCATGGGTGATGAGAAGAGTGTGATTCAACTGTTGGTAAGCTTGAATAATTTGACATCCCATTGTTTCCAACTTTTAGAAGTTATATTGCAGGGTAAAGAATTGGATGTTTTCTGTGTGTGGCCTTCAAATAGAGGATACTGTTTTAATGTTCATGGAACAATCATGTAGCTCATTCGGTATCGTGTTGTTGTCAAGCACTGTTGAATTTATCTGTGAGCTTAGCTTATTTAGAATACCCTGCATACTGAACAATTGTACCAGCTAAAATTCCATGTGTTGCTCTATGCAGTATGAAGATGATGAAGGCGACAAGGTGCTGTTGACAACCAATTCTGATCTTACTGGTGCTGTGTTGTATGCGAAATCATCTGGATTGAAGGTCTTTCACTTCTCTGATATGGACCCCCTTTTGTTTGCTTAAAAACTACCATTTGAGTATTTATCATACTGTGGGGCTGTTTAGTTCGTAACCATAGTTTGCCGCGACTAACCGTAGGCAAGTGTGACTAAGAAATTTGGAGCAACACTTTGCCATGACTAAGGGAATCTTGCCACACTTTTTTTACTCTATGATGACATGTGGAGCCCAAGGAATCTTGCCTAAGTTTTAGTTGCCAACCGAACACTTGCCAACTTAGTTAAACACCGCACAGTTGCACTTAGATTGGTTTTTCATGCTTTAGCTAAATAGGGGATGACATAGACATGACACATGATCACATATTCATATACACATGATGAAATGCAAAGCTGGAGCATAGAAATACTTACTTCATTGGTTTCCCTGAAAAGATCATTGAGTTGTATCCATTTTCTATATAGAATAATGCTGATGCCCTGTATGTGTAGACATTAAATATTATTTACATCAATACTTTGGGCTAAATTGGCCTAGGCTTAATTGACCCATGGAACAGGCCTATCAGGCTGTACCAGTCAGTCTGGAAAGTCTCAGTCCAGGTTGCTCAGTAGTCAGTCAGTAACAGTCTAGTTGGCATTGTTTACCTCCATTTCCTAACTGCTGTAATTAAATTTGCAATTTCAGGCCTTGAGGTTGCATATTGATGACTCAGATTCCAGCAATGAAGTAACACAGCCATTGCCAGAGCTGGTATCATCATCCCATGGAAGTCAGTCCATGCATATTCATTATGGATTGATGGCTTGTGCGATTGCTCTGACAGGGGTAGCTGTGATGGTTTACTTGAGACACTCGAAAGCTTGAACTTCTGGAGAACAAAGACTTTTGCAAAGCTATATATATACAACTAATACGCATAGAAGGATCACATACTTTGGCTCATGAGAAGGGTAATAGTGAAGTAATCATGGGCTGATGACGATATACACACATTGTTGGTCCAAGAGAAATACGCTGACTGTCATGTTCTCCAGTTAACTGAAGTCAGTTCTTATGGTGGGAGGGAAGCCTATGATATGGTGTTTCCCGTACATTTTTGACAAGTACCCGCAGTTTCATGATGCGGTGAAATATGTAACCCTTATGGTTGGTAACCATGAATTCAGTGATGTCTCAAGTAATCCTGTAACCATGTATATGCATCTCTAAGCATGAAAACCAAGAATGAATCTCGCCTATATGGTGATCAGATCCCAAGTTTCACTAATTTTGGTGAAACATGAGGTTGTTACTACTATTTATTGAGCATAGCATATTTAGTGGCGATGCTGCAAGTAAAATATCATCTGGAATGCTGTATTAGCATGTGTGCATCTGTGACTATGAAACCTAGAGTGAATCTCCCCTAGGTTGCCCTGCTGTTTTATTCAGTGTGCCTGGTCAGCCAAGTTCGATCTTAATTTGCCCTGCTGTTTATTCTATGTCAGCTTATTGCAGAACGATTGAACTGAAGCCTCAGAAATTCTGGAGTGATCGTTTCAGGCAGCCATTAAGGTGGTGATAGATTCATGAAACTTAACTCCATGGGTAGAAGCTTTATCACACAACGGTTTCAATTCTAACGTGACAGTCACAACACAACTGTCAACTGGTATTGCTATGGCAACAGTACAAGTCCCTTCTTTTCAGAAAGCAAACACGAGAAAATTCATCAAATGTCAGAATCACATCTGGCAACAGTACAACAAATCCCTTCTTTTCAGAAATGAAACACGAGAAATTCAAGAACTTGCATGCTAGTGTGACGTTTTTTTTTTCCTTCTTGAACTGCCGTTATGGTGCAAGAAGATAAGCTTTATTATGTCAGCAGTAGCCACTAGGGTAAAAGTGCAACCTGGAAGAGGGGAAAAAAAGAGTGAGGTACATCTAGAACAATTTTTAAAGTATATACCTTATCAAAGTATAGAGGACGTTATTTATATTACCTTAGTTTTCTCTTGGAAATGCCTTCTTGATTTCGTGCAACCTTGCAGCCACTTCCTGCATGCAGATGCGCTCATTTGGGGATGCCTTAGTGCAGAGAAGCCCAATGTTTAGAACTGAAAGCAAACACTCTAAGCTTTTCTTCTTCATGGCAAATGAAGTTTCTTGAGATAAATCTTGTTGCTCTTCTAGTAGTTGAGGGTCAATAATCTGTGCTATCATGTCAGGAAAGTTCATCTCAACAAATTTTGTAATGTTCATCCCACCATTGAACATATCGTCAGTTGGCCTCCTCCGCAAAAATATTTCAAGTAGAACAATCCCGAAGCTGTAAACATCTCCAGCACTCGACACTGCTCCACCTGTAGCACACTCTGCAGATTGCACAAAAGAATTGCTTATACCAAACATAAATGCACACGAGAAAATTATGCAGTATGAAACTTCGTATTACCTGGAGCAATATATCCTATTGTTCCCATAATAGCACCTGAAGTCGAGATCGAGTGAGTGCACGATGATGCTGCTGAGTCAAATTTGAACCTGGCAAGACCAAAGTCTCCAACATGTGCTGTCATATTGTCATCCAAAAGAATGTTGCTAGGCTTTAGATCACAATGGACGAAAGTTCCTTGGTTGCCATGGTGGAGGTACTCCAATGCATCTGCAACATCCACTGCAATACTTAACCTTTGAGCCATTGTGACGTTGATTTGAGTTGAGGTGTTGCCATCACATTTAGTTGAGTACAGTAGCGCATGCAAGTCACCTTGTGCCATGAACTCATAGACTAAGGCTTTGAAATCATTTCCACTGGAATCAATACTGGAGCATGCAGTTACTATAGGAACTAGATTTCTGTGCCGCACCTTACGTAGAGCGTTGCATTCTGCAATGAAGCTCTGTTGTGCTCCCCTTGTCTCTAGACGGAAAACTTTGATAGCAACCAAGGTTCTACCTTGGAAGAGTTCTCCTTTATACACGGAAGAATATCTTCCTTTGCCAATCAAATTGGATGCTGAGAACCCACATGTTGCTCTGGCGAGATCGTTGTAAGAAACTTTGGGAAATTTGCTACCGAATGATGGCAAAGATAATAGGTTTCTTTTTTGTTTTCCTCTCCAGACAAGCATTACAGTTATGACTATAGCAACTAACAAAATGCTGGATAAGGGGATCACCACTTTTTGTACAATGGAATGTCGCCTCTGCTTACTTGAATTAATAGGCGTGACATGGCATGCGAGTAGGTGTAATTCCAATGGCCCACCACAAAGCCCTTGATTTCCATCAATCCTCACAGCAGTCACATTGCTGAATATCCCTTTCATTGGGACCTCACCACTGATGTTGTTGAATGACAGATCTAGTTGTATGGGAGGTTGCTGAGGGACATTGGTATTGACCCAGTCAAATTATTGTGAGACAAGTCCAGAACTTGTAGGCCACTTATGTTGCCTATTGTAATGGGGATGCTTCCTCCAAAACTATTCTGTCCCAGCACAATGTATAGCAAGTTTTCACAATTACCTATAGTGGTCGGAATGTCTCGAAACAGCATATTTGACGAAAGATCAAAATATGTGAGTGCCTTGGCATTGCCTACTTCATAAGGAAGTTGCCCATGCAGGTGGTTTACAGATAAATCAATATAAAAGATTGTTGGAATTCCAAACATCTCTTTGGGAACACCGCCATGAAGAAGATTATTTGAAAAGCTGCACTTCCAAAGATTCTGAAGATTTCCTATGCTTGCAGGTAAATGCCCTTCGAATTTGTTGGATTGAAGAAAAAGTTCTGATAACTGAGACAAGTTCGAAAGGGATGATGGGATAAACCCTGAGAAACTGTTGTTAGCTAAACTCATCGCTTGCAAACTTTTTAGAGCTCCAAGCCATTCTGGAATCTGGCCTGTAAGTTGATTCCCATCTAGTTCTAGCCCCATCAGGTTGTGAAGGTTTGCGATGCCAGAAGGAAAACCACCTGATAGTTGATTATACCCCAGAAACAATGTCTGCAGTTCAACAGAAAGGTTACCTAATGAAGTTGGTACATTTCCTTGTAGCTGATTCGACTCTACAGACAAAAGCCGCAGCTTACTACAGTTGCCTAAGCTGTAAACAAACTCCCAGTCTTGCTTGTTATGAGCTTCAAGTTTATTATACCCAAGATTCAGCCAGTAGAGTTTGTGATGTTTGCCAATGTATCTAGGCACCACCCCCGTGAAACTGTTGTCTGCTATCTCAATGAAGCGCAGATCAGATGCATTGGCCAATGAGGAAGGGATGTATCCATGAAAAAAATTGGAGGCTATTGCAAGGAATTGGAGGTTGGGAAGAAAGGTACCAAGGCCAGGTGGCACCTCGCTGCTAAAATGATTCACTGTAATATCAAAGGCAAAAAGAGTTGAAAGATTCAGGATTGCCTCTGGAAAAGTACCTGCCAAATGGTTGCTATCAGCGAGCAGATACTGTAGCTCCGGTAACTTGGCAAACTCATCTGGGATGTTTCCGGCAATCTTATTGAAACTTACGTCAAGCACTTGTAGTGTTGTAATATTGGCAAGAGAAGAAGGAATGGTTCCAGAAAGATTGTTAGATCGAATCTCCAGCTGTTTGAGTCCAAGTGGCAGAGCAGGAAATCCTCCAACGAGATTGTTCCCGTTGAGCCATAGTTTCTGCAGACGAGAGCAGTTTCCAAAAGTTGGTATAACTCCATGTAACGTGTTGTTACTCAAGTAGAGGGTTTGGAGGCGATGCAACTGGCCAAGGGATGCTGGGATTTGTCCACTGAATCTGTTTGTCACCAGGGACAGGTGTTTCAGGAATGTCAGGTTCCCGAGGGAAGGAGATATTTGGCCGACTAAACCTCTATTTCCAAGGTCAAGATTAGTGACACGATTGCTCCTCGTCCTGCATGTGACACCTTGCCAGTTGCAGAAGTGATTGCTGTCATTCCAAGATGCCAATGCTTGCTGTGGATCCAAACTGATCGCCTTCTTGAATTCAAGCAACGACAGTTGATCTGTTTGGTTCTCATGACCAGGAGTGGTGGTGCAGGTGACAGGATGCACCAGGCTGAAGGCCATGAGCACGAGCAGAAGCCGTCGAGTTGCAGCAGCCTTCATGGTGATAAGCTTGGGATTGATTGAGAGATTCAGAAGTACATAGTGAGGAACTCCAGCGCCTTCAGCTTTCTGTTCTGTTTCGATGTAAGAAACTGCAGAGGCATAGGAACCAAGAGAAGTATTACAATGAAAATACTAACCGAGAAAAATCATTAAACATTACTTCTTATATAAGTTAAAGTCTGTCAAGAGTACGTTGAGTACCTGAAACTAACATGATGTCAGTGTTCTTCTCTTCAGCAGTGATCTGAACGGCAAGTGAAAAATCCCACCCAACTGCAGGATAGCTATCAAATATGTAATGTACATGTACTGCCATACAGACGTAAGATAAGAACATTTGCTTCAACTTCAAAAACCTTGCGGTTCTTCTGTATAAAGTTCTTGCATATAAAGGATGACGATGGAACTGACGATATGCGGATATGGTAAATAAGAAAGAAATATTTCAGGAAACGATATGGTAAATCAGAAAGAAGAGGGGTAAGGGGGGCATGTGGTTACAGAAATCGAGGTGCTTGCCTGATCGTCGACGGCCAAGGTGTCGGAGCTAGATACAGTCGGCGATCGACGAAGCAGCCAGCCACCACCACGCGACGACACACGCACCTACTGATCGAGCTGACACTGACAGGGGCAGCTGGCTGACAGGCTGAGGCTGCATATATATCTGATGGTCGGAGCTAGATATAGCCGGCGATCGACGAAGCAGCCAGCCACCACCACGCGACGACACACGCACGTACTGATCGAGCTGACACTGACAGGGGCAGCTGCCTGAGGCTGCATATACATCTGATGGTGGTGATGGTTATACATTACACAGGGCGAGAAAAGAATCGATGGGCCAACCTTCCAGACGCTTGCTTTCTTGTATAGATAGAATAGATGGATGCTAGCTTTTTCCTCTCCGCGGGCCATGTCGTCCATGAAGGCGGCTTCCGGCTTCCGATCCGCCAGATTCTGATTCCCATCACGGCAGGCAGGACTTGGACTGGATGGCCTGAAATTCAACCAAACTAGCCGCCTTCGAGTTGCATTTCTCTTGTATATTTGCAGTGCGGGAGAACCTGTGTGCGCTAGGAAATGTCCCTTTTTTGCGCTTCCGTTCCGTCGTTGCGCTCTCACGGTCTCACCTCACCTCACCGGGCGGCTGCCGGCTGCCGTCCATGACACCAGGCAACACAGCTTTGGGCTTTTGCGGGGCGAGGCCTGTCGCCTGTCGGCTGTGGGCCGGGATGGCACGCCTTTTGCACACCCTCAAGGCCTCAGCACAAAAGGACTGGGTGGGCCGTGGCCCGTGGGTTATCGAGCAAGACTGACAGTTCATCCAAATGGATAGCAAGGCTAAGGGTCAGTTTAGTTCCTCAAAATTTTGTCAAATTTTTTAAGATTCCCCATCACATCGAATCTTTGGACGCATACATGAAGTATTAAATATAAATAAAAAATAAAACTAATTACACAGTTTAGACGAAATTCACGAGACGAATCTTTTAAGCCTAATTAGACTATGATTAGACACTAATTGCTAAATAACAACAAAAAGCGCTACAGTTGCATTTTGCAAAAAAATTTGCAACTAAACTGGGCCTAACTTTGTTGTCGTAAATATTCTAGCTGTTAGCCCATTATAGCTATCTAAAGCCAAAGGAAAACTTTAGCCCATTGTAGTTATGAATATGAATATATTCTATCTATTACTAGCCCATCATAGCTAGTTAAACACAGTCGACATACATCATGACCACCGATCGAGTTTTAACTAGTCATGTACGACTTAAGCAAGATGTAAGATTTCATGAAACATACACAGATAACGGATGATAGACAACAACAAAAAAAAACAATAATCTGTTTTTTATTCTAGTCATACTGTATATGATTTTATTTGCCTATAAAACATCAATGAACATGTATGATATGAACTCTCATGTGGGCTTTTTTTTTCGCAAACGTGCGTTTTTAACTGTTTCATTAAGAGGGCAAAAGAATTAGAGAGAAGGGAACCGCCGCTGGATGTGCCAGAAGGTGCGTAGCTCTCATGTGGGTTAAGAAAAACTTGCTAAAGAGCATATGCAGTGCCCCCTGCAAGGTCGTCCCTAATTAAGCTCTTGCTGCTCTACATTGATGGTTACTCCATCCGTTTCAAATTATAAGACATTTTAGATTTTCTACATATATTATTTTTTTTTGCTATGCATTTAATTATATATTATGTTTATATACATAGCAAAAGGAATATATTAAAAAGAAAAAATACGTCTTATAGTTTGGAACGGAGGGAGTACGTTACACTTGACAAAAGCTTCTGGGACTGGGGAGCCATTAAACCTGGCCGATCCACTGGGATTGGGAAGCACGAAGCAATGTAATGAGATTTTTTGCAGGCCTGCTGGAATGCTAGCTGGATTCTGGATCCACTCTGAAGATCATGTGGTAGCTAGCGTTGCGTTAACGTTGCTTGCACTGAAGAGTGAAGACCGACAGGCGACAGTGCATACAGACTGGATGAAAAAAAAAATTAAATGAAAACAAAGAGTACCTGAAGGCGGATTTGACGGTCACATGCACTGTTTGTTTTGACCGGCAAACATGCATGGTGACTGCTGATGCATGTGCAGGAAGCACACACGTTCCTCCTTGTATCCTATTCACGGTGACATGCTGTAAGGTGGTGTTTGGTTGGCCCTTCTAAATTTTAGTCGTTGTCCCATCGAATATTTATATATATATGTATGGAGTATTAAATTTAGACTAATTACGAAACTAATAGCATAATTTACGACTAATTTGCGAGACGAATCTTTTAAGGCTAATTAGTCCATGATTTGACAATGTGGTGCTACGGTGAACATGTGCTAATGATGGATTAATTAGGCTTTAAAAATTCGTCTCGTGGAGTACTGACAGATTATGTAATTTGTTTTTTATTAGTATCCAAACACCCCATACAACATTATCCCGATATACCTTCTAAATTTTAGTCATAGGATAAACACCTAGGTGACGCTTTTCACCGTGGCCATGATGATCATTTTGCCGGATCCCATTCCCATCCCAGGACTCGTGCAGTGCATGCATGCCAAGAGGACAGGGCGACTGGTGGTGTGGTGGCGATGGGGCTGTTCGGCTGGTATTAAAGTCGGCTAATAAGTCGACTGAAACTGTTTTATTATGAGAGAAAAATATTGTAAATTCTAACTGATAAGTTCAAGGGAACAAATCCTGAGAGTCACCCTTTTGCCAAATGCCAACGCGTGCATATGCATTTTGTACTGTACTGTACGCGCTAGGTTTCACGGGCGGCGTAAAAATCATGAAGCATCCAGCTTTGTGCTCCTACACTGCAGCTGCTTTTTCACCTGTTCGGATCGCTCGCTCTCCAGGCTGATATGATATGATGACGAGTAGTAAAAGTGTACGAGAGCCGTTTGCATGTAGGAGTAGGATCGGAGTACTACCGACGAGGCGACGACTGCGTACGGGTACAGCTTTACTGTGTCGTTACAAAAATAAGCCCATAATATAATATAGGCCTCGTTTAGTTAGGTGAAATTTAAGAATTTAGTTACTGTAGTATTTTTATTTTTATTTGACAATTAGTATTCAATCATGGACTAATTAGGCTCAAAACGCTCGTCTCGCGATTTCCAACTAAACCGTGCAATTAATTTTTTTTCATCTATATTTAATGCTCCATACACATATCGTAAGATTCAATATAATAACTACTATAGTAGTTTTTAGGAAAACTTTTTAGAACTAAACAAGGCCATAGTACTACGTGCAGGTAAAAAGAGACGGCCTACGTGTGCTTTTGTCATGTCGTCGATCCACGTACATATCCTCCTACTAGTGCATGTGCATGTGCATGCGATGCGTGCAGCTCCAGTAAGGCTGACGCGCGCGACCATGGGTTGGATACATTCTGTGCATAATTATCTGGAAGGAAATAAATATAATACCAATAAATAGGATAACAGCGACGATCAATCAAAAAAAACTGAGAAGGATTAAAAACTGATAAGTGATTAATTAGAGAGTAAATTAAAGTATATTTTTCAACCTAAAACTCACACCATAGTTCGATTTTTCAACCTTAAACTATGAAATCGAGTTACAACACCTTCTAAATAAACTAAATCCGAACACACACACACATCATAAAAAATAGAGAACATTTAAAAAAAAATTGGTACTAGTTCCATAATTTCCTGATTGGAAATACTAGTGTTTATGAATTTTTAGGTAGTAAATCAAGTTTTTTTGTTATTTTTACATAATAGAAAACCATCATTGAAAGCAACCCAAGGAGCAAACTTGCCCGGTTTTGACAACTTGAGGGTGTTTGCTCGTTATCCGCTCTCATAGTTTAAGGTTAAACATGAGACTACTACTCAAGTTCTAGGGAGAAAAATGTACTTTACCCTTAATTAGATGCTCTAAAGTTGGGGGACGGATATATATCTCAATTCATCTACACAGGTCTCTAACCTGTGAAAACCCCGGCCGAAGACGGTACATGTTCCCAACTTGATCCAAAAAACTATACTCCTAGGCTCCTAGTCCTAGCAGTATCCAATGCTGAAGTATTTTGTTTGTTTTCAGAAAAAAAAAAGGTTAAGCACACTATACCATTGGCTTCTTTTTATGGATTGGTGTTAATATATAATGGACCGACTACATCGAAATCAGGGTATTCTCGTTGCTCGAGAGAAGAAAATAGGAGAGTTTTTTCGTTGCTCGCTAGAGGAGTACTCCCTCCGTACTCGTATTAGAGTTCGTTTAGGATATGATTATGTATACCAAGGAGTGATTAATTAGAGAATATTTTTCTCTGTCTGCACCTATTAAATAGGGCTACGGGTGCATTCTATACGAGAAAACTTCCCAACTCATATGGCTAGCGCATCGAGGCTTGGCTCTAGCCAGCTGAGTTCGACTCTTGGCCACCGCACTTTTTTTTCTGCCATCTTCATTTTGCATGGCACTGTTTTTGCCATGCATGGCGCGCGCTCAGATTTGATTTTTTCGGCCTGGACTGCATGGCGCACGTTTTCCAAATTATTTGCTATGGCACTCGTTTTCCAAATTATTTGTCGTGGCGCTCGTACCATGGCGCGTTTTTGCCTGCGTGCTCGTTTGGATGGCTGGTGGGTGGTGGATGGCTGCATGACCGACGTTTGGGTCACCTGAGTGCTTATTTACTATGCCAACTTGCTTTCTCTCTTCTCCACACCACTTCTTCTCTTGTTCATGTACTGAGCCATCTTCTCTAGTCTAGCTACACATGGCCGATTCATTTCCTATGTTCGATCTTAACAAGCCTGTATCCGAAGATGACGACGGCCACGTTTAGTTAGATCTCAACGACCCTGAAGATGACGACGGCGACGCTGGCTTTGCTCTACATGAGCCTGAAGATGACGACGGCCACACTGGCTTTGCTCTGCACGAGCCTGAAGATGACGACGGCGACGCTGCGTTTGATCTCAACGACCCTCCGTTGGAGCATGGCAACAGTATTACTTCTTCTCTTGTGCATGTACTGTGCTATCTCTTCCTCTCAATCGTTTCTCATATCATTGCTTCTTATTTTGATAGGATTTGATTTGAACTTTCCACATGCAAAAAGAAAAACTAGAGAGAGAAGATAGGCTGCCATTGCAAATCTCTTGTGAAGCTTCATTGCTAGCCGAAGCCATTGCTAGCCTTCCTGCAGCAAATTAGAAGAAGAGATGCAAGCATGTTAGTCTTTGCAGCATGCTAGCCAAAGCAAGAGTACTATTAGTAGCAAATTAGTTTTTGCATGCATGTTAAGTCGACAAAATGGAACATGTACCTTACTGTTCTTTTGCATCTTGCTTCATCTTTGCATCTTCCAACTTCTTCATATTATAGATCTCGTCCAACTTCTTGATAACGTCGTCAGGTAGCAGTATTGTGTCACCATCCATTTGAAGTTTCTCCACATCAGTAACATAGAACTCACAATCAAACTTTTCCATGCCATGCAACCACCTTGCTGGCAGATAGTAGTCTTCATGTAAAAGACCACAACGTGCACACCTGCGAGTGTGGCGGCGAGCTTGGAAGCAGGCTTCTCCGAAGACGCCGCCAGCGTGGAACGTGCCGCAGCGAGGACATAGGGACTCGACAGAGTCCGGCACGACGTCGACGGTGTCCAGCGCATCGACGGAGTCCACCGCCTCGTCGGTGTCCAGCGGCTCGATGTTGTCCAGCGTCTGCTCGACAGAGTCCATCACCTCAACGTTGTCCAGCACCTGCTCGACGGAGTCTAGGGCCTCGACGGAGTCCAGCACCTCCTCCATGGCGCGAGCGAGCTTCATGGCGCCGGCGGCGAGCATGTGCTGCGGGAGACGAACTGGCGGCGAGCGCGTGCTGCAGGAGGTGAGCGTGCGTGTGATGAAGAGCCTTGACACGAGCGTGCACAAAACGAAGAGCCATGATTAATTCATTGTCGAGCCATGCTGGCGGCGGGCGTGCAGGAACGAAGCGTCAGGGGCTAACGCGTCCCCATGCAGCATGGGCGACTTCCTTTGCGAAAGCGAGCAGCTCGCCTAGAACGACCTATAATAAGAGTACGGAGGGAGTATGATACAAGCTACTCTACTCTAGCTTCCACATGAAACAAAACGGCGCAGGTAGGCAGGTAGCAAGGGACAAGGAACGTTTAATTAGGGAATGTTTAATCCCAGCTACTAAAAATTAGCACTATGTTCGGATGCTAATTAGAAGAATCAAACATGAACTAATTTCAAAACTAATTGCATAAACCGTGATTAATTGGTGAGACGAATGTATTAATCCTAATTAGATCATGATTAGTCCATGTTTACTGTAGCATCATATGAGCTAATCATAGACTAATTATGATAAATTGATTCGTCTCACCAGTTAATCACTGCTTATGCAATCGGTTTTAAAATTAGTTTACATTTGGTCCTTCTAATTGGCATGTAAACATAGTGCTAATTTTTGGTAGCTGGAATCCAGCCCTAAAGAAACAAAACGGAAAGCATACGTGGTACAGCCACCACAGCTAAGACGTTGCAAATTGCAAAATAAAAAAAATCAAATAAGTATTCAAGAGAACAAATTCTACTTTAATAGTACTAAATACATCGGACTCTATAGACCATAGGGACTTGTCCCAACTGTTTCTTCAAAAACAGAAGAGGACATTTTAAAAAAAATAGTAATTTGCTCCATCATCTATCATGCATGTGTCCCATGGACTCATTCAATATATGTTTGGGTTTAGGAAATATATATCCTTTTAATGTCTCTGTTGATTATTCAATAATGGTTTTTAAATGCAAGCTAAGGCATGTTTAGTTCCTATCTAGAATTGTCACGCCACACGTTAGTCATCTTGTCACAGTTTCTTAGGCAATTGTTGGTTCACTATACCACAACTATGGTAGGCCACACTTTCTTCGTATTCTGTCCCACATGTCATATATTCATTTGTGCCAAACTTTAGACAAGTATATATGGCTTTAATTTTGTTGGCCGCACTTTCTGTGGCAACCATAGTTTGCCTAAGATTAGTTGTGGAAAGGTTAGTCATCAACCAAACATGCCCTAAGAACTCTCTCCTCCCTGAACAAAAGGTTACTGCTACAAGATTACAAGACTATCCACCGAGTTACACTAATGATGTCGGTCAAAGCAGAAAATCAATTGTCCATTTCAATTACGTAATTGGAAAGTGTCATCCTCTTAACCAACTTAGCTTAAGTAAATCAACCCTGGCTTGGCACACTCCACTAGCGTGTACATGTTGCTGAAAATACACATATGATCTCCATAACTCAAGGTTTGATCTTAACACGAGATTGCACGATGCAATTGGAGAATAAATGAAAGAACTTAATTAGCTAATATTTCAAGTAGGTCTTATCTCCCCATCTTTCTCTAAGTTGTTCCCTTGAGTCACTCTCCTAGCTCATTAAACGAAGTGGAGTATGGGCGCCCGCCTTGTCCACTCGATATGCTATCGTACCTACCGTACTTGAGTTTTGCTCAAGTGGCCACCATGGTCTCCAGCAAACCTCAAACAACTTAATGACAGTACCATGAGTACAATGGTACTCATAGGGCTTATGCACAATACTATATATTTGGTGGATGCAAGGTACAACACATGGGTGATTGTGAATTGCCTAAAAGCATGTCATATTTTGAGTAAGGAAATGCTATGGTGTGGAGGAAGAACAGAGGGGTGGGCCTCTTCGGGCGCTGGCCACCAGGGAAGAGCGCCGAGCGCGGAGGGGCAGATGGCTG
The DNA here is from genome assembly GCA_904845875.1 of Miscanthus lutarioriparius. Taxonomy (NCBI): domain Eukaryota; kingdom Viridiplantae; phylum Streptophyta; class Magnoliopsida; order Poales; family Poaceae; genus Miscanthus; species Miscanthus lutarioriparius. Next base: position 106,619,315 of record CAJGYO010000010.1, on the reverse strand, counting down.
ATGTGGAGGGATGGACGGCCAACGAGGAGAGGCAAAGGGCCCACACGGAGGGACGAGCACCGGGCATGGAGGGGCAGATGACTGGGCGTCGAGTGCAGAGGGGGCCATTGAGAGGAAAAACGGTAGTGCCCGTGGGAGAAGAGAGGATGAGAAAAGAAAAGAAGAGAGAGTCGACATGTGGATCCCATGGTTAGGTGCCTTATTCCACCTTCTACCATCTCCAAACCAACATGAGATGACATCAACTCATTTTTCTAAAGATCAAAAGCAGGACTGTAACACCCTAAGTGTTAAGCTTGCATTAGCATGTGCATTTCACAAGCATAAACATCATTCATGCGTTCATAATCATGGTCATATGATAATGTCTTGGTTGGAATTTAAAATTTTGCTCTATGTGATGCTTTGTTGTTATATATATATATATATATATATATATATATATATATATATATATATATATATATATATATATATATATATACTACACAAACGAATATACGCAGCTGTTGCACTTTTGCACTCCATGGCGGGCACCTATTTTTTGCCCATCGCGTAAATCCCACGATTTACATGGCGGGCGATTTTTTTTATTTACCGCAGCGGGCACTTTTGCCGCCACGGTAAATCGATTTACCATAGCGGGCATCTTAATATGTCCGCCACGGTAAATACCCTATTTACCGTGGCGGACATCGTAAAGGTGTCGCCATGGTAATCGATTTACCGTGGGCGACATATTAAGATGCCCGCCACGGTAAATAGGGTATTTACCGTGGCGGGCATCGTAAGGTGTCCGCCACGGTATTCTGTGTGGCGGACATCGTAAGGTGTCCGCCACGATAAATCGATTCTTCGTATGGCGACAACGTTAAAAGCCCGCCACGGAAAAGGACTAGGCCCATCAGGCCCAAGCTGGCCCGATATTCGTCTACACGTATATATAGGTATACTTAGGCGCAGTCGGCCTCTCTTCCTCCCCACTCTCTTCTTCCCCATGTGCTCCAGGTCAGGCTGCCCCGACGGCGGCGGTGGAGGCCCTGATGGCGCCCCTTCCTCTCCCTCCTTGGGCCGGGCGGTGGAGGCCCCGACGCCGCCTCTCTTCTCCTCCTCCGGCAAGCGTGGAGGCCCCGACGCCGCATGGAGGCCCTGGCGGCGGCGCGGCGGATCCGGCGCAAGGTGTGGAGCCCTCTTTCTTCTCTCGAGATCAATGGTGGATCTTGTCCTCTCACACTCGCACCCTTGCAGATCCCCGACGACGGTGGCGGCGCGCGGCGGACGGTGCTCTCTCCACGCACGGTGGCAAGCAGCGGCGTGGCCCGTCCGCGGCAGCGGATCCACGGCGGGCGGCGCCAACCCGCCGCGACGGCACGAATCCACGAGGGCGGCCCCAACCCGCCGCGACGGCACGGATCCACGGAGGGGCGTCGTCTCCCTCCCACCCAATCGACGGCGGCGCAGATCCGGTGGGCGTGGCGCCCACCCCGGCCCTTCCTCTCCCTCCGGCGGTGCGGCGGGTTGGAGCTGCGGCGGATCCAATCAACGGCGGTGGATCGACGGCGGCGGCGGGATCTAGGTCCAGTGCGGCCCGGATCCAAGCCCGTGTGGGCTTTTTTTCTTTTTTTTTTGTTTTTCCTGAACGATTAACCGCGGCGGGCAAAGCTGTCCGCCGCGGGAAGCCACGATTTACCGTGGCCTTTCGGCGGCGGCGGACCGGTTTGCCCGCCGCGGGAAAGCCAAAATGCCCGACACGGATAAATATTCTGTAGTAGTGTATATATATATATATATATATAAATGTGTGACTTCATATGTTTATGTGATAGCTCAAGTGCTTGATGTTTGATCACCTAAGTAACCTAGAACAACATAGAATCATAAATGAGTTAGGGTTTGTGTTTATCATTTAGTCAAAATATGCTTCTAAGTGTTAAAACTAAGTTTTAAGTCCTTTTCATGATGTTGTTTTGACCAAAATGGAATTTTAAATTCTGTATCTTTTCTGAGGTTTTACCCTAAATAAAAGTTGAAGTATTAGTTGTGTACTACAAACTTTGTTTAAGGATCAAGGGTCAAACTAAGTTTTAAGTCCTTTTCATGATGTTGTTTGAGGAAAATGCCCTGTCAGGCGCTACAGTAGAAGGCCGGCAGCAGCCTGCCTGCTTGGCTGCTTCGCCGCCGACGTGGTCTTCTCGGCGCTTCGCCGTTTTGAACCACGTGGTCACGGTGAGCAGCGCCCGAGCTGCGTGGCAACCTGGAGAAGCATCGACCGCGCCCTTTCAATGCCCGACGCCGGCCAGCGCGTTCCCGTCTCCCTTCTCTACCCTTCTTTCTTGTTTTAGCATAGCCTTAGGACGTAGAAGCTAATCCCAAAGTGAATTTAGACGCTACCATGCTGCTCTCGCCGGAACACGGCTTGCCGCCGTCACGCTCTGGCCGCCGCGCCGCCATGCGCGCGGCCACGCCTAGCTGCAGCCCCACCTGGTACAATTACCGCGGCCCTAGCATCGTCCCGAGTCGCTGGAGCTTGTACCGTGCCGCGCTGATCGTCTCCTCGCCGGAGCCGGCAAGCCACCGCCGCGCGCCGTTGTGCGCCGAGCCGCTGTCCACGTCGCCGCCGTAGCTAGGGCTCACCGCCGGCCACGCGACTTGCACCGGCGGATGCGGCGGACTGATCCCAACCCGACGGTGCCGGTCTCACCGCCGGAGACCTCACCGCCGGTGAGTTAGCGCCGGTCAAGCCGGTGCTCTGCTTCCTGTGGCTGACCGGTGGGGCCGAGTTGACCTGGGGGCCGTGCGTCAGTCGCTCTGGGTGTATGGGCCGGGTGCACCTAGCGGTAGTTAGGGTAGTTTTCAGTGTCTTTCTGTTTTTCATTTGATTCAAACTTCAAAAATTCATAACTTGAGCTAGGGAAGTCCAAAAATGGTGAACCAAATTTTGTTAGCTTTGTCTTGTTGTGCTATACATGTCAGAGCTATAAAATTTTCTGTTTGACAACTTTATATACTGTTTTTATTTACCTAAAATGATACATTTTGCTTCCAAAAATGATAACTAAATATATAGGTATCAAAAAAATTATGAAACCAATTTTCATGGTTTTCTAGTGACATGCTCTATGTATGAAAATTATGAAATCTGTTGTTTGACACTAAAAGTGGGCCGACCTTGTTTAGGTTGAATTAGGTTTATGTTCATTATCCGTTTTATATATTTGTTTCATGTATTCAAATATGATGGAAATTGTGTGGTGTACTAACTACAACTTGTCTATGCATCCTACTTGTTGCTTGCCCAATTTTTACCTTTTTATAAGTGGTTGACCATCAAGTTATGGTGTTTTGGAAACCTGGTGATGTGCTAATTATAACTAAAATTAAGATGTTAGGTGAATTACAATATTTGCCTTCTCTACCGAAGAAGAGATATGCACCTACTCAGTAAAAGATTTGATTTTTAAGCAACACCTTGTCACCTTCATATTGTTAATGCAACCCTAGTTTCCTATGTTATTAGGGCCACATGAATGCATCCTTATTTCATATCATGACATCATTACCTTGCATCTTTTATGCATTCGCTTTATTTATGCACCGCCTACATACATATAGGATCGGAGGAGGACATTCCGGTAGAGTATGTGATCGTCGAGGAGGAGAACCCTCAGGAGTTGCCACCCGAAGGCGAAGGACAGGTCTCTGAACCACTTCCGGAGTGCCCGAACCACGGACCCTCCACTTTTCGCCGAGGCAAGCCCCGGACATTTCACTTTCCTATCTATCTCTGTTTTAAATTACACTTGAGTAATGTTAAATTTAGTTATGCATTAAGTTGCTAGGTGTTGATTGGTAACCGTTGTTGCATCTCGTACCTTGACCAGAAGAATATACCACCCTTCTAACTAGTGATAGACCGCTCTATGCTTATTTATGCTTAGACCGATAGAAGTCGGGTGATTCCTGTCATCTGCGAGATATAGGCGGTCACATGTCCAATTGAGAAAAACCATGGAATCATACGGAGGTTAATAATTGGTGACCAGGCGGGATCCTCTGTTGTTGTTGTAAATGTCTCAGGCTTGCCCTGTGTTTGATCCCGTCTGTGTCAATTAAGGACCGCTTCGTTGTTGGACCTTGGTTGAGATTGAACGTACCTTCACATAACGGTCGAATAACTCGTTCCGACTGTGAAACCGAATAGCTTGTTCGAGATGAGGCATTGGACCGTTAGCATTTCTGGGAGGAGAGTATTGAAGGAAGGAGACTGGTCCAAGATCATGTTTGCCATGGGCTATGGGCTTCGGGCAATTCATGTGAGGATGCAGGATCATGAGTTTTGCGAAACGGTCCAAACTCACCACCGAATAGAGTGAACGGTGACTCACGTGAGTGTTGCTAGCTCGTGAGGGTGTGTGATACGGGCTTTACCCAACTGGTGTAATCGATTCGAATCACCGTCTCTCCCGGATAGTGAGAAACTTATACCTTGCTCTAGTAGTCATAGTAACTACTTGGCATATGATTTTAGCAATTGAATCATGATTGGTTACTATTCTCTATAAATGGGCACTATTCTTATAATTGATTACTATTCTCTATAATTCAGTTACATGGTGTAAGATAGTGCTGATGTAGTTCTAAATAGCTCAATCTTGAACCCTGCAGCAAACATTTGAAAGTAAGGATTACTTTAGAAAGCTCTTTTGCAAAGTATTGCTATCCAACTCACCCCACCATATATATAGCCTTATATATCTTTGGAGTCTTTTATTTTGTTCTCTATCGGGTAAGTCTTACTGAGTACAATTGAGTACTCAGGGTTTTATTCCCTCCGTTGCAGGTGACACTTTGTATGAAGGTTATTGTATCACTTGCTTTAGTCCCGAGGTGGACACCGATGAATAAAGGCCAACGGGCATGGCCATACTCTATACTACTTTACTTTGCTTTTGTTGGAGGTGTTTGATAAACTGGCAATGTATTTAAACTTACGACAATAATGTAGTTTCAAAACTATGTGGCTTTCTTGTATCATATTTGAACTCGGTATTGTAATAAGTATTGTGAAATCAGTTTGTATCTTAAACTTCCAACAAACTGTATGTATATTATGATGTATATTGTTGTTTCCTTAATCATGCACGATCTTGGTTGTGAAGTTGATTTATTGAGACCCTTCGTGGTACTCAACGGACTACCGAGTTTATATAAGTGACGGTATGCGCGCGTGTCAACGTGTTTAACGGGGACCGTCATACTTAATCTTATATGAGTTGGGTGGTTCTGCACACAAGGACCATATCTCATCCCGCTAAGTCCTCAAACTAAACACATGCATAGTAAACCTCACTACCCCAGCTTTTACATCACTTTGCCGGTTCAAAATCCCCATTCACCGTCGGATTTTGAACCGGCGATCTTACCGGCAAAGATGCTCATTGCCATCTGCTGCCAGTACTTCACCGAAGTGATAAGGTTTAGAAAAACAAAAAAGCAATCCAACAAGCATGCTGGCTGGAGCATGCTCATTATCGCCATCACGCCGCCACCATGCTGCTCGGCTGGCTACATGCCGACACTACATCAAGCATTTCATCCAAGAAAAAATTCATACATCACAACCAAAGGATGGATTCAACACATCAGAAAAACTCATCCACAAATCAATTCGTGCATCGCAGAGGAAGGAAAAGGGTTCAACACATCACAAATCAACCCATCCACAAATCAATTCGTACATCACAGACAAAGGAGCAGAGTTCAACACAAACAAAATAAATCATCTACAAATTGATTCACACAACATAGAGGGAGGGGAGGGGAGGCCAGGAGGGGGAGATTGGGGATGCCGCTGTGCAGGCCAAGTCACCGCAGACAGCAGGAGGGGTAGGCCGCAGTTCCGCTGCAGGTCCGGCACAGCTCCTCCGCAGGTCCGGCGCAGGTCCACTACAGCTCCTCTCCACACCACAGATGTAGCGCCCCCTTGAGCCCCCTTCGGCACCTAGAAACCACGCACGGTGTGCCACAAAGAGGCAAACCATCGAAGGCGCAATCTACGGACGGAGAAAAAGGAATAAAAGCGAGGACGAGGATAGGCCAGGGCGACTCACCTCGGAGGCGTTTGCGGCGTCTTTATCCATGTCGTCGTGTCTTGCGCGGTGGATGGGACCTTCGACTCCAGCGCATGCGCTCTAGGCCTCGCTACCGGAGCGCACGCCGGCCAGCTACTGCTCATGGCCGCAACGGAGGAGAGGAAAGTGTGGAGGCGTGGGGAGATCTGGGGAGGAGGAGATAGTCTGTCGGGCTTGAAAGTTGGGAGGGAGTTGGGAGGCGCAGATAGAGTTGGGAGTTGGGAGGCGTGCGAAGTTAACTAGGATGGATAAAATTTTCGGGTCCAGGAGTATGGATCAGTGTCGGTTTGGTAATTCAATCGACAATACTGCCGGTTTGTATTAACAACCGGCAGTGATGTGGTCCTTCAATGTCGGTTTTAGCCTACCTTAATTATTTTCTCGTTTTCAAGCTCGGAAGCGTACATCACTGCCAGTTCTCACGAATTCGACAGTGATAAGGCCGGCAGTGATGTCCAAATCTATAGTAGTGCCTTGCACTATTCACTTTGATCTGGACTGTGAAGGCACAAGATCTTGCATTACAACATTCTTGCTGCTTCAGGGAGATAGAGATAAAAACGTGCACGCGGACAAATTAAATAAATTCAGATCTGCCGACAACTTGTGAGTGAGTCAAGCTATATATATCTGCTATACCTTTATGTCTTTGAGACACACCAAGACAATGCAGTGCGTAGACCGGTACGCTGTCAATTTTAAGGTGCTTACCTTCCCATGTTACATGCCTGTCTCCTTTACTCTATCCGTTATCTTTTGTTGTTCCTCAGTTTCTTCAAAGGTTTTGTGTCCCCATTATAACTACAAGGACTTGCAACCCTATCTGGTGTGACTGGTTTATCCATCGATAATGACACCAGCAATGCATGCATCACCATGCATGGAAGAAGTTGATGGATGCATTATGAAAACCTAATAAAAAGAGGTGAGGCGTGTCTTCCTCTCATGACACTACGTAAAAAACGGTTTTTAGCAACGGAATAAATTTTTTGTGGGGACGACGGGTGATGGAGCCGCCCCTACAGTATCGTGCTCGGGAGCCCAGACACCAGCCGCCCCTACAAATGGAACAGCAGGGGCGGCTCACTCACCAGCCGCCCCCGGCGTTGCTATTTGTAGGGGCGGCTGGTGATTGAGCCGCCCCTACAAATGTCCCGTATAAATACCTCCGATTTGTAGAGGTGGCTCAATCACCAGCTGTCCCTACAAATGACCCATATATAAAACAACTGCAGCATCTTCTTTCTTCTCGGGTCACTCACTCCAACCTGTGAAAGAAAGGTGGGGAGGCCTTGGACACCTCTCAAAAATTGTTCTACTAAGGAGGAAGGTTTTGATCTCAAATCATTTGGTGGAGAGATTGTAGAAGGTAAGAAAATGCTATTCCACACTTTTTTTTTGAAGTTATAATGGTTGGTTAGTGAGTAATTAGAGTTTTGTTTTTCTCTCTCTTCTATGGTGCTTGAGCTACTTATGAAGCAAATTAGACCCAAGTTTTAAATGTACTAGGGTAAATTAGGGAGGGGAATAAGATCATACCCTTATTAGGTAGGGTAAATTCGGCAACACGAATGATAGATAGAATACGCGGAAACAAACAGTGTTCTGGTCGAATTTGAATTGTAAATTTATTTTTTTTTTGCACGAAAAAATATACTGTAGGGACGATTCTAGATTGAACCGCCCCTACAAACAGGTATTATAGAGACGGCTGGTACTATAGCCGCCCCTACAAATCAATTTGTAGGGGCGACCTGAGAACCGCCCCTACAAATACATGGTTACGAGTAGCCCCTAAAAATGATTTAGGTAGTAGCGTGGGTTGTATGTAATGCAAGTGCCTTTATATATGTTATTATATTATATACACGCACATAGATGTAATGGCCCAGCTAGATACACAGTGTGGAATCTCATGATGAGTGTTCTTTTGTTTTTATCTCGTGCAACTGCGGCGGTTGTGTGCGTAACTTGAAAGGCAGTACTCAGATTGCTGGGATGATGCGTTTCTTGATTGTTGTCCAGCACTCAAAATCTTAACTTGGATTTTGGTCAGAATTTCACCTGATTCGCTTGTGATGGGAGGAACTTCCGAGCTTCATTGTTGCAAATGATGATGCCACAAAGTGTGCTCCAATGATGCCTCACTTATTGAATGGCAGTGCGCGAAATATGGGAGTTGATATCTTTTCGTCCATGATGTCTTCTTAAACATAAACAAGTTGCTTGAAGAGACATGTTGGTTTGAAACATGGAGACTTGTCCTTCGTTTTGCACGACTCGCGGAATATAAACTATGGGATGTTTGGTCTCTGAAATGAGGTAGTCCATCTTCATCTTATTTCTATTTTTTTTAAATTTAGAGTGTGGAATGAGTTGATGCATCATAAGCTAATAATTAGTATTAGTACGAGCAATGAAGTCATTTTACTACAGAAATGCTATACAATGCGTCATCTCATCTAGAATGATTGATTCTACCAAACAAACACTCTAGAAATTACTAGTTTTTGAATGTGATATCAAACTCACGGTGTAATCTGAGACTATATGGGGTTATACAATGGGCATGTTTGGACAAATTAGGAGTAATTGTTAGCTAGTTAAAATTAGCTTATGTATGTTTTTTTTAGTGGACGATTCAGGCGGAAGAAGCGGAGTTGTGCGGGCAAAAGTGCGCTTGAGTGCGCACGCTGGCCCTAGCAACGCCACAAATATATTACTACCTTTTGGAAAAAACTTTTATCCAGCACCGCCGCATGCCGATCCTGCTGCGACACGGTTTAGATGGACCATACGTGTCCTGCTGGCCCACAAGCGAGATGGCTGCAGCTTCTTGGCCTTATGTGGTATGGAACGACGGGTGGGGCCATGGAACACGTGTCACGCAACATGCCATGTCGTACATGCTTATCTGTGCGACGGTGTCGCAGAGAATTTTTTTTCCTACCTTTTGTGAGACTGCATGGCATATGCATGCTTTATTTCCAATTTCACCATATAAATACAGTTCCAAGAATTTTTTTCCGTCCGCGATACATGCATGGAAAACGGATCTACCGACCACGTGGTAAACGTGGAGAGCAACTATACCACGTGGTAAACGTGGAGAACAACTATACAATTGTTCATGAAAACGGATCCAGACAAATCTGAGGAGCCCACCACATATATGAGCCCATCGATCTATCTCAAGTCCCTGTCCCTAGGGAATAGGGCAAACTAACCAACGTTGACCGGCGGCGGCGGGGGCCATGGAAGCCCAAACGGCGCACCCTCCCTCCGGTCCGTCCTCCGGCGCCTACCCACGGTGGGTCATGCTCGAGCGGCGTTGCTATTGCAGCATCGGCGTCGGCAACTCCTCTTGCTCCACGGCCGACGCCAAGACTCAGGCAGCCGCCCGCACCAGCACCGGCCACATGATCCAAGTCTCCCTCAGCCTCGCAGAGCCCCTGTCAACTTCGAGCTTATGCGTCCAGGTTTCTGACGGCGTCGAAGTACAGAAACACAATTGTAAGGTGCTGGCGGCGCACGGCGATTCTGTGCTCATCGTGGTTCCTGTCCTTGACGAGAATCATCAGTACTACTACTACAAGGCAGACCACTTCGTCTACAACGCGGGAGATGCCGCTGCGGACCCCCCACGGCCACCATCGTTATCGCTGCTCCCGCCTTTGTACCAGTATCACACCGAGGAGGAGGAGGAAGAGGAGGACGAGGACGAGGAGGAGGAGGAGGAGGAGAACCCTGCGCCTCGAGATCTGGCTGCTTTTGCCATCGGCCTCCTGCGCCGTGGCGAGGACGAGCTCGTGGTGGCGGGGCTCAGGACGGGCTGTTCGGTGGAGGACGCACCGGAGCTGAAGCTGGCCGAGCTTTGCCTGTTCCGTTCCGGGGAGTGGAGCGTCCGGCGCCTTCCCATCGACGGCGACGCCAGTGAAGGCTGGGACGAACTGCCTTCAGTGTGGCACACGGCCGTCCTCCCTGTCGGGGACCGGCAACTCTGCTGGGTGCACTTCTCGCGCGACGTCCTGGTGATCTGCGACGACGTGTTCGAGGAGAGCCCCAGACTGCGATATCTACGGCTCCCCATGGATCCCCGTTTGGGCTCGCTATCGAACCGCAACGTGTGCACCACCGCCGGCGACCGCGTGCTGAAGTTTGTCAACATCTTCCCCCGCTGCTGCTGCGGCGGCGCAGGTGCCTCCTGCTGCAAACGTTCCCTCCACGCCTACACCATACACACCTGGATGCTGAGAATGGACGACATGGAGTGGATAAAGGACGGCATGGTCGACGCCACTGAGCTCTGGGCGCTCGACGCATACAAGGGCCTCCCACGCGTCCCACTTGAGTGTCCCGTCGTGAGCATGTACGAACCAAATGTCATCTACTTCCAGTTGCGAGAGAGTTACCATGTCAAAAATTGTATTGACGACACGATATGGCTGCTGAAGGTCGATATGAGAAGCAAGACAATACAATCATTCAACGGAGATGGGCTTTCATGCATGTTGCATAAGCTAATCCCCAGCAATGTATCGCAATTCTTCTATACTTATCCAAGTAACGCTAGTGATGGTGCATTGACGGAGCAAAGACAGATGGGCATTGAGAGGCCACCGATAGTCGTCGTTGATGAGCAGACAGTAAGAGAGGACGATGCCAACAATCCAATGTTGCAATCTTCTTCGTTCATGGAGCCTTCTGATCAAGCATCAGAAATCTTTGAGGCCCTTCTACAGATATCTAGGTACGGTTTGGATGGTGATGAGCTGAAAGCGTATAGCATACTTGTCCAGGACAACGGCCGCCTGTTTAGATCTCTCTTAAGATTACCAAAGAATATGAGGAAGGATTGGTTGCTGATGGAGATTATTAAGGCTAGTCAAGCTTATTGACCCAGCGTCAACTCTTTATGCAGCTCAGGCTTGCTTCCTATGGCCTGGCAAGTTGTGTGTCATGTGTCACAGAATTTCGAACTAGTATAATGCTTGACACTTTTTGTGAGTACAAGACTCTGTTCTTTTTTTTTTAGAATTTCAGGGCAAGGCCCGGTCATTGCATTATCACAAGGACCAGAGTAACAGTTTAGGCACTGGCGTTCCATTATCCAGAAAATAAACCAACATGACGCTCAAACAGCACTCCCAACTACCTCTCAAACAGCAAACCACAGAGTAACTACGACTCTCATAGCCTAAGAAGCTGACCCATTTTTCTTTGGGATCCAGACAGGTATCTGAAGCAACCACCAACCTCTTCTGAACTTCCTCAGGATAAGTCCTCTGCTTCCCGTCCAAGGCCGATTTGTACATTAATTTCTCCCATTCGTTTTCCACCTTGTTCAGCCAGGCAACCTTGGCAGACTGGTTGCCACTCTTCTTAGCTTCTCCAATTTGAGACTGAACTCCGTTCTCTTCTCCATTGGGCATAGCAGGGTCCAGCTTGTGAGCATATTCAGAATTGTAATCAGTAATGAAAGCACACTCCTCCATACAACACCCTGAAAACACATATCATTTCTTAGTTTTCAGAGCCCCCACAGGGCAGCAACACAAAACATATTATCAACTAAGCATCTACTATTATTAATCCACATTTGACCAATTGACAAGAAGTCCATTCCTACATTCCTCCCCAAAATGTCAGACAAATAACACCACATCTGTTTGGCAACTGCACAATCAAAAAATAAATGGTTCACTGATTCTTTCTCACTACAAAAAAAAGGCAAGAAAGATCATTTACTTTCCTTCTAAGACTTAAATTATCCCTAGTTAACACCTTATTCTTAGAAAAAAGCCAGAGGAAGAAATGTACTCTGGGTGGAACTTTGAGATTCCATACAGCAGGAACATGGACAGACTTAACTCCTCTAAAATTTATGACTTTGTAAAGAGATTGGGAAGAGTACACCCCCCTAGAATTAAAAGTCCAAATCAAGGAGTCTTCCTCTTCTAAAAACACAATAGTAGAAGCTAGCTGGATAATTTCTTGCCATCTAATCATAAGTCTCTCATCCACTCCTCTTCTAAAAGTACATTTCAGATCTACTCCATCCCATAAGTCAAACACTGACTGAGTTTTTTCATTGACTAACACATAGATGTCCCAAAACTGAATAGCTAAACTAGATGATCCTAACCAGTTATCCTCCCAAAACCTCACTTTCTTACCATTGCCAATATGCCATCTGTAACCCATCTTTGCTGCCCTGGCAGCCCAAATCATACCTTTGAAAAAACTAGAACTACCAGTTGTGTTACTATAGAAGATATTAGGCCTATCAGTATTATACTTATGATCAATCAACTGTTTCCAAAGCTTATTCTCATCTAGACTATATCTCTTAACCCAGGAAGCCAATAGACAAATATTTAAATCTCTTAGATTTGGAATACCTAGACCTCCAAACTCTTTAAGCAGACTAACTGTATCCCAGTTAACTAGATGATACCTATGTGCCTCAGGATTATCATTCCATAAACAATTGGCCATATGAGTATGAATGATCCTAATTGCCCATTTTGGAAACTTAATAAAGGAGAGAAGATAAACTGGTATACTTGCCAAACAGGCCTTAATAAGAACTACTTTAGCAGCATATGACAAAAGCTTCCCTCTCCAACCTGCTATCCTCTTAAGCATCTTATCTACCAGAGGTTGAATGTCTTCTCTCCTTAAATTATCATAGTGCAGAGGAATACCAAAATATTTAATAGGAAACTCTCCTAAAGGACAGGAGAAAAAGTGAGAAAGATCATGGGCCTCTAAGTCACTCAAATTCATAGGAATGATCTCACTTTTATGGAAATTGACCCTCATGCCTGAAATCTGCTCAAACCATAAAAGAATACTTTTTAGATTGACTAGATGACTCTCTTCTACATCGGTGAACAAAATTGTGTCATCAGCATATTGGAGGGCTATAATGCCCTCTTCTCTAAAACCTGACGCTAGACCTTTTACCAAACCAAGCTTTGCCCCCTTCAGGAGCATCTTAGTTAACACATCGCTAACTAAGTTAAACAGCAGATGGGATAAAAGGATCCCCCTGCCTAAGACCTTTTCCAGTCTTAAAGAAAGCTTTCCTCACCATTTAAGCAAACTCCAACAGAGCCCTTTTTGACTATTTTCTTTATCCAGCCAATCCAAATCTGATTAAAACCTCTAGATTGAAGTACTTCAAAAAGAAAATCCAAGCAAACCCTATCATATGCTTTTTCATAATCTAATTTTAGAATAGCACCTCTTTCTTTGTTACTATGAACACTATGAACTATTTCATGAGCAAGAACTACACTTTCTAGGATATACCTCCCATGTGTAAAAGCACTTTGGTGAGGTGACACTAGTCTATCCACTACTGTACTTAATCTAAGAGTCAAAACTTTGGAAAAATTTTGAAACTGCAATTAATAAGGCTGATTGGTCTAAATTTTTTCATGTTCCTAACACCTTCTTCCTTAGGAATCAAACTAATCATGGCAAAGTTCAGCCTATACAGATCCAGTTCCCCATTAAAAAAATCATTGAACATTTTCACTAAATCACCTTTGACAAGATCCCAAAATTTCTGGTAAAACACAAAAGAAATCCCATCAGGGCCTGGAGCCCCTTCAGCATAACAACTAAAAACAGCTTCTTTGATCTCTAACTCAGTAAAGGGAGCTGTAAGCACATTATTTTGCCAGCCGCCCCTATGAAAAGGAGGCTAAAAATAACTGATTTATAGGGGCGGTTCTCAGGCCGCCCCTACAAATCGATTTGTAGAGACGGCTCAATATCCAGCCGCCCCTACACATCCGATTTGTAGGGGCGGCTGGATATCGAGCCACCCCTACAAATTAATTTCCAGAAACCACGAAGAAAGGGGAAAAAAATAGTAAATTTTTTTTAACCGAAGAGGTCCCCACCGGCAGCCACACACACCCTCACTCTATGGTTGCAACATTTTTTCACGATTTTTGCACACAATCGAACCGGCGACCTCTCTCTCACGCTCCATCTCCTCTACCACTACACCTCACATTCACTTGTGTCCACAGTCCATTTTGATTCCCCATGTATTATACAAAACTAAGCATAAATTGATTGTTTGAGGCCCTAAACTAATTCAAATGAAAAAGTTGTCAACTACAAAGTTTTATAACTTTTCGAAATCTACAATTTTCATTTTAGTAGTTTCTTCATCCGAGGTCACTTATAAAATTTGAATTTCAAATTTGAAAAATTCGAACGTAGTTTTCCCTGACAAGGTGGTTTCAAATGGGGAAGTTATCAACTACAAAGTTTCATAACTGTTCAAGATCTACAAATTTCATTTTTACTGTTTGTCCATCCAAGGTCGTTTAAAAAATTCAAATTTCAAATTTTTGGAAATTCAAACGTAATTTTTCTTGACAAGATGATTTCAAATCAAAAAGTTGTCAACTACAAAGTTTCATAACTTTTCGAGATCTACAACTTTTATTTTGGTTGTTTCTCCATCCAAGCTCGTTTATAAAATTTAAATTTTAAATTTTAGAAATTCAAACGTAATTTTCCTTAACAAGATGATTTCAAGTTAAAAAGTTGTCAACTATAGAGTTTCATAACTTTCCGAGATCTACAACTTCTATTTTGATCATTTATTCATCCGACATAGTGGTAGTAACATTGTTTACAAATGTTACATATCCCTCCTATTGTTTATGAAACTATAAGAGAGATATGTAAATTTTGTGAACAATGTTATTACCACTTTATCGGATGAAGAAATGACCAAAATAAAACTTGTGGATCTTGATAAGTTCTGCAACTTCTATGTTCATGATTTTTTCATCTGAAATCAATTAGTGTTCCAAAATAACGTTTGGCCTTCTCTATGTGTTCCTCTTTTGCCCCTCTCTTTTTTTCTATTTTTTGAGCTATCGTTGTTTTTTTTGGGAAATTTTGACTCTTTCTTTTTATTTTTTTGATATTTTTCCTTTACTTAGGATCACAAAAGAAGTAACCACAGAACATATGAACTGCAACAAGTGAAAGACGTGGCCTGTGGAATTTTCAGAAGACGTGCTCAAAATCGACATAAACCTTGTGACCACGAAACGAGGATCTTGTGACCACTTTTTGACCAATCTAAAATTTCTGAACCCCGGCAAGTCCGGGGATGGATGGATCCGAAAATTTTTTCTGATCGATTTTGATATATGGAACGTCGAAACTGGAGTTCGTATGCGAAAACTAGACCAGTTTTAAGAATTGGCTCCGAATTAGAGGACAAAACAGGAACAATAATTTCAAACAATATTTTCAAGTAGTAAATGATTTCAACTGAAAAAGTTGTCAATTACAAAGTTTCATAACTTTTTGAGATCTACAACTTTCATTTTGATTGTTTCTTCATCCAAGGTCGTTTACAAAATTTGAATTTTAGTGCTTACTTTTTAATATTCGGCGTCCATTTGTAGAGGCACCTCAATATTGAGCCGCCCCTACAAATCAATCTAGCCGCCCCTACAAATCGGCCCATTTGTAGGGGCGGTTGATAACACCGGCCGCCCCTACAAATTTATTTGTAAAGACGGCTCATTTGACAACCATTTGTAGGGACGGTTCTATCACCCGCCGCCCCTGTAAAAAATTCGTCCCGTTGCTAAAAAAAATGATTTTTACGTAGTGGACGAAGGCATCTTTGTCAAGTTATCTCCGTGGGTTGTTCCAACAAAACAATCACCCTGAGTGAAGACATTTTTTTATGGGTGGAGTACAAGGGGTGTCAAGTCGAGGGTACTCTCCCCAAAAGCGATCAAAGCTAGTGGCAGAGCTCAAATGAAAATTTTAGATGGGCCAAACCGCAGGCATATAGCTTAAAATAACATAAAAGAAGAGCCACTGCATACACACACCATATTCTTATTGATATCTCACAGATGCACACCAAACGAGTAATATACGGTAAATTTCAAGATTGAATGGAGATGGTACCTCAACATTAGAAAGTAGAAATCCAATTTGATTTTTATGACTACATGGGCAGGATGAGGATCCTGAGCCAATACTCATCTTTGAAAAAAATGCACTTCAAATCTGCACATATAAACAATACAAGCAGAATCTCAAATCTCAAATCTCACATCTCTAAAAATTACTAAATGCAAAATTTTTTGTTGCTAATTGCCGAACACATATCTCTTGTTACCAACATTTTTGCTTCTCTCTTCTTCTTCGTCAAATGTGTCGTGAATGATGATTTCTCCCAACACTTATGTGGCAGCGTTGTTCTTCAATCCACCTCTAAGAATGACGATCACAATGATCTTGAACTTCTTGGGTAGTGACCATAGCAACTTGTGGGAGAAGTCTTCATCATCAACATTTTGTACAAGGCCCATCAACTAATTTACAATGACATTGAGCCCATGGAACATCCTCACTCTTATCCATATGGACCAAGGGCACCTCACCACTCACAGAAGAGCCCACTCCAGGTTGGGTGGGCCGAGGACTAGAATATGAGGCCCAACCGAGATGGGGTATATCATCGAACTTGGCAGACAAGTAATCAGAATGGAGCTTCGAGACCAAGATATACGATAGATTTTCCTGTAACCGAATAGAAAACTTGTATCTCAACCGAATGGATCTCATATGTAATCCTACCACCAAGAATATATAAGGTAGGGAGCCTCCATTTGGTACATGATCATGGATCGTAGCCACCCTAGGAAACAAGACATTAGCGCCCGTTGTATACACCGAGCATACAAGATAAGAGATCTACTCTCGACTGGGCGTAGTGTATCCTATACCTGGTCCATTTATAAATATGTGTCTCGTGTGCTACCTGACGAGATCATAATATATGGGTATGTTAAGCCTCGGGAACAATGGTTTCTGAACAAAGAAGACCACCGATCGACCCCTCCAGGATCGCCCGGGGGATCGGGGGGCTATACCCATCGGGTACACTCGCGCACACCCTCTGGAGGAGAAACCCTGCCGAGCCTGACTACGCCGCGACCTCCGCTTGGGGCTCGAGGCCTTGCCCGGGCCCTGAGGCTCCAGATCTACGCCAACACTTCGGCCCGTCCCTTGGCTCTTGCCCGACCAACGATGCCAACCATGGTCTGGGCGCAAGAAGACACGCCCCGAGTTACCGAGGCTCGGGGGCTCCACGACGTTGCCCCTTGGGCACGACATTGCCGGCCACTTTTCTGACAAGGTCACACACGGGGCGTGCACAAGAAGACAAAGCTTCCCCGCGGCCTCCAAGGGCTCGGAGGCTTCCGGGCCTGCACGTCAGCCCCAAGAGCCGACCTCCTTCACCACCAAGAAGACTCCAGAAGGTCCACCTGGGTGAGGCTGGTCCAATCCGACATAGCCTGACACGTAGAGTGTCAGAACAGAGCATCCGGACGACGCCCAAGGCTTTTTCGGCTCCACGACACCGCCACTATCCATAGCGCGTCGCTGCAAGGCTTTCCTAGACTCCGGCACTTGTAGACCGTAGACTAGTTCCCCCAAGCCGCCATGTACCCGACCTATCTCGTTATATAAGGGATAAGGTCGGACCTAGGGGGAAAAGGAGAAGCATTAGAAGATAGATCATTCCATTCCATTCCTTAGCCTCTGCTCAGCATCGAGAACAAGGCAACCCAGAGAGGGGCACCAAGAGCTCCACCACCACATCCCGTTGTCTTCCTCCTCTCCGACGAGGGGAAGTCTTTACCGGCGGCGAGGCAACCTTAGGATTAGCACCGAGCTAACCCCCTACCAAATCTCTCTACACCCCTGTTGTAACCCCCTGATTTTTTATGCTTTTGAGTATAAGGATCATCAGCTGCTAGACGTAGGGCGCCGATTGGCCCGAACCAGGATAAACTGTTGCGTCCACTTTGTGATTCTTGTGTTCTTGAGTCCACCCGAGCCACTAGAGACCCGTACTCTGACACCGACTCGAACAACAATGCTTGCCGCGGTTCCGACCCCACGACAGCTGGCGCGCCAGATAGGGGGTAGTGTCAAGTGCGATTCAGGCTCTACGGTGGCCGGAGCCACCCGCCTCGTCGCTGGAGCAGGCGGCACCGCCCTAGATAGCGGTTTCCACCCCAGACAGAGCTATTTTTTACCCTTGGGAACCGGATCACCCGGGAAGGACAAAAGGATCATCGTCCGGATGGTCGCACCACCAGGCATTTGGACTTCGTCACCAACCAGTTGGTCGAACTATTCGGCGCTCACTTCTACTCAGCCTCACTTCATCGCCGACCAGATGGTTGGTCTGCTCGGTGCTTGCTTGTTCGCCAACCAGCTGGTCGGATTGCTCGTCGCTTGGGCTTCATCGTCAACTACACTGAGGGTTTGCCGGCTAAGCTGGGGACTCCTCGGTGTTCGGATTCTTCATGCAAGAGTTGCCAGCTAAGCTAGGGACTTCCTTGGTGGTTGGGTTTTGCTACGTCTTATCAGTGTGCTATTAAGTTGCTCCATGCTGTTTGGATCAGGGTGCTGACCTTGGGCAGTACGTCCGAGGTCATGATAAGTACATGGTAGATGATGTTGGCAAGCTCTCATTAAAATTCTTTGACCCTGCTACAAGATTTATTTTTTCATCTTCTAGCAGGTTCGGGGACTACAGTGTGTATACTGCACCTTGCGGTGCATGTACTGATTTTTCTTATTAGTGGTTTCAGCTAAGCTGGGGACTGGTTGTGATTGGCTAGCATCTGGAGTCTACTATTTTGGACTCTAGCACCACATGAATACTTCACCTACTATCAGGCTCGAGGACTAAGTGAGAACACTTCACCTCACGGTGAATGTGCTTAGTTTTAGGACCCACTGCTTTTCTTAAACGACTAAGTCGTGGATGATAATCATCCAAGCTCTCAGTTGGGCTCTAAGAGTCTCTTTCGCCTAAGGCATGGATGCTCACTATCCAACTCCTGTCACGTGGGATTAAGTTCCTCCGCACTGACTAAGTCAGGGATGCTAAGCATCCAACTTCGCCATACGGAACCTAAGTGGGCACACTTCACCTAAGGTGAAGAGTTTTTAAATTTTAAACTTGAGCTCCTTACATCCTTCTAGCAAACCTCAGCTTGGAGCAAGTCCGAGGTTGGCTGTTGACGGTAGTTAACAACTAATTTAAACCATCAATTAAACATGTATAGGGGCATAAATATAATCACCAATAAAGGTTTAGGGGTTTAAACTAATAAATTCCATGAGTTTTGATGAATCTGTGTTTCCAGCAGGGTTTAATCAGAAAACCACCAAGGAGGACCTAATCGTCAAAGGAAAATACGGAGTTCCGCCGTGGTACCTACGTGGGTAGACTCTAGAAGTGTCCAAAAGCCACATCATCAAAGCGGAGGGCCACCCCTAGATAGGTGGGGCCACCCAGCCTGCAGGTGGGGCCGCCTGGCCCCCCTGGGCCCACCTGTCAGCCAACTTCGTATGTTAGTCTCCCACCATCTTTGAGGATGCATCTAGGTCGTTGCTTAAGTCGGTTTGATCCAAGGGCTCATGTTGGACCCTTAGGACTATATAATCTAGCCCCTGCCTCCCCCTAGGTATCAGAAGTCATCAAGTCATTTGAGAAGACAGAAACTCTAATCTCCTCAGAGCTCCTCCATAGCTAGTTAGGATAGATCTAGGGGGAGGCAAGCAGGACTTCACTTGGATTCCCGATCTTGTCAAGAGTGTGGTTTGGTATAAACTTTGTACCCCTCTCTCTTTTGTTTCTCCATTATTTTTATATGCCAGTTATAATTGTTATGACGACCTCAGTGTTCATCTTATTCATGTTCTTTTTGTTATAATGTTCATCGTCTACTTTGATTATATACTTAGTATAGCTAGTTTATCATTATGTTTATGCACAAGTTCGTATAGCGCTCCTAAAGTACACAGGGTGGGTGGTCGACATTGTGTAAGCGTGGTGCTTATACATTGTTTACCTGCGGATGCACCCTATATTCTAGGTCATGTGGTAGGTCGCAGATGTGACACTCCTGTTGAGTCCTTTATAGTCCACTCCCCGAATATAGGTGCACGTAGGGTCCGATTACGAAGGTAGAACGAGCTCTGCCCTCAATCTTCCTTAGTAATATCCCTTATGTGTAGATATGATTATGATCTTAGCCATGATTACTAGGTGTAATTGCACTAATCAAATGTATACTTTGATTTGTAATTAAGAATGACTTAGAAATTATTCCTCTAATATTCTAACTGACCATGCTAATGCTATAGAAAGGAGTGCTCTGAGTGATTTGTCATTACTTATCATTTATATATCTTTTATCCTATGACTTACCCCTGTTGTGAGTAGAATATTGGCTATGGTTTATTTCTCCTTCAATAGTATAAGTTATCAATACATATCCATGCTAGACCTTCCTAGTGGTAAAAATATAAATAACGATACCTAGAATACTCTCGGGTAAAATGCTACAATGGTATATTATCTGTGCGCTTGCGGATACTTCTGATTCATAGATTTATATATATATTCTCTCTAGTCACATACATTAATAAAGAACTGCTTAGAGTTATTCTAGTAGTAATACTATGTAATACCAACACATATCTCTAGCATCATCACTAGGGATGACAACCTAGTAAAGTTAGGGATATAGGTTTATAATAGGTGGCCAAGTACTTCAAACAAGTGACACATTAATAAACACCAACATTGGCTGACTAGTTAAACTGGTCGGATGTTTGATTTAACTGCTCGGCTCCTAGTTAAATTGGTCGAACGCTTGCTACTGTCGATCGGCTACACGATGAACTACTCGGACAAGCTCAAGATGGCGTTGCTCAATAGATACAAAGCGCTCGGGGACTAGCTATGGGGGTGGTATAACCCCAGGTATCCACGACAAAGGACATGGGCCGCACCATTAGGGACGGTCCAGCCCACGACATCAAGACTTGCAGCGCATGGCACTACTCGGTACACCGCAAGGCACCTAGAAGATCTGATCGGATACTATAGATATTGTAATCTAAATATAATACTTGCCATGTAACCGACTACGATACTTTACTTTTAACCCTACCCCTCCAGAGTATATAAGGAGGGGCAGGGGTCCCCTAGTCGGCATCCCTAGATATCTGATCATAATATATAATCCACCAAAGACACAGGACGTAGGGTATTACGTCGAGTTGACGGCCTAAACCTGCCTAAATTGTTGTCTCTGCGTCTTGTGTCACCGTCTAGTTCCTATCTTGCGCACCTCCACCGATTAATCTACTACTGTCGGTATAGCCCTCGGTAGACTACCGACCATATTTCGTTGACAATACCCAAGGTTGCAAACAACCTTGATCGCAACAAGAATGCAGCGGATCGATAAAACCAATCGAGAGGTCGATGAAGCCGATGTTGACCCTGTCCTATGTGAAAGGATCAAGATGCCCAAGAGGGAGGGTGAATTGGGCTAATTCTAAATTCTTTGCAATAATTAAATCCTATGGTTAGCCCAATTAACCCTTGTGCCTAGAAAGTGTTTCTAATTTGTTCTACCGCATAAAAGACTTGCAACCTATGTTCCAATCCTACTCTAGCATGGCAATTCTAAGAATGTAAATGACAAGAATTGAATTGCTCAAAGTAAATGCTCAAAGTAAATAGAGGAGGAACGCGGCGATGTTTTGCCGAGGTATCGAAGAGTCTTCACTCCCCACTAGTCCTCATTGGAGCACCCGTGTAAGGGTGTAGCTACCCCTTGATCCGCGCAAGGATCAAGTGCTCTCTACGGGTTGATTCTTCGACACTCCGTCGCGGTGAATCACCCACAACCGCTCACAACTTGAGTTGGGTCATCCACAAGCTCTCTGGATGATCACCAAGCTCCCAATCACCACCAAGCTATCTAGGCGATGGCGATCACCAAGAGTAACAAGCACGAACTCTCACTTGACCACGACAAGCCTAATGAGAAGAGTGGATGCACACTTTGCTACTCTTGATCTCACTAATGAGGACTCTCTTTGGGATTCTCAAATCTCAATCACCTCACTAGGACCTTGCTCTTCTTGGCACTCTTTAAGGTGTTTCTCAGCTGTTGGAATGAGCAAAAGTACCCCCACACACGAGTGGAGGTGGTATTTATAACATGGGCTGAAAAACAAACGGTTATGTGTCTCTGTGGGGTGACCGGACGCTCCGGTTAGTACACCCTGAACTCTAGTGTTTATAGTGTGATCGGATGCTGGCCAACGTCCGGTCGCAATTTTCCCTCTCTAGAACCTTACTGGAGTCGACCGGACGCTGGCTCTCAGCGTCCGGTCACTTCACCTCTTAGTGTTCGGTCGCGCCAGATGATTTCACCTTGGTCAAATGAACTGACCGAACTCTGAGCCAGCGTCCGGTCACACCAGAGCCAGCGTCCGGTCAGTATTTGACCCTCCATTCACTTCCAACTCTCGATCATATGTGAATGAAGTTTGCTCCATTGGATCTAAGGGCTATTTTGAAGCTACCTAGTGCTAGTTTTAACAAGTGTGCACCACACCTAACTCACTAGAGTCACCTAGGTCAAGCTACCCTTCCATACCCCCTTTAATAGTATGGTCAAAGGAAAAACAAAGTCCTAAACTACTCTAAGTGTCTCCTCAACTCTAATCGACACTTAGAACTAGTCCATCCTTAACCTTATCGTCCATCCTTTGAAAACCGAAATGATTTCCATCGTAGGGGCATTACCACCATGATTGCCCAATCAATCTCCATTACCATGACCTAACTTAATTGCCTCTGCAAAACACACGTTAGTCATAGTAATCACGTATTATCATTAATCACCGAAACCCAACTAGGGGCCTAGATGCTTTCACTATGCATGGTTGACTCTCGAACGCCTCCTAGGAAGATCTATTGGGCAGGAGCATGTGGAGGTTATCCTAGGGCTAGCAAGGCCACCTAAAATGCTACCAAATCTCGTCAGGAGACATGACGAACAACAAGGTTGAGAGTTATGGCAAAAAGGGTTTGTGTTGTGTTTTTGATGATTAGAAGTTAGAATACTCAATCGGTCATGATCCTCTTGTTCATATAGAGGGGTGATCTTATCCTAGTAGTAAACTAGTCCAAAACGCGTTCTCCAAGTTTCTCACGTTAAAAATAGATGCAAAACCGACTTGGAAACCAAGTCTGTTTGAACAGGCAGGAAAATCGGCTATGAAAGAGAGAAATATATTGTTTTTTTGCTGAGGAAAAACCAGCTATGTAACAAATGTATAAGCTTTTGTGCGACTGCGGGGCATGTTTTATTATGTAAAATTCTATACCATTCTAATTTCACCATTTGATCATTCAAACAAAGGGTACATAAGGGCACTTCCAATGCAAAAAAAACCATTGTAGTTTTATAGGTACTAATTGCACTGTCATGTAAGCGATTTGTTGATGTGGCAGATGGGAAAAGGGAGAAATATATCTTTTTTGTTGAGGAAATGATGTCTTCGCATGTATTGAAACCAATGGAACTACTCGCAACGACTTTGGAAGGGCCAGCCAGCGTCATTTGTACCAACTTTCTCAAATCTTGTGAGGCTGAGACCCCCATGCTCCCCTATGTTCGTCCCACAATGTTGGGGGAGGCGTGGGGGCTGTGGGGGCAGGAGGAGTGCGACCGAGGCGTTGTTAAAGAGGAGGGCACGGATGCAAAGCTAGAGGAGGAGGAGCGAGCGCAGGGGCAGAGATGGGGGGTGGCGGGGTAGAGGAAGGTGTCCCACGTTGAGGGATGTGAGATTCTATGTGAGCGTGGTGTGCGTGGAATCACCGCCCAGCCACTCGCGCCATGTGTCGCATGCCTCCAGCTGACGCGCGAGCTCATAGCCACACCCATCCTCGCCCAGCAACTGCGTGGATTGGGCGACTCACTACCGGAGATGGCTTCTTGGTCGAGTGTCCTAGACTTTGCTGAGTGCTTTTTATCAGGCACTCGGCAAAGGGGCTATTTGCCGAGTGCCAGAGAGAAAGCACTTGGCAAACAATTGTCACTCAGCAAAGAGGTGGTTTGCCGAGTGCCGAGCACTCGGCAAACAATAACACTCGGTAAAGGGGCTATTTGCCGAGTGTCGGGCACTCGGCAAACCAGAACACTCCGCAAAGGGCCACCGCCGTTAACGGCCAGCAGCCGCCGTTAACTCTTTGCCGAGTGTCTTCTCCTGACACTCGGCAAAGTGGTGATTTGCCGAGTGTCATTTTTTGACACTCGACAAACCATATTTTTTTCACTTTTGACCTCCAAACTTTTTCTGCAATCCTCATACAATACCTGGTACTCCATGTTCCAATATGGCACATTTCTCGGACTTTTTTATATTTCTTTAATTTATTTCATTTAATTGAATTTTCTTGGATAATTCAAATTATAACTGCTAGTCATTCGAATAATGAAAAAAATGAATGGAAAAATGATATTCATGTTATTTAGTATAATGTGAGGCCGTATCCAGAAACAGACCACCAATTTCGAACATCTTGTTCACGAAACATGACCACGAACTTGCGGTCGAGTTGTTTTTAAATTCTATAAAAAGCAAACGAAGTCCGAAAATCATGAAACTTGTCAAGATGTCATGATATCATATGTGGAGGCTGTGATAAAAATTTGAGAAGGTTTTGCGCAAGTTTGTCATGTACGATGCTTACCACCTCGTCGGCCTCTTCACGAAATCATGAAACTTCTTCGGAGATTCTTTGGTTTGCAAACAAGTGGTGCTCACGCGAGTGGGAGGAGACGCACAACTTGTGCCAGGAGCGGCGTTTGATGATGTCAGGTGTAGCACACCATCAAGGCAGCCGCAGCCTCAGCAGATACGCAGAAACACGGGTACGCGAATTCATTTATTTATTCTAACGCTCAATTCTGCATGATTTCTAATCATCTTGCTGTTTTTCTCGCAGTCGGAGTCACATGGTGGCCAGCCTTGCTCCATCTTCAAGGCATTTGCTATGTCCCACAAGGGCAAGGCGATGTCTGGCATTGACTACAACCCGGAGGATGGGCCCGAGGCGTACAGCAATGCGGCCGTCCATAACCGCCTCAGTGAGTACACATCGATGGCAAGGGTGGTCCATGGGCCAAAGTATGGTCTAAGCACCAAGGACCTTGATGGAGAAGTCATCATGAGGGTGGGAGGAGGCAAGAAGCATGGGCGGTACTGGATTGGCGACGGCGCAATCGACTCGGCTGCTACTCCCAGTCTCTCCCAGATTCGAGCAAGCAGCACGAGCAGGAGCCCAGCCATATGACCTCGGCAGGACACTTCACACCACCGGGTGGAGGCACTCGAGGTTATTCCTGGTTTATTCGTCGTTCATTGGTTTTTTTATACCTTTCCTTTGCATTATTGTAACATTGGGGTGAATATATAGTAGGCCCAGCTGGAACAAGAGAGGAGGATACGGGAGCATATGCAGGCGAAGATGGAGAGGGTGGAGGCCGAGCGGGAGGCCGAGCAGCGGAGGATGGCAGAGATTCTTCAGTACATGCAAAGTCTTGGCGCCGCTATGGGTGTAGTTCCGCCACCTTCGCTATTCGCTCCACCTCCACCTCCACCTCCTCACTATTCTACTCCTATGAGTATAAATGTTTTAGTTTGTATGTTCATGCTTACGGTCAAACCTAGTGGAGTATGAAAGTTTTATTCATGTATGGTATATATTTATCTTGTCTCACGCATGCAATCTCTTCTTCTTTGTGCAGAATCAATCGGCGGCATCGAACGATCCTCATGCTTCAGCGAATCCTTTACCAAATTAGTCTCATTGGCCATCTTGGTGATGATACTTGTGGTTGTTAATGGTACTTCTAATTGCAATTGTGGTTGTAGATGATGGAGCACTTGGATTACTTGTGAACTTATTTGTGATATATTGTGAGACATGTGACGTTTGTGATATATATGTGACGTTTGTGATATATATGTGGTGTTGGTGATATATATGTGATGTTGATGATATATATGTGATGTTGGTGATGTTTCTTATATATATCTTCTGTTTGTTTGGATGGGATGTAAAAAACAAATAAAAAAGACTGTTTTCAGTCACTTTGCCGAGTGCAATGGCCATGACACTCGGCAAAGTAACTACCTGGGAACATGCTTTGCCGAGTGCAAAGGCCATTGCACTCGGCAAAGGTCGCATGTTTGCCGAGTGTCTTGACAGGACACTCGGCAAATAAACCACCTTTGCCGAGTGTCTTGCCGGTGGCACTCGGCACAGTAGCCACCTTTGCCGAGTGTTTGAGCCAATGGCGCTCGGCAAAGCCGCGACCTTTGCCGAGTGCTTAACCTTGACACTCGGCAAAGCCACCATCACGGTGGTGCTCGCCGTCACGGCAACTTTTCTTTGCCGAGTGTCAGATTAGCACTCGACAAAGAGGTCTTTGCCAATAAACTGTTTACCGAGCGCCACTCGGCAAAGGCTTTGCCGAGTGAATATCGGCCTTTGCCGAGTGCTCGAGCCACTCGACAAAGAAGTCAATCCGTGGTGACTATTCGGGTCGGTCAACAGACCTCCCAGATCTTAGTCATCAGTGTGTCGCTCATGGTGGGTTCTTCTAGCCTAGACCTGTGTGCTTGGAGCTTGGACGATGGCCGAATCAAGAAGGAAGCAGCAGAGTCTATGTAGAAAATAAAGAAACTATACATTAGGATGATTAGTGTCAAAGACAGCTTGTACTTGTTTTTTCTAGAATCATCTATAGAATCTATGAATTGAAAGTATGACGTAAGCCATTGACGGGCAAAAAAACAAAACTGATGGCATTCATGGGAAACAAAAGGATTGTCTCGCCCTGCGAGAGATGCATGCAGGGGTGGCACATGTCCTCGCCAGCTTGCAAATGCCGCGACCGGGATGGCGTGCATCTCTCGCGTGACTCGACCACGTCCAGTGTCCGGCACCGCAATCCGGCACTAGGTTCTGTGGGGAAAAAATTGGAAGCATATAGTATCCATTGTCCTCAATGTAAGGCACACGGTTGGATTGTGTTGACTGGACACAGGGCATGTATGCATGCGGGAGAGTTTGGACCCAGCTGTTAGGTTTGATCTCCCACCAGTTAGGCCCAACGGCGTTTTGGGCCTTGTTCTCGCATACGATCGGGGCGCCTAACCCACATGGTTGGTGGGCCCCGTCGCCGCCTGCTATATAAAGGAAAGGTGGGGGCCGGGGCTCATAGTACGAGGTTCACCGCGCCGCCAGTCACCCCACCGACATCCTAACCCTAGACCCGATCTTGAGAAGGGGCTCTGCCAGCGACGGGAAGCACCACCGACGCCGGCAATGCCACCCCGACACACACGCCGCCGCCGAGGATGCCACAGCGCTGACTCCCTCTCCACCGAACGTCGCTGTCAACGCGCAGATGGCGTCCGTCAATCAACGAAAACCTCGGCCGAGCTTCACCACTCTGACTTTGATGGTTTGCTACCTATCACCCCCTTTCTCTCTGTCTCTTTGTGAATCCCGAACACCTATTCTACTACTATGTATCCCGATCTGATGAATATGCCTAAAAAGAAAACTCTAACAATGGTATCAGAGATAGGTTCGACAAGAAATCAGATCGGGGAAGTGAAACCGACCGATCTGATGTGGATCGGGAAAGAAAATAGAAAAACGAACCCTAAGACCTAACCCTAATTTCCTAAATCAAATCGGAACAAGGGAAAAGGGGAGGGTCGGATTTCGAGAACCCTAGACGCAAATCCGAAAGAGAGAAAAGGGGAAGAAGAAAGAAAGAAAGGTCGAAACCCTAACCCTAATCCCAGTTTTCCATTCGGATGAACGAAAAGAAAGAAACGAAAGCAAAGAAAACGAATCGGCAAGAACGAACCCTAACCCTAGTTTTTTCCCATTCGGATAAACCCGAAAAGAACAACTCAAAATCAGAAAGGGGAAAAATGCGTTAGGGTTAGGGTGCGTCGGATGAACCTTTCACCGGCGCGGGAGAAGAAGCCGAGCTGGGGGCGCGGGCTCGCCGGCTCGCCTAAGGAAGCCATGCCATGGCTGTGGTCGATCGGCGGCGGCGTGCTCACCGTTAGAGAACAGCGCGCCGGCGAGGGGGCCAAATGATTTGCGCAAAGGCCCGCTCGCTCGTCGCTCCTTCGCTCTCGGTTGTGGCTCGCTGCTGCGGCTGAAGAGAGATCAGAGAGAGCGGCGAAGAAAAAGAGAGAGAGGGAGCAAGAGCCGAATGACCTAGGGTTTCCACGGCACCGGCGCGGCGTTGGTTTTGATCCAGCCGAAGACGGCGCGCGGCCGTCCGATCAGAACCAACGGCCACGGATTCTCGGGTCGTCGCCGGCCCAGGCGGGCGTGAGTGAGCGCGGCGATTTGCCGGCCCAGGCCCAGGTTGCGGCCTGGGTGCGGCCTGTGCACGTGAGGACAGCTGGGCCGAGCCGGTTTTCAGCGCGTCTTGGGCCGCGCTGGGCTGAAATGAAAGAAGAAGAAGAAAATTTTTCTTATTATTTTCCAGGAGCAATTTTAAATGCATATTTTGATGAATTTGAATGATTTTGACACAATTTTCTGTGCAAATTTTATCCAACGATATTTTGCTCGAAAGCGATGTTGAATTTTTAGTGCTTCCGAAAATAATAATATGAAAAGATTATTAATGTTTCATTGCATGATAATTATTGTTCTCTTTGATTAAATTTGAACCAACGGGATAATTTAATTTTAAGAGAAATGAATTTCTGATAATTTTGATGCGATTATGATATTGTTATTTTCTGACCAACGTTGTTAATAACAATATTATAATTTTGATCCATGAGAAATTGTGCATTAATTTTACTTCTGCCCAACGGTGATGTAAAATGTTTGCATGGATGAATTATAAGTTTTAATTGGACCAACGTTGAGTTAAAGCATGAAATTTTATGTATAAATGTTCTTACTTACTCTTGTGTGATTTCAGGAGGCAAATGCATTGTGAACATTGCCAACATCCCGACACTCAACGGAACCAATCACCGTGTGTGGCGGGAGAAGTATGAATTGGAACTTACGTTGGGAGAGGTCGATTTTGCCATCACCTCACCGTGTCCTACTGAGCCAGAGGACCCGGTGAGAGGTGACAATGAATCTGACGCTGATTTCACTGCTTGAAAGCGTGATCATGCTGAAATAAGAATGAAATATGACCTTGAACATAGGCAATGGACTCTCTCCAACCGCAAGTGCCTGTTGGTAGCCAAAGCCACCATAGAAGAACAGATAAGGGGCTCAATCCCTGAATGTGCTACTGCCAAAGAATATCTTGAGAAAATCAAGAGTCGGTTTACTGAGTTTACCAAGGCCACAGCAAGTTCACTGATCAAGAAGCTTATGAATGAGAAATTCACTGGTGGTAGCATAAGAGAGCACATTTTGAAGATGAACACTACGGCATCTAAGCTAAAAGAAATGAATTTGAAGGAGGAGGATTTCCTGATTCATTTGATTTTTGCTTCTTTCCCAAAAGAATATGACACCTTCATTGTGAACTATAATATGCAGCCTGAAAGATGGGGCATAGAAAGACTCATCTCAATGTGTGCTCAAGAAGAGGAGAGGATAAAGTCCTCACAAGGTGAATCTGCTCATTTTGTGAAGGACAACAAAAGAAAGAACTTTAATGGCAAGAATTCTAAACCACAAGGGAAACCTAAGTGGGATAAGACCTCTTCCTCCAGTTCACAGGGAAAGAAACCTCAAGATTCTGAGAATCAGCAGTATGGTGGAGCTGAAAAAGATCAGTGCAAGCACTGCTTCAAGAAGGGACACTACAAGAGAGATTGTCCAGACTTCCTAAAATCTCTGCTAAAGAAAGGTGATGAATTTATTACATTTGTAGATGAATTCCTGTATTTATGTTATGATAAATCCACTTGGTGGGTTGATTCAGGAGCAACTACTCATGTTGCAAATTCCTTACAGGGGTTAAGTGTGACGAGAACCTTGCCAAGAGGAGAAAGAACAATTAAAGTTGCAAATGGAGTGCAAGCCAATGTTGAAGCCATTGGAGTTTTTTCTTTAGAATTGAATAATGGTTTTGTACATAGACTTAAAGAAGTACTTTATGTTCCCTCTTTGCGTAGAAATTTGATAAGTGTTTCGAAACTTGATGATGATGGAATTGATTGCCATTTTGGTGATGGCAAGTGTAAGATACTGGTTAATAATAAATGTGTTGGTCTTGCCTTCCGACAAGACAAGCTTTATTTATTATCTCTTGCTGAGAATGCGAACAATGTATGTGATGAGAATGTAAATGATTCCCCATCTACGGATGTAACTAAGAAGCGAAAGAGAATTGATACTGTCTCTTCGAAATTATGGCATTGTCGCTTGGGCCATATTTTGAGGGGAGAATGGAACGATTGGTTAAGGAATCAATTCTCCCACACTTAGAATTTTCAGATTTAGAACAATGTATTGATTGCATCAAAGGAAAGTATGTCAAGAAAATTAAGAAAGATGCCAAACGAAGCACAGGAATTTTAGAAATAATCCACACAGACATATGTGGTCCTTTTCATATGAAAACTGTGGATGGTTATGACTCATTTATAACATTCACAGACGACTACTCTCGTTATGGCAATATTTATCCAATTAAAGAAAGATCGGAAGCATTGGATAAATTCAAAATATTTAAAGCTTTAGTTGAAAATCAGCACAATAAGAAAATCAAGATAGTACGATCAGACCGAGGTGGAGAGTACTATGGGCGACATACCCCATATGGCCAAATTCCTGGACCATTTGCAAGGTTCCTACAGAAAATGGCATAGTCCGCTCAATACTCCACACCGGGGAGCCTCAAAGAGAATGGAGTGGTTTGAGACGAACTGCACCTTAATGGATATGGTAAGAAGCATGATGAGTTACTCCACATTACCAATTAGTTTATGGATGGAGGCACTTTGAAAACTGCCATTCACATACTTAATCGAGTACCAAGCAAATCGGTGCCTAAAACACCGTATGAATTATGGACGGGAAGGGAACCCTCACTTAACCATTTATGTGTGGGGCTGTCCAAATTTGAGGCAAAAGTGTTTAACCCAAACATAGGAAAGTTAGACTCCAGACAACAACCGCCATTTTATTGGCTATCCAGAATATCGAAGGATATCGCTTCTATTGTCCGACAGGACATACGAAGATTGTAGAAACAAGACACGCCGTGTTCTTGGAGGATAACATGATCGGGGAAGCATGGTAGCACGAGAAATCAGCCTCTGAGGAGAGAGTGGGTACATGTACCCACTCCGATGGTTGAAGAACCATTCTTCATGCTACATGTCATTGCTAGCACCGACAAAGGTCAGAGGACACTATAGTGCCAACACCTGTTGCAAGTTCTCCCGTGGCGACAATGAATAAACATGAGGAACCTGTCCATGAGGAACCTATCCTTGAGGAACCTATAGAACCAAATGTTGCACATGAGGAAGAACAACAACAGCCCAATGTGGAACAAGTGCTGGAGGCACCTAGAAGGTCTCAAAGAATAAGAAGATCAGCTATTACTGATGACTATGAAGTTTATGAAACAGAAGAATGTCAGATGGGGGATGATCCCACCTCATTTGAAGAAGCCATGAGAAGCGATCACTCATCCAAGTGGCTTAAGGCCATGGAAGATGAATTGAAATCAATGAGTACCAATAAAGTTTGGGACTTAGAAAATATTCCTAAAGGAGCCAAAACAATAGGCTGTAAATGGGTCTACAAAACAAAATATGACTCCCAAGGGAATATAGAAAGATTTAAAGCGCGACTTGTGGCGAAAGGCTTCATGCAAAGAGAAGGATTGATTACAATGAGACATTTTCTCCGGGGCTCATGTAAAGATTCCTTCGTAATTATAATGGCACTTGTAGCCCACTATGATTTGGAGTTACATCAAATGGATGTAAAGACGGCTTTC
Organism: Miscanthus lutarioriparius; assembly: GCA_904845875.1. NCBI lineage: Eukaryota > Viridiplantae > Streptophyta > Magnoliopsida > Poales > Poaceae > Miscanthus > Miscanthus lutarioriparius. The sequence goes on along the minus strand of CAJGYO010000010.1, from coordinate 106,587,247 downwards.
CTAAACGGGATTTGGAAGAAAATGTTTATATGGCACAACCGAAAGGTTTTGTCGTAAAAGGAAAGGAAAATATGGGATGCTTTGAAGAAATCAATCTACGATTGAAGCAAGCTTCAAGACAAAGGTATTTGAAGTTTGATAGAACGATAAAAGGTTTTGGGTTTGAAGAAAATGTTGAGGACAATTGCGTTTATGCAAAGTTCAAGAATGGAAAGTACATATTCCTAATTTTGTATGTGGATGATATCTTGCTTGCTAGTAGTGATATCAATCTACTAATGGAAACGAAGAAATTCTTGTCCTCAAACTTTGATATGAAAGATCTCGGTGAGGCCTCGTTCGTTTTGGGAATAGAGATTCACCGAGAGCAGAGAGAAAAGGGCTTCTAGGATTATCGCAAAAGGCATACATAGAAAAGGTCCTGAAGAAATTTAGTATGCATGCGCAAATGCAGATCCTTCACCGCTCCTATAGTCAAGGGCGATAGATTTGGGGAACATCGGTGTCCCAAGAACCAATATGAAATTGACCGAATGAAAGCGGTACCATATGCTTCAAATTGTTGGAAGTTTACAATATACTCAAGTGTGTACACGCCTACGACTTAGCTTTTTTTATTACCGGGTTACTTGGCGATATCAAAAGAATCCGAGAATTGAACATTGGAAATTAGTGAAGAAAGTCCTGCGTTATTTGCGAGTGCGACGAAAGGCCTCATGCTTATGTATAGAAGATCCGACTCCCTGCAGAGATAGAGGGGTATTCAGATTCGATTATGCGGGAGATGAAAGAAAAATCCACGTCGGATATATGTATTTACTCTCGCAGGAGGGGCTATATCGTGGAAAAGCTCCAAACAAACCAGAATTACATCCTCGACAATGTATGCCGAGTTTGTAGCATGCTATGAGGCAACGGGCGGTGTGAATTGGTCAAGAAATTCATACCCGGATTGAAAGTGATTGATGATATAAATGAACCAATCGAGATTGTATTGTGATAACAATCCAAATGCAGACAAAGACGCTCACAACAATAGGTCAAGTGGTGCTGCCAAACACATTGACATAAAGTATTATGTTGTGAAAGATAAAGTTCGGGATCATATAATAAATCTTTAGCATATAAGTACAGAGAAAATGCTCGCGGATCCGCTCACAAAGGGCTTACCACCCAACGTGTTCAAAGAACACGTAGCCGGCATGGGTTTAAGGGAAAGCCTATGATTCCCGAACATACGAAGGGCCCAAAGAAAGTTTACGTTTCAAAACAGAGAAGTGTATTGTGGCTGTTAGTCTAACGGCACTAATTGCTGTGACGATGGGACAGTTCTATGCACTAATCTATGATGGAATAGGATGGAAGCAAGAAAAATATGAATTAAAAGTTTTGAGTATGAAATTAAAGAACGAATAATAGATGAGAGATCAAGGGGGAGAATGTTAGGTTTGATCTCCCACCAGTTAGGCCCAACGGCCTTTTGGGCCTTGTTCTCGTGCCCTGATCGGGGGCGCCCAACCCTACATGGTTGGTGGCCCCCCATCGCACAGCGCTATAAAGGAAAGGTGGGGGCCGGGGCTCGCAGTACGAGGTTCACCGCGCCGCCAGTCACCCCACCGACATCCTAACCCTAGACCCGATATTGAGAAGGGGCGCTGCCAGCGACTGGAAGCACCACCGACGCCGGCAACGCCACCCCGACGCACACGCTGCCACCGAGGATGCCACAGCGCCGACTCCCTCTCCACCGAACGTCGCTGCCGGTGAGCAGATGGCGTCTGTCAACGAAACCCCGGCCGGAGCTTCGACCACTATGCTGGTGAGCAGATGGTGTCTGTCAACGAGCGGATCCACCCCTTCGTAATTATTCTGGCAAACCAACGTTGAGCGGTGGCGGCGGCCATGGAAGCCCAAACGGCGCAACCTCCTAGCTCTGGTTCGTCCTCCTCCGCCTACCCACGGTGGGTGATGCTCGGGCGATTGCAGCCTCGACGACTCAATGTGACCGACCACGCCAGACTATGGCGGCCGGCCACACCAACACCGCCACTTGATCCAAGTCTCCTTCGTAGAAGAGCGGCCGGCAACTGCGACCGCACGCATTCTGGCGGCCCAAGTAGTAGAGGAACATGATTATGCGGTTGTCGCGGCGCCGCGGCGATTCTTTGCTCATCCGTGTCGATTTCAAAAGAAAAACAAAGATCGCCGGGGCTACACAATCGACTACTTCATCTACAACGCGGGTGATGCCGCCGCTCACGACCCCCCATGGCCGCCATCATTGTCGCTTCTCCGCCTTTGCTACGTGGGCTGAGGAGGACGAGCCGGAGAAGCATGTATGTCGATGGTCGGGTGTCGATCTTGATGCCCTCGGCCTCCTCGCCGTGGCGCGAGGACGAGCTCGTGGTGGCGGAGCTCGAACGCCATGGCGGGTCCCCGAGCTCGCCCCTGTTCCGTTCCGGCAAGTGGAGCGTCAAGCGTGTTCCGATCACTACTGGCGACATCGACCCCGGCGCTGTGGCGCCTTGTGGGAGCAGATTCTTCAAGATGGAACACCATCGTCGCACCGGTCGGTGACCGCAACTCTGCTTGGTGCACTTGTCGCGCGGCGTCATGGTGATCTGCGATGACATGTTCGGGGACAGTCCCAGTGCGCAGTATCTCACAGCCCCCCATGGATCCCTATTTGAGCCTTGGCCGGCCATCAAACCAGAATCGAACGTGTGTGCACCACACCACGGCGGCGATGCGCTCAAGTTCGTCAACGTCATCCACGACTGCTGTTGTGTGGTGGCGCCGGTGCCGAACGTTCTCGCCACGCCTATGCCTATGTTGTCCACACCTGGACGCTAAGGATGGACGACGACATGGAGATGGAGTGGGTGAAGGATGGCCTGATATATCGATTGCACCGAGCTCTAGGCACTCAACGCCTGCAAGGACCTCCCGTGCGTCCCACTTGACCACCCCGTCGTGAGCATGGACCAACCCCATGTCATCTACTTCCAGCTGTCCGAGAGGCACCATGTCAAAGTCAAACATGGTGGCGAAGAAGAAGATGCACTATGGCTACTAAAAGTCGATATGAGAAGCAAGACAATACAATCAGTCTCACGCTATGAAGATGGGTTTCCAAACATGGGAGACACTCGTATTTCTTTAGAACTTTTTCTAAATATGCCTTTTGTGATAATCCTAAAACCTCATTTTCTCTATCTCGGTGAATCTCTATTCTTAGCACGAACGAAGCTTCACCGAGATTCTTCATATCAAACTTTGAGGACAAGAACTTATTTGTTTCTAGTAGTAGATTAACATCACTGCTAGCGAGCAAGATGTCATCTACATACAAGACTAGGCAAATGTATTTTCCATTCTTGAACTTTGCATAAACGCAATTGTCCTCTATATTTTCTTGAAACCCAAACTTTTTTATTATACTATGAAACTTCAAATACCACTGTCTTGAAGCTTGCTTTAATCCATAAATGGATTTCTTCAGGTGGTATCCCATGTGTTCTTTTTCTTCCACAACAAAACCTTTCGGTTGTGCCATGTAAACGTTTTCCTCTAGATCCCCGTTTAGGAACGCTGTCTTTATATCCATCTGATGTAATTCTAAGTCATAATGTGCTACAAGAGCCATTATGATTCTAAAAGAATCCTTTCCAAAGACTGGAGAAAATATCTCATTGTAATCTATGTCTTTTCTTTGCGTGAAACCTTTCGCCACAAGTCACGTTTTAAACCTTTCTATATTCCCTTTGAGTCATGTTTAGTTTTGTAGACCCATTTACAGCCTACTGTCTTGGCTTCTTTAGGAATTGTTTCTAATTTCCAAACTCCGTTCATTTTCATTGATTTCATTTCATCTTCCATGGCTTCAAGTCACTTTGATGAGTGAGCGCTTCTCAAGGCTTCTTCAAATAAGGTGAGATCACCCTCCATTTGAAATTTCTTACTTTCATAAACTTCATAATCATCAGGAATGGTTGATCTCCTAACTCTTTGAGACCTTCTAGAGGTCTCGTTAGATGACGCTTGTTCTATATGAGGTTGTTGTTGCTCTTTCTCATGTGTGACAACGGGTTCTTGGGAATCCTGAAGAACAGGTTTCTCATGCTCATTCATTGTTGCCACAGGAAAACTAACAACAGGTGATGTTACTACAGTGTCTTGCACTGTTGGTACAGCAACAACAGGTAACGTAAAAAATAGTTCCTGAACCATAGGAGTGGGCACGTATACACACTTGTCTTCAAAACTAATTTCACGCGCTACCATGCTCTCCCTTATCATATCATCCTCCAAGAAGATAGCATGTCTTGTTTCTATAAACTTCGATTGTCTGTCAGGACAATAGAAGCGATAACCTTTTGACTTTTTCAGATAGCCAATAAAATGGCAGCTGACTATCTTGGAGTCCAGCTTTCCTATGTTTGGGTTAAATACTTTTGCCTTAGCTGGACAACCCCACACATATAAATAGTTTAGTGAGGGTTTCTTTCCTGTCCACAACTCATATGGTGTCTTCGGCACCGACTTACTTGGCACTCGATTAAGAATATGAATGACGGTTTTTAACGCCTCCATCCATAAATTTATCGGTAAGGTAGAGTAACTTATCATGCTTCTCACCATATCTATTAAGGTACGGTTGCGTCTTTCAGCTACTCCATTCTGCTGAGGCTCGCCCGGTGTACAATACTGGGCTACTATGCTATTTTTCTGTAAGTACCTTGCAAAAGGTCCAGCAAGTTGGTCATATGGGGTGTGTCAACCATAGTACTCTCCCCCACGGTCGGATCTTACTACTTAATCTTTAAGTTGTGCTGATTCTCCACTTCAGCCTTGAATATTTTAAATTTATCCAACGCTTCCGATCTTTTTTTAATTGGATAAATATAGCCAAAACGAGAATAGTCATCTGTGAATATTATAAATGAATCATAACCATCCACACCCTTCACAGGAAAAGGATCACATATGTCTGTGTGAATTATTTCTAAAATTTTTGCGCTTTGTTTGCCATCTTTCTTTATTTTTTCTTAACATACTTTCCGTTTATGCAATCTATGCATTGTTCTAAATCTGAAAATTCTAAAGACGGAAGAATTGATTTCTTAATCAATCGCTCTATTCTCTCCCTCGAAATATGGTCTAAACGACAGTGTTATAATTTTGAAGATACATCATACACTCTCTTTCACTTATTTGTTGCATTCATAGACAAAGAAGCATTCTCATTCTTAGTACTTACATCATTCACATTCTCAGAAAGTGATAATAAATAAAGTTGCTCTTATCGAAAGGCAAGACCAACACATTTATTATTATAAACAAACTGATATTTGCCATTACTAAAATGACAATGATATCCATCATCATCTAAACGTGAAACACTTATTAAGTTTCTTCGCAAAGAGGGTACAAATAGAACATCTAAAAGCTTAAATAGAAAACCATCAACTAATTCTAGAGAAATATCTCTAATGGCTTCAACTCCATTTGCTACTTTAATTCTTCTTTCTCCTCTTTGCAGGGTCCTCGTACGGAATCCCTGTAATGAATTTGCAACATAAACTGTTGCACCTGAACAAATCCACCAAGTAGATTTTGCATAACTTAAATACAAGGATTCATTTATGAATGTAATGAAATACTCACCTCTCTTTAGCAGGTTCTTTAGGAAGTCTGAACAGTCCCTTTGGTAATGTTCATGCTTCTTGCACTATTTGCACTGATCCTTTTCAACTTGAGTGTTGTTGTTCTTTGGATGGTGCTCAGTCTGAGGGGCTTTCTCTTGAGGTTTGGCATTCTTATTGAAGTTCTTTTTCTTGTCCTTCACAAGGTTAGTAGAGTCACCCTGTAAGGACTTCAGCCTTTCCTCTTCTTGAACACACATTGCGATGAGCTTCTCTATGTCCCACTTGTCGGGCTGCATGTTGTAGTTAACAACAAAGGTTTCATATTCCTTTGGCAAGGAAGCAAAAACCAAATGAATCGGGAACTCATCCTTGAGCCCCAAATCCATTGGCTTCAGTTTCGCAGCCGTGTTGCTCATCTTCAAAATGTGCTCTCTGATACCGCCACCAGTATATTTTTCATTGAATAATTTCTTGATCAATGTACTAGCATAAGCTTTTGAAGAGCCAGTGAACCGACTCTCCACCTTCTTTAGGTACTCCGTGGCGGTATCACAATCTGGGATAGACCCCCTTATAGCATCTAAAATTGTGGACTTAGCCACCATCAAGCACTTGTGGTTTGATATGTCCCATTTCTTACGTTCAAGATCATATTTCATCCGCACTTCTGCATAATCTCGCTGTCGAGCAATAAAATCAGCGCATCAGACTCGTTTTCTTCCCTCACCGGGTCCACTGGCTCAGTAGGACACGGGGAGGTTAGTGCTAAGTCATTCTCGGATAGCGCAAGTGCGAGCTCATACTTCACTCGACATACTCTGTAATTGCCCTTGCCCCCTTCTAGAGGTGGTATGTGCGAGATGAATGTCATTGGGTTAAGTCCTGAAAAACATCGTCAGAGGTAGTGAGAAAATATATCATTATAATTGCATGCTTTAATTTAACGTTGGTCAAAATTAAAACATACAATATTCTTATAAACTAATTCTACATCACCGTTGGGCAGAAATAGAATTAATGTATGGAAAACTTATGAATAAACATTATAATATTGTTATTATCAACGTTGATCAGAAAAATAACAATAGTATAATTTATTGACTAAAAAAGACTACTCTTCAAATTAAATTCTCCCGTTAATTCGAATTTAATTATAAGATAATAAACTATTACATTGCAGCAGAAAAATGAACTCAATTTCGTGAATTGTACCCACAGGAAAATTCACATTTCTACTATTTTCTTTGAGCCATTTTTCATTTTCCAGAAATAAACATTTACTGGAAAACAAAAAAAAAGAAAAAAAATGGGCTCAATCTTGACTGGTTCTCAGCCCAAAACGGCAAAAGCTGCCCGGCCCAGCTCCCTTGCACGCGCGTTGCCTGGGCCGACAAAACCGCGCGGCCGCGCGCGCCCGCCTAGGCCGATTGTTGGCCTGATCGATCTGCGTCGTCCGTTCTAATCCGATGGCTGAGCGTGCTTCTCGCGGGAACAAAACCGACACGCGGCAGCCTCCACGGAACCCTAGCGCCATTTCTCTTCTCCCCTTCTCTCTCTCAGCCCGCAGCGACCGAGAGCGAGAGCGCAGTGGAGCATGGCGCCGTCGCCGGCCCCCTCGCTGGCGCGCACACTCCCCAACGGGTGAGCGTGCCACCATCGAGGGGCCTAGCCCGCGCAAGACCGACGAGTAGCTACCCCGCTAAGCCTTCTTCTCACGTGCCAGCGAGGCGGTAGAGCGGTGCAAGGCGAGGTAGCCTCTTCCCCCTTTCCCCTTCTTCTCCGCCTGGATCTTGCTTCGTTCTTCTCGGATTTGTCCGATTTGGGGATTTGGGTTTGGTTAGGGTTAGGGTTTCGCTCATTGTTCTTCTTCCCCGAGTCTGATTCACGGGTTAGGGTTTGGCTTTTGAGTTGCTTTTCAAAACCCGAGGCCCTTCTCACTCATTTTCTTCCCCGCTTTTGGGTTTAGGGTTCGATGAACCCTATGTTTAGATTCGAAAACGAATCTATCACCTCCTTCTAGCTGGTACTCGATTTTCTTATCCGACAGGCTAGATCTACACCTAGTTAGGCGTCTGATACCATTAATAGACCTAAAATAGGATCACTAGCAATAGATCTAGCGTGTCTACTTACTATTGGAATAAACAGTGGGTCCTAGAACATCTACTAGTACAGGATTGAAAGATAGAGTGAGAGAGAGGTGAAGGGGTGCAAACCATCGGCCGCCTTCGAGGAAGAGGGGCTCGCCATCGGAGTGCTTGGTGAAGACCCGGTGGCGGTGCTAAGTCGAAGGGCGGCGGTGCAGTGGCGGCGTTGGCCGGTGACGGCACTTCCCGTCGCTGGCAGCGCCCCCTCTATGATCGGTTAGGGTTTAGGACTGTAGGTGGGGTGCTAGGGGCTCAGGCGAACCTCGTGCTTGGTGCCCCCGGCCTCCACCTCCTATTTATGGCGCTGTGCGATGGGGGGCCACCAACCATATTAGGGTTGGGCGCCCCCGATTAGGACGCGGATCCAAGGGCCCAATTAACCGTTGAGCCAATTGGTGGAGATCAACTAACATAATCCCCATCGCGAGCATGGACGAACCCCATGTCATCTACTTCCAGCTGTCCAAGAGGCACCATGTCAAAGTCAAACATGGTGGTGAAGAAGAAGATGCACTATGGCTACTAAAAGTCGATATGAGAAGCAAGACAATACAATCAATCTCACGCTATGAAGATGGGTTTCCAAACATGGGAGACACTCTAATCCCCAGCAATGTATCGTATTTCTTAAATCCTTATCATCCAAATGATGGCACATTGACACGGCAAAGACAGATGGGCGTCGAGAGGCCACCGGTAGCCGTCGTCGTTGATGAGCAGCCATTATTGGGAGAGAACGATGCTAGGAATCCAACGCTAGAACCATCTTCGTCGTTTGCTGAACCGTCTGAGCAAGCATCGGAATTATTGGAGGCGTTTCTAGAGATATCTAGGTATGGCTTGGATGGTGATGAGCTGCTGAAAGCCTAGAATTCTTAGCCACGACAATGGCCGCCGGTTTAGATCTCTTTTAAGGTTACCGAAGGATTTGAGGAAGGATTGGATGCTGATGGAGATTAAGGCAAGCCAAGCTTACTGACCTATCAGCAGCTCTTTTCGCATCGCCGGCCGGCTCATCGCAAGATTGCTTCCTATAAAAGTATAAATGGTCAGGCAAGTTGTATCGTGTGTCATCGAACGAGCTAGTATAACGCTTAATACTTTTGTGATTTGTGAGTACAATGCTCTATTGGAATCGTTCGTTCTGATCGGCTGGGGCTGGCTGGCTGGCTGGGCTGACTGGCCCGCGCCCTCACATGGATATTATTTACATGAACCAGCCAGCAATACTTCTCTCTCACATAAACGAACCAGCAACGATACGAACCAGCCAACTGAACAGGCTGGACCTGTAGGCTGTAGCGGCGGCTGCTGCACTGAATAAGAGAAAAAAAATACTGTAATAATAATGGCAGCTCCAGTGCTAACATCGAACCAAGTCTCACGGCTGGTCTAGTCAATCAATATTGCGTACGGTTCGTCCTCTCTGTTGTGAGCGTCGATTAGTGGATCCATGATACAATTAAAAATTGTACGTTTGCCTGTGCAGGTAAGCCACGAGCTGTGTTTCAAGCTTTATTCCCCACGGCCACGGTTCAAAAGATCCGATTTTTCTCTCTTCTCCCTCGCTTCGATCTGCAGTGCTCTTGGTTTGTTGATCGAACGTCCAGCAAGAACCACGGTTCCGTTTGCAGAAATACTGGTGCTGCTCTAACTCATAAAAACAGTCAGCTGTAGCTGTGGAGCTGCATATAAGTGCAGTCGAACATGTCTAGATTTCCATTCAATTCAAGTGTTGCCTGATTACCTTTTCGCTGTAATATTGGGGTTTTTTTTCGAGAACGTGCGAGGGGGTAGAACACGAACAAAGACACCGTCAGGCGGTGGAACGCACGCCATTGTACCTATCCAAAACACCAATATACGGCAGGCAGGATTTGGAGCGCACAGCCAACGCCAGATTTCTGGTTCATATAAACGACAGGTTTTGAACTGGTAGTAGTGATACTCGCCAACAACAATAGTCGGTAGTCCAATATCTTCAGAGAAAGAAAAAAAAATGGGATACTGGCGACTCGTCACGGGTATTACATGAATTATATTCTATACATACAAAATAAATTAAGCTAGTACTGTTGAAGTATTCATAAAACAGAACTTTCTGAATTTTTAATGAAACCCATATAATATAGACAGTTATATTTAATTTATTTTCAAAACCGAAACTTTGACAAAAGTGAACACATTTGTCATGTGTGATTGCTTGTGAATGTTCCTAAAATCCAAAAGGGGAGAAAAAGAAATGGTCTAAGTGTCTAACCCAACTATATCTAAAAGAAATAGTCTAATCCAAAGGGAGAGAAAAAGAAATAGTCTGACCAAACTCTAGGTTGTGGCTCTGTCCCCCCTGGATCGCCGGGGATTGGGCCTAGAAGGCACGCATTTTTTCTGGCTTGCGATGAATCCAAGCAGAACCACGGGCTTTACTCTACTCTTGGATTAGACGGTGATCTTGGCTAGGGTTGTGCTATCCAAAGGAGCTTGAGCGATTTTGATGGTGGTTTTTTTGCTAACGTGGCGCTACATCATTGTATATTACCTTAGACGATACATGAGCTCTTTGCTAATAACAAGGTACTTGAGCCTATTTACACACTGGTTTGCAATGGAAAGGTCAACTCATACGATTGTTTGATGGTGTTGTTATCCTTTCTACTTCTCCAATCTCAAATTATAAGACGTTTGACTTTTTTCACCTCAAGTTTGACCGCTCGTCTTATTCAAAAAAATTATGTAAACATAGTCAAATTTAAATCATTCTTGAAAAACTTTTATTAATAAAGCAAGCCACAACAAAAGAAGTGATATTTTACATAAATTTTAAAATAAGACGAGTGGTCAAACTTAGTGTCAAAAAAATCAAACATCTTATAATTTGGGACGGAGGAAGTACTATTTAGCACCCGTGTCTAAGCATCTAGCATTTGACATGCAACTAGTAGGTACTTGAGCAAATTAACATAAGAAAGAGGAACTCTCTGTTTATGGTGTTGTGCATAAACTATTTGATATCCTTGTATGTTGTTAGATTTTAATTTTACCTGATGGTTGCTTACATTTGTGCCCATTGTTCGTTTAGTTAAACTCTATTTAGACTACCAAAATGGTGGAATTCTCCTAGTGTTTTTAAGTAGTAATAAAACACTACCACTAGTCATATCACATGGAAATCCTCACTAGGAGGCATTTGGTAGGAAAAGTTTATATTAAATTTTGAATACTAAAACACTAGGAAAAAGCCACATCATTAGAAGAAGTCTGAAATTCAGGTAGTGTTAAATGGTACATGATGGTAAGTCATTTTCGTTTAACCGGTCATTTATCCTGTTTAAACAGCTACTTTGTTCATTTTAATTGCGGCTGCACTAGCGCACTGATATCCTGACGCCCGCGGCTGCTCCACCTCGTCCGCTCAGATTCGCGCATCACCCGCTCCAGCTCCGTTGTCCGCGCTCGCATCCGAACCTCCCGCTTTAGATCCATTGCCGACGCTGCTCGAATGACTCTCCCCCGCCTCTTCCACACCGGCACGGCACCCGTCTCTTTCAGGCCGCCCGGAAGGCTCGCCCCCGCCTCTTTCACAACAGCATCGCGCACCCTATGCCTCATGGACACCAACGTCGGCGGTCTGCACTTGCAACATGAAACACTCGAATGCAACATACATTTTAAACAGATGAAACATTTTGGACATACGTTTGCAACATGTGTGTCAAACATATGCAACATTCAGATAAAACAACTGCAACATGAAAAAAACACTTATTGCAGCATAAGACTGAAACAGCTGAGATATTTGGAACATACTGTTGCAACATATGTGTGAAATCATATGCAACATCTAGATAAAAAATGATAGCAACATACGTCTACAAAATAAAATATTTTGAACAAACGCTTGCAACATGCTTCTGAAGCACTTGCAACATATGTAACATGTGCAACATCTCCTATCTACTTTTACAACATCCATAAGAAATAACTGCAACATACCTTTGAAACGACTGAAACACCTGAAACATGCATTTGCAGCATAGGGGAGGGGAAGCTTAGGCCAGTCGATTCCAGCCATCGGGGTCGCAGCCGGCAGCGAGTGGCGGTGCACGAGCACCACCGCCACCAGTAACAGGCTTGGCTCGGCGACGACGGTGGGGGATGGGGGAGGAGCGCCATAGTCGCTGGGGTGGGGGAAGCTCAGTCGCTGGACTGAGAGAGGGCACTGCGCCAAGGTGGAGGAGAGCCGCCTACTCCCCTACAACCCCGCCATGCCACCTCCATGGATCTCGCCGGAGGCGAGTGGATCTCGCTCCTGCTCCATGGATCTCGCCGGGTGGGGGAGAGGGCTGCTGGATCTGCGGGCGTTGGGGGCTCCCGGAGGGGGAGGACGGCGGGCGTTGGTGCACTGTGGCAGGGGATGAGGAGTGCGGATTGGAAGGGGTAAGGGCGGGAGCAGAGCGAGACGTGCAGGAGTTGATTTTGTTTTTTTAGGTGAGCGACGCGTGCGGCAGTGAGTGAAGCGAGGCGCTCGTCATTCCGGACGTCTTAATGGTAGCATTACCATTTTATTTGGGCATTTAGCCTAAACAGTGGATAATATATTAGTTGAGTGCTTGTTTAACATCTAGGAAAACATTGTTTGCGCATCAAAGACTAAAAAACACCCAAAAAAAAACGGACACAACGTATATGGCTTGGGGGTACTTTAAAGATACCACATCATGCTATGCGGCCTACGGGGTGGTGGATGAAAAATTAAAATGAGGTGACTTTAGGCGGGTCACTCGTCCTAAAGAAGAGGAACCGAGAGAATTACCAGTGAATAAATAGCATTAAAGTAAAACACCGCTGCCCACGTGGCTAAAGGTTCTCCGACCCCATCGGAAGCACAGCTCATTCCCCCGCCAAAATTGCAGAGGGCGCCAGCCTCTCTCAATTTCTGAAACCATTCCTGCAGGTCCCTGCTCCCTCCCTGGTTATAAGCAGCTCACAATCTTGGCATTTGTAGGCTGGCACAGTCATAGACTCAGAGGAGCGAAGCTTTTCAGTTTTGACACAACACAATCTTCCCTTCCACTTCCAGCTCTGCTTCACTACACTCATCCAACCAACGAACCATCCATCCATGGGTCTCTTCAGCACGCCGGCCAAGGTGTACAAGCCGGCGGCGGAGGTGGACCTCGGCCCGGACAGCGGCGAGCACTACATCAGCCCCAACGTCAAAGGTCCCTCGCCCTGCCCTGTCCTGATCGCTCGCAGTTGCAGACTTGCAATCAATCGTGCACATGCATTCATGATTCAGTTCAGACTTCAGACTTCAGAGTCCTCTGCATCCAGAACCCAGTGATGCTCGGAGATGATATCAGTGTCTGCTTACCCTGATGCATCGATCGTCTTTCCCCTGCAGCTCCACGCGTCGCCGGGTTCCTGGTGAAGATGCTGGCGTGGGTGCTCGAGATTCCCATCCTCGGCTGGATCGTGCTCTCTGTCCTCAAGAGGGACAACCTCATCTACAAGGTGCATGCCATCTGAATGAATGAAACTGAACTTAGCCTGAAACTATACTAGTAACTAGTTACTAGTCACCAACTCATAGTCGTCCTCGTCTCCGCAGCTCGTCTCGGACGCCGAGATCCCTGAGCCGCCGCTGTTCACGGGCACCCACACATGGCAAGGTTGTCTGTCACCTTCTCACCTCTGACATTCGATCGCTCTACATTAACAGAATGAAACCGTTGCGTTTGCTGTACGATGGATGCAGCAGCGATCCCCGAGCAGCAAGTGAGCGTGACGGAGCCCGGCTTGTCGCCGGCGGAGCGCGTGCAGGCGGCCGTCGCCTGCATCCCAGCTGACCTCGAGCCGCCGGCGGCGGCGCTCGCTGATGGCCCGTCGTTCAGGCGTTGGACGGTGCGGGACTTCCACAGGGCCTACAGCTCAGGACAGACTACCCCTGTCATGGTAAACAACCCGTTTTTCTGTATTTTTACCCCGGCCGGCATGCATGGTGGTAAAGTAAAATAACGTTACAGCTCAGCTTTACGTTCGTCATTCCATCCCTGTCAGGGTCCCTTTAAAGTTTAGTTACCTTCCGTTGGATCCATACGCTAAAAGTGAAAAAGAGAGGAGACAGAAAGAGATTAAAGTCATTTGGGACTATTTTTAGTCACTTTTAGATACTCCTTATGACTAAAGCCACTAAATTTTAGTGACCCTTTTAGTCAAGGTGATTGACATTTTAGTGATTAAGGTGGTGTTCCGATAGAGTGACTAAAATTTAGGAGGTGTGTCGGGAGAATGTTGCATGGGTGTTTGATACTAATAAAAAAACAAATTACATAATCCGTCAGTAGTCCACGAGATGATTTTTTTAAGCCTAATTAATTCGTCATTAGCACATATTTACTGGAGCACCACATTGTCAAATCATGAACTAATTAGGTTTAAAAGATTCGTCTCGTAAATTAGTCGCAAACTATGCAATTAGTTTCGTAATTAGTCTATATTTAATACTTCATGCATATATCCAAACATTTAATGGAACAATGACTAAAATTTAGAAGGGGCAACCAAACACCATCTAAAAGTGGTGACTAAACTTTAATAACCCCTACCAAACATGCACTAATTTTGCACAAGTTTGGGAAGCAATAATAGACCCCCACCGTTCCTCCCTGACAAGCAGAGCCTTGAATGCAGCGACAGAATTTAGGTGGCCTCGAGCATTCGCTGCACCTGAACCAATCCTGCAAATCAACGTAACGTTTTGTGTGCAAAGTTAGTAAGGGGGTGTTTAGTTACCTCAAACTCCTGAATTTGACACTATGTAAAAAGAAGATTCTCCATCACATCAAACTTGTGGTATATGCATGGAGTATTAAATGTTGACAAAATCAAAAACTAATTGCCCAGTTTGATTGTACTTTGCGAGACGAACGTTTTGAGCCTAATTAGTCAATGTTTGGACAATTATTACCAAATACAAACGAAATGCTAGTGCGCTACAGAAAATTCGGCGTCGCCGAATCGGGCGAACTAAACAAGGCGTAAGGCCATGTTTAGTTCCCCCAGATTCCTGAATTTGGCACTATGCAAAAAGAAGATTCCCCGTCACATCAAACTTACGGTACATGCATGGAGTACTAAATGTAGACGAAATCAAAAACTAATTGCACAGTTTGATTGTACTTTGCGAGACAAATATTTTGAGCCTAATTAGTCAATATTTAGACAATTATTACCAAATATAAACGAAATTGCTACAGTGTTCGTCGTCACATCGAACACTGTGCAAACGCTGATTCGGCAGCGAACTAAACGCGGCCTAAGGAGGTGTTTGGATTCCGTAATTAAAATTTAGGAGTTATCATGTGAGGATGTTGTATGGGGTATTTAGATATTAATAAAAAACAAATTACAGAATACGTCAGTACTTTATGAGATGAATCTATTAAGCCTAATTAATCCGACATTAGCACATATTAACTATAGCACCACATTGTCAAATCATGAACTAATTAGTCTTAAAAGATTCGTCTCGTAAATTAGTCGTAAACTATGCAATTAGTTTCCTAATTAGTCTATATTTAATACTCCATACATGTGTCCAAACATGCGATGGGACAGCGACTAAACTTTAGAGGAGCAACCAAACACCCTCTAAGATGGTGTTTAAATTCAGGGTCTAAAATTTAGATGTGTCACATGGCAGTGTTTGGATAGAAATAATAAAACAAATTACAGAAGTCTTCAGGAATCCGCGAGACGAATTTATTAAGCCTAATTAATACATCATTAGCACATGTTTACTATAGCACCACATTGTCAAATCATGGACTAATTAGGCTTAAAAAATTCGTCTCGCAAAGTAGTCGCAATCTGTGCAATTAGTTATTTTTTTAGTGTATATTTAATACTCCATACATGTGTTCAAACATCCGATATGACAGAGACTGACCTTTAGATAAAAGAACTAAACAAGACCCGAGATAATCGAAGATCACTGCTACAGAAGTCTTTTCTCGAGGTGGCTAGACGTCCTTAGAAATCAATTTATAGCGGCAGACGAAACATCATCCGCCTCTACAAGTCGTGTCCTAAAAAAACCAAAAGTCAAGCCTAAAAACTATAAATAATGTCGTCTCTACAAATCATTTTTTAGACAATCAAAAATCAAGTCCAAAAAATAGTAATGATTTTTTAATCGGGAGAAGGCCACACTAGGTAAATACAAGAACTTCATATTTTTTCACGCAAAATTTGTGCGTGTACATGGTGACCCGCAATCTATTGTCTCACGCGGGCTAACCTGTCCAGCCATTCGACCCCTAAATCAATTGTGAAAAAGGTGGATATGTTTACTTTTTGGATATTGAAATAAATATTTGAGACCCTAAGAGAATTCAAATAAAATAATTTGAACTACAAAGTTGTTGATCTCGTCGATTTGTCGATTCGAGGCTGTTCGAATATTTTGTATTTTAAAATGTTAGAACTTCAAACAAACTTTTGGGAGCCTAAACGAACTACCAAGGCCGCGTTTAGTTGCGCCCGGAATCGGCGTCGCCGGAATACCGCAGATACTGTAGAACACTATAGCATTTCGTTTGTATTTGGTAATAATTGTCCAATCGTTGACTAATTAGGCTCAAAACGTTCGTCTCGCAAAGTACAACCAAACTGTGCAATTAGTTTTTGATTTCGTCAACATTTAGTACTCCATACATGTACCGCAAGTTTGATGTGACGGAGAATCTTCTTTTTGCATAGTGCCAAATTTTGAATTTCGGTGGAACTAAACATGGCCCAACTCCAATAAAAAAAGTTTGAACTACAAAGTTTTTTATCTCGTCATGAGTTACAACTTTAGTTTCAATCATTTCTCCATCTGAGGTCATTTAGAAATTTTGAATTTCAAAATGACCATATTCAAATAGAATTTTAAACTATATATGATTTCAAAAAGAAAAATCTACTACAAACTTTTACATCCCTACGAGATCTATGACTTAAATATTGGTCAATGGATTTTAAAATGTAAGAACTTCAAACCAATTTTATGGGCCCTAAATGTTTTCAAATGAAACTACAAAGTTGTAGATCTCGGGGATCTACAATTTGATATAAAGTTTGTATTCATCCATCGTTGTTTGACATACTCCCTCCGTTCTAAATTATAAGTTGCTTTGACTTTTTTTTTATATCTATTTTGTTATGCATCTAGATATAACAATATGTCTAGATACATAGCAAAATAAATGAACCAAAAAAATCAAAACAACTTATAATAATTTAGAACGGATGGAGTAGTTATGAATTTACTATAGTGCTACACCTCTCTTTAGAGGCGGCTCTAGATATAGCTGCCCATGAAAATTAATTTTTAGGGGTGGCTGAAAAATCCAGCCGTATCTCACTACAAATGCATTTATTTCTAGAGCCAGCTCGTTTCGATGATCATTTTTAAGGACGATTTTAGAGTCTTTATTAAAAAGAACGTCATCTCTGCAAATGCTCTCTGTAGTGGTGGATTATCATATCGGAACCGTGTTGTTTATGCCGGCTGCGCATGCGTGCAGGTGGCGCGGAGATTCCTGGCAGCAGTGGAGGAATGTTCGGGGCCGGATCTGAACATGGGCTTGTTCATCAGCTGCAACCCCGGGGACGTGCTGCGCCAGGCCGACGACTCCACCCGCAGATACCAACAAGGTGCGTGTAGTAGTCGTAGTACGTACTCGAACAGGTTGCCACCGTCAGCCGTCCTGCGCTCATCGCATTCCGCGCAGTAATCTGTGAACAGAACAGCTAGGCAGAAGAAATCAATGGATCACCGTAGAATAGAAGCAACTGACAGTGGCATCCATGCATGTATCAGTAGTACTCAGCAGCTAGTGCTCATCAGTGGTCAGTAGTTGATGAGTACTCCTGCGTGCCTCGATTTCTCGCCACTGACATTCAGCTCAGCAGTGGGCTTTTGCTTCTAGAAGCTGTCAGCCTGTCACCATAACTAGAGAGCAGCACCATTTTTAGTGCACCGCGCCAGAGCTGCCCGGTAGATGCGCCAACAGTTAGCTGCCAGCAGCCGGGCACTGTGGACGGTGTAATAGGGTAGTGAGGACTGAGAGTAGTAGTGGCCCATGTGGCCACACGAGGCATGCTCCTGCAGGGCCCGGAGATGGAACGAGCAGTGTGGTGTACGGTGTACCAGCTCGATGAACAGTGCGGCAGCTGCTCTACAGGACGGCACTGCCCGTGGCCGCCACAGCCTGCCCCTAGAGGCCGGCCGCGCCGCCTCCCTCGCTGAATCGTCTAGCTGAGCTGAGACAAGGGAGTAAAGGAACGCACACGGGGTGTTACCGTGTTAGGTTACGGCTTTACGCTGCGGAGGTGAACGCACACAAGATGTCAGTCATCAGACATTGCCCTTAGCAGGCAGGCACTGATGTCTGATGACTGACGAACGAAGCGTTTCAGTCTTCCAGAGGAACGGCATCGTCGATCGATCGTCTCCGGAGGAGCCTGCACTGAATGCCCTTGAAGAGAAAAACCAGTGCTGAATTGAATTACTAGCTTGCGCAAGATTTGATCGTGCATTACATTACACGTACATGGGTGGATGTCTGCATGATTGATGTACGTTGCTGGACGTATGGTCCCTGGGCTGTTCGATCCATCCCTCCCTCATCGCTGGATTCTGGAATGGGGGGCACTCATTCATTCATTGCTGCTGCTGCATCAGCATCATCAGCATGTGGCCGTAGTATGCATGCATGCCGGCCAAGGACTCCGGTAGGAATTGCATTGCATGCTTGCTGACCTGTACGAATTCAAGGAGGGGGAGTGGGGGACGGGGGAGGAGAGATCGCATCGGCCTGTTCGGCTGGTATATAAGCTGACTGGTTTCGGTTGATTCAATAGTATTCTGTGAGGGAGAATAAACTGAAATAAGCTGATTCAACTGAAAAGTAGTTCAAGCGAATAGGGTCGGCTCCTTTTTGCTGCGGGCTAGCTCAATGTCACTGTATTGTTCGTAATATGCAGAGTTATTGCTCACATGATGTATGATGATTGGATCTTCGGATGATGCAACGCTGCAGGGGCGCCGCTGTCCGCCATGGACGGAGTGCTGGTTGCCGTCAAGGACGAGATCGATTGCCTGCCGTACCCGACCACCGGTAAGCTAGTTACACACGGCTCCGTTCGTTTGGCTGAAATTGGCTAAAAAACACTGTTCCGGCTGAATTGTTGTGAGAGAGAAAACACTGTTCCGATTGAAAAAAGAAGCCAAAGGCCTCGGTCAGTTACCTCAGGCTCTCTTTTTTTAAAATATTGGAACCAGATTCCAGCCACTACACCCTCAGAAGAGTATAGGAAGCCTTACATTGCAACACCGAGCACTGAGGCTCACAGACCATCCAAGACACAAGAAGATAAACATTAATAGGATAGGTACCACTGCAAGGTGTTTTATCTTAAGTTAAACGTCTTCGAATTTAACAAGATTTATTCAAAATGTAGTAACGAGTTTGATCCAAAAAAATGCTATAGAAAATGTATTAAATTATGGATATGATGTCTTGCAACTAATTTACTGCTATAATTGTTGATACAATTTTTTTAACTTTTGGTCAAATTTTAAGGAAAAAAAAAGATGACTTAGGATTCACTGTTCCAAATCAAGGTCGTCCCGTCATTCTGTGGGCTCGCCTACTGATTACTGAACACGTTGTGTCGAGTGTCGTACCTGTCAGAATCTACCAACAGTGCACTAGCAACAAAATCAGAGCTGCGATCGACATGCTGACGCTGTAGCTTTCACCACCGTTGTAACTTGTACCAAGTTTTTACCGGTCCGCCTACCAACCAGCAGGTATTTTTTACCGGTACCGTATGTACGTACGGCAAATAATGCATGCATGCACTGCCATGACGACGACGCAGGCGGCACGCGGTGGCTGGGGTCGGCGCGGCGGTGCGTGGCGGACGCGGCGTGCGTGGCGCAGCTGCGCGCGTGCGGCGCCGTGATGGCCGGCAAGGCCAACATGCACGAGCTCGGCGCTGGCACCAGCGGCATCAACCCGCACCACGGCTCCACGCGCAACCCCTACAACGTCGGCAGGGTCTCCGGCGGCTCCTCGGGCGGGTCCGCCGCCGCAGTCTGCGCTGGGCTCTGCCCCGTCGCCCTCGGCGCCGACGGAGGCGGTAATAAAAGGAGCACGCGTGCTTCTTTTTCTTTCATTCAGTTGTGGCCGCAGATCATCACTGTAATAAGTCACTGACGATGGCGTGGCGTTTTGGGCGCTGTTCCTGCAGGGTCCGTGCGCATGCCGGCGGCGCTCTGTGGCGTCGTCGGGTTCAAGCCGACCGCCGGCCGGCTCTCCAACTCCGGGTGCGCCACCTTCGTACATAAATGAACGCAGAACACAATCCTAGCTTGTGATGCTAATGGCCATGCACACTGTTAACTGACACGATTAATGTTTCAGGCTTCTTCCCCTGAACTGGACGGTCGGCATGCCGGGGATCCTAGCAGCAACGGTCGAGGACACGCTCATCGCGTCAGTGCCGGCCACCTTCTCATTTTTTCTTCCATAAACCAAATCTGATCCATTTGTATTTCCTTGTACATGTGTGTGTGTGTGTGTGTGTGTGTGTTCATCCATGGGCAGGCAAATGATGTCTTTGTTTGTTTCTGTACTTTGTTTCAGTTATGCGGCCATTGCTGATCAGTCAAAACCAAGCCCTTTGCAGGTGACAGAAAGCAGGATCCCGGCCCATTTCATTTTGTTCCATGTTCTGCTTCCACACATTTCAGCGACTACTAGCTCAGTGTTCAGTAAAGATTGACTGATCGACTTGTTGATGATCTGCTCTGTAGCAGCCTGAACTGAACCTGCCCATGCTGACATGCACGAGGTCCATGCCTAACATCAGGCTCGCCAAATACGCAAAGGTCAGTCGGCCGGTCTCTGAACTTTGGTCACCAATGTCTGAAATTTATGCCTGAACATCGCGCTGACATTAATTTGCGACCAAAAAAAAACAGTGGTTCGACGATAGTTCAGAGGACATCAGGAGCCTCTGCGGGAAGGCTCTGCAGATGCTGCGCACGCACTACGGTTGGGAGGTAAGGCGCAGTTTAGCATCTGAATTCTGAAGAACATTACATGGCTGCAGTTCTTCCATTCTGAAAAAGAAATGCTACGTGCTACAAACTCTTTCCGTTTTGGCTGCAAAGAGTGTGGACGTCACAGTCCCGGAGATCGAAGAGATGCGGCTGGCGCACTACGTGACCATGGGCTCAGAGTGCACTGCCTCCCTCGCAAAGTATCTCGACAACATGTAAGCAGCTCAGTTAGCTGTTGGCCGGGTCAGTTCGTTCCTGATACGCCATTCAAATCCATGGCCTGATGCAGCAACGAACTGAACTTTGTACGGCAGGGACAGGTCTGAGATCGGGTGGGACGTCAGGATCGCGCTCAGCGCCTACGGATCCTTCAGCAGCAGAGATTACCTCAACTCGCAGCGCCTCCGGTAGGCCGCCACGCATCAAATGAACAATGCCATTATTAATCTGAAAAATCTCTGAATCCTGATGCTGCAAAAACGGGAACGCCTGTAGATGCCGTCAGATGTACTTCCACGAGAAGATCTTCGAGACAGCCGACGCCATCGTCACGCCGATGACAGGGTATGCTATGCATACGCGACTCCATCCTAATCCTTGCTCCACTCCATGGCATGCATGACATGGCTGCTGCTGCTGCTTCACTTGCTGTGTATGTAGGGTGACGGCGTACGCACTGCAGGACGACGCGTTGAGCACCGGGGAGCTGGACTACATCAACGGAGGTAAATGTGATGCGACGATGGTTGATCAAGGAGAAGTGATTCAGTGCATCTCTGACAGCTAAAAACAACTTGCAGCTGCTCTGGTGCGGTACTCGATCGCGGGGAACTTCCTGGGGCTGCCGGCGATCACCGTGCCGGTTGGGTACGACAGGGGAGGGCTCCCCGTGGGGCTCCAGTTCATCGGCCGCCCGTGGTCGGAGGCCATGCTGCTGCACCTCGCCTACGCCATGCAGGAGGCGTGCGGCAAGGAGCACCGGAAGAAGCCCAAGGTGCACTACGACCTCCTCAGGAATCAGTAGCTCCGGCGGTCCGGCCTCGAGCAAAATGGTGGCCGTGGAGTGTCAGGAGGCGATTCATTACAGCTATAGGGTGATTGATTGATTGATTGTGCTCGTGATCATCAAATTTATCAGAGGGAAAATAAAATGGTTGCAATTGTGCGCACCGTTCATGTCATGTCTACACGCTACAGTCATTCTTGTGAAACTTTATCCATGTGCAATTGCCCGTGCGCCATTATATTCTCCAAAGTTCATCGAGCATTTGTATTCCGCCATAGTGTTGCTCTTCAAACCTGTCACGTCTATCGATACCTGCTGTGCTTATCTTTTCAATCAAGAAACCTTTGTTTAAAAACAAAGTTCAGCTAGATGGTAGGCATACGAATTAAAAAAGAGAGAGAAAAGAAAAATGGACCCGGCATGCTAATTAGCATTTAGCAACACAATATCGCAAACTTAGCGTGCATACAGTTCAAAATCATCTATCAACCAACGTTACAATTTCCAACTGTGCAGAAAACTAGCTTGACGCATTTGTTCCAGCTCTAATTAATGTACTGCGAAGCGAGATGATCAAAATTCACAAATTCTATCATCCTCTTTGCAAAAGATGGTGGTTGAGTAGTGCATATAAAGCATCTCAGTTCTGTATCAAACACTGTTCTTTCTATAAAAGCCGGGTATACCCCTCTGTCAAAAAAAAATTAAAGCATCTCAAAGGCAGTATTGGAAGTCTGAACGCACCTAGGTCCTATATATTGTGGAGATTACAGTGTTTTGGTGATTGATGCACACAAGTAGCTACTAACGTGTGCTTTGCACGGAATAATGCAATAGAGTTAGTCACATTGCGAATGGTCGCAAGTGACTGGCCCCAAGACTTGGTGATCGATTAAGGAGATATCTTTTATTAAATGTCATTCACATTATACTCCTTTTATTAATTTATGCTTCCTGGAATGTGTTACTGGATTGTGTTATTCAAGCATCTTTTTATTAAATTTTATACACATGATATGAATCCATTTATGCTTGCCGGTACACATTAGTTAAGTATTATTTTATTAAATTACATCCATATTAAATCAACCAAAACTAAATCACAAATAAGATTTTTGACATCAGCAAGCATCTTACTTATGATTTTAGTTTTTATTTATATGATGTATATCAATTTTAGTAAAAGGATACTTAAATACACACGTGCCAGCAAGTATTGATGTACTATATAATGAAGATACAATTTAATAAAAGGATGTTAAAATGAAGAGTACAATGAGCATAAGTTAACTTATATAATTTGGATGAAATTTAAATATATTTTTTCACCAAAATGCCACAACTAAGCACAGAAATAGGGCCCAAATAAGGCATAATTGCATACACCAAACAATGTCATACAGGGCATGAGTGCATTTTCTTACATCAGGGGTACTTTGGTCATTTCGTATGTAAGTTAACGATGTTAGCCTTCAAAACTAACGGTAGTGTCGTATAGGAAATGGAATTCGAAGACAGTGTCGGATAGAGTTTTCAAAGCCATGGGAGGAATATGTGAGTTTGACGGTGTATAATACAAGGAATTTTCTCGATTTAATTTGGCACTGGAGCATGTACGGGGCTACAGCCCATGATGCAAACTAAGGCCTGCCTGCTGGTAGCCCATGATGCAATGTGCAATAATAAAGCCCATTATGTTTTCCTGCTCATATTCCATGCATTTTCTTGCTAATAATGTGAGGTAGCCATACACGGGAATGACGTGCTATGCTAGGTGGGAATAGAGCGGAGGCGTGAGGCGATGCAGCCACCTGCTCGGCGGATGCCGATTTTGCTTTTGCGACGATAAAGGCTACTAGCTTAGTCTTTACGTGACGTCACAGCGTTCGTAACACTTCCATTTGTAGCACGTAGTCACTAGCAGTACCACTAACGTGGCAGCTGGAACAGCAGCGGGTGGGGTCCCGAGCTTGACACCGGAGCACGCCGTGCGACGACTGGCCATCTCGATCAGATGAAGCCCTGGCCCCTGGGTGCTATAAATTCTGTTGCACGACGGGCTCAGGAGAGAAACCGGCACCAGCAGACCAGCTAGCTACAAGATCATGGCCGCGGCGGGCAACGACGACGCGGCCACCATCAGCTCCGAGGCCGCCGCCGGGAGGAGGTGGTCTCTGCGCGGCATGACGGCCCTCGTCACCGGCGGCACCCGCGGCATCGGGTACGTACGTAGTATAACACAAGTGGCGCATGCCAGTTCTCTGTAAGTGTAACTGACTCGTACGCGTGCATCCATGTGCTCGATCAGGCGTGCCGTGGTGGAGGAGCTGGCGGCGCTGGGCGCGGCGGTGCACACGTGCTCCCGGAACGAGGCGGAGCTGCGCGACTGCCTGGCCGAGTGGGAGGCCACGACCGCCAAGACCGGCGGCGGCGGCGTCACGGGGTCCGTCTGCGACGTGTCGGCGCGCGACCAGCGGGAGCGTCTGCTGCGCGACGCGGCGGAGCGGTTCGGCGGCAAGCTCAACATCCTGGTGAACAACGTGGGCACCAACTTCAGCAAGCCCACGGCGGAGTACACCGCCGAGGACTATGCTTTCCTGATGGCCACCAACCTGGAGTCCGCCTACCACCTCTGCCAGCTCGCCTACCCGCTGCTGCGGGCGGCCTCCGGCGGCAACGCCAGCGTGGTGCTCGTCTCCTCCGTGTGCGGCGCCGTGGCCGTGTGCACGGGCTCCGTCTACGCCATGGCGAAGGCCGGCATGAACCAGCTGGCACGGAACCTGGCGTGCGAGTGGGCCACGGACGGCATCCGGGCCAACTCCGTCGCGCCGTGGTACACCAGGACGCCGCTCGTGGAAGGGGACCTGTCGCGGGGGGAGTACGTGGAGGAGATCCTGCGGCGGACGCCGCAGAGGCGCGTCGGGGAGCCCCAGGAGATCTCGTCGCTGGTGGCGTTCCTCTGCATGCCCTGCGCGTCGTATATCACCGGCCAGACCATCGCCGTCGACGGCGGCATGACCGTCAACGGCCTCTACTACCCAGCTCATCAGGACTAAGCTACAATGAAGAAACCAGCGACGCGTCAAGGAATAGCTTGATGAAGAATAAAGTAGTTATTAGTAGCTATATTATTGTCGGTATTTACATCATAGATCTTCTTTACGTAAGAAAGACACTTGAAGAATGCGTTTTGCTACGCATATATGGGCTGTTCTCGATTATGTCTGGTGCACTGCAATTTTTGTATTAATAATTCATTATAACTGTGTTTGCAGTTCTCGCAAACGAAATGATCTGTTCTAGATTAGTAAAACTATGAGTGTGTTTGGTTGTCATGCTTACCCCTTGTTCAGGCTCAGCTTGGACCTATTTGGTTGCCTATAAAGGCTCATATCCGCGAGTCGCCGCAGCGTCCGGCCGGCATCTGCCTACGTTCGTTTGGTTTGCTCACTCCTACATTTGATCTTTCATATTGTTGATCTTGTGCTTAGTAGCTTGACGAGTTGCATATCATAATTCGATTAGCTATTCTTGTGTAGCTCGACTAGTTGTAATTGTCGGCTTCTAGTAGCTTGTGTGCTATAGCCTCTAGTTCTTCTTGTTATTAGAATTGCTCTTGGGTGATAGGCTAGGCTTGTAGCGGCTATTAGGGTCACCGCTTTTACTAACCTCTTTGTCTAGCTTAATTGTTCTTGAAGGTTATTAAATATGCTATTCACCCTCCTCTAACCATCCCACGTCCTTAAGGCGTCTGCAACAAGGCGAGCAAAATCGCCAGAAAGAGTTGGATGAGATAGAAGCCAAAGAAATATATTTTACTCATGCTCTAGCTTTCAGCTGGCCCCACTCGCTAATGTCACAAATCCTCGGGCAACGAGAAATCATCGGGCGATTTGTTCGTCGCTAGTGAAGAGTCTCTCCTCTTTCTGCCTTGCACGTAGGATGAAAGATGGCGACTTCGCCGTCCTTGCGGACCTCCCTTAGGATATGGTTGACACCACACTAAGAGAAGCTATAGAGTAGGCCATGCCCTGCATAATAACAGTAATGTGTTGGGACTGGGCAAAACATTTGCCACACCCTATCCTAGAGCAGTACAGTGCTACCTACCCTAATGTCCCATCGAATCTAATTGAAGCATAGAAGTCCACCGAAGTACACATGACATCTCAAGAGTACTTAGCCAATTGAATATAAGATTTTGCACCGTAGAACAATAGTACCACTAACTACCATTGCATGTAACCCACCTCTAGCTATGTAAGGCATGGTGGTAGAGATAACAATAGGGACCCATATCACGGGGATGGGGGTAGATTTATCCCTACAGAGGACTAAAAGGGGAAGAAACCTCCGCCATCGGGTCTAGCAGGGGCGGGTATGGTTGTGTAATCCTCGTCCCCGTTTCCCTGCATCACCGTTCACACAACCACTCACAAGGATCACAAGTCACAACCTGCCTATTCATCCACGGTCCATGAAAGATCAACCAAAAAGCCATGTATAAATAAAAGAATGCAAAACCTAACCAGCCGAAGTATTTCCTTCCTTTCCCATCCCCAATCTCACCCGCTCCTGCCAAGATAGCCGAACAGCCGAGGCACATGCTGCACTCCTGCAGTCCTCCACGCGACGCGTCGCGCTCACTCTCGCATCCGTGCACCTGCTCCGAGCCACACATCGCACTTCCTCTTGCAAGCCACAGCCCCACAATGTACTCCGCACACTTTTTGCTGCAATATTTTCTGTTTTGGTTCTACGAGAGATCCTCAAAATAACTAATGATAAATTTGTCTAGTGTGCCCATAAAATGCGTTTCTTTTTCTAGCATTATACCAAAAGACTTGATCTACTATAATTATATATTCCGTATTGCATAAATTGTGTTTAATTTATGCCATGTAACTATATGCACTATCCATCGCAAAGTAGAAGATACTATACTAACCTCCGCTTCCAAATACTTGGCACTCACTTTATTTGTTTCAAAAATAAATGTTTCCCTGAAATCTACTTTCATATTTGATCTTAATAACTACTTATATAGATGTTGTAGAATTATTAACATATCTTTATAGCACATTTTAGTCATTTTTCATTCTAGATAGAAAAAATCACATCCCTCCGTTTTCTCGTCACTTGGCATAATTTTTTTACTGTTTGTGCATTTTTCTAACAAAAATTTGTAATTTGTCATTGAACATATTAACACTTTTGTCGGTGTTGTACACTTTGAAGTATCTAAAAAATTGATTATAGAAAAAAACGAACGATCAAAGTTAGCTCCATTGGAATTTAGAAGTTGGGTGACAAGTGCACAAGAACAAAGGGAATTAGATAGATGCACCTCATTAAACGTATTTAGCCAAAAAAAAAACTTGTAAGAAAGGATTTTGAAACAGGGGCTTAGTAATCGTGAAATCTCAAATCTGTACGGTTGCAAAAATCTTGAGGCATCGTGTACGATGTGCCACGTAAGATGGGAGATAGATGGACACTATCGATCCCATCGTGGCGTGCCTGGCCCACGGCTCTACCAATCCAGAACGGACACGTCCAAGTATGGTACCCCAGGGGCAAAACTGTAAAAGAGCACGGTGGGCCCTAGCCGGTCTCGCGTCTGGAGGAGGGGAGTCGCAACAAAAGAAACCAAACTCGGCTCGAGAGAGATCGCATCTGCCTCTGCCTGACCACCTTCCCTTCCCTTCCTCCCTCCTCGCCCCAGCGACGCGGCCGCGCGGAGACCGAGCAAGGCAACGAACCCACCACAGAGGCAGGGAGAGGAGGAGCAGGAAGCCGGAGACGAAGATGTCGTCGGTGTTCAGCGGCGATGAGACGGCCCCGTTCTTCGGCTTCCTCGGCGCCGCCGCCGCCCTCGTCTTCTCATGTTCGTTCCCCCTGCCCCCATCCCCCTCTCCCACTCGCGCGCTCAAGCGATTCTGTACCCAAAGCTCTAGTTTCTTCGAATAAAGTTTGGATTTTCACCGTCCATTGCCCGATCTGTCGCCGGGGCTCCGTGGCTCGGCTCGATCTGGCCGAGCCCCAGCCTCCGGTGAGCTCGATTCCGGGCGCGCCGGTGCTGGATCTGCCCGATTCGGTCCCGATCGGGTGTGGGGTTTCAGAAATCGACGGGCTTTTTCGGTCGGGCAGCGGGGCAGGCAGGTGCTGACTAGGCTGTTCTTTTCTGCTTTATTGATCCGGCGCAGGCATGGGCGCGGCGTACGGGACGGCGAAGAGCGGCGTCGGCGTGGCGTCGATGGGCGTGATGCGGCCGGAGCTCGTCATGAAGTCCATCGTGCCCGTCGTCATGGCTGGTGTGCTCGGTATCTACGGGCTCATCATCGCCGTCATCATCAGCACAGGGATCAACCCCAAGGCCAAGCCATACTACCTGTTCGATGGCTACGCCCACCTCTCGTCCGGGCTTGCCTGTGGCCTTGCTGGGCTTGCAGCTGGCATGGCCATCGGCATTGTCGGTGATGCTGGAGTCAGGTAAAAAGCTCTCTGTAGTGAACATCAATCCTAGATTTATGTCTTTTGTTACTGTCTGCTATTAAATATTCCATGTCAAGAATGTTAATATTGTGTTATTGAGTGCTACAAGGTTAATAACATTAATAATGTGATAATAACCTAAATCCATGTAATATAGGTAGTTAATAGCATTCAAATTCTTGCTCATTATTAATCTAATGCCTTTTGTCATGTTGGTCTTGCACATGAATTTTTCTTCTGGGGACGAAAAGCATTTGAAAAATGAAATGTCTAAAATGATGCCTATTTTACAGTTAATAAGTATTCTTTCTGACTTGGAACTATTTCCTGTCAGTTTAATGATGGCATATATGTACTCTGCGTTTTACCCCTGTTTTGTTTCTGCACTTTCTGAAACATTTTCCTTCAACTGATAAAATAGTTTTGATTAGAAAACATGTAGGTTTTAGTTTCCTCCGTATCTTTAAGCTCAACTTAGATAATAGTTGTGTGGTGAGAGAACTGCAGATTACATATCTTTTAGAGTTAACTGTATTGTTATTGTACTTCATGTCTTCATTCATTTTCACTGAAGTATGACCCACCTAAGTTCTGCTGTTTCATGAACACGAACATACTCTTGGGTGACTAGCCAAATTGATATATGCCTATTTATATATGCTTAAAGACTGTTATGATCAACATAAGCTCCTTTTTTTCTGTAGCTCCAGATGAGATCGATAATCCACATCTTTTTGAATATTTCATAGAGAAGTTTGAAAATGCAATTATTATTTGTTTAGGTTCTTTGTTAGGTTAGAATGTCTTAACGAGCTCTTTCTGTCACTACTACTTGGTTGATAAGTTTCAGTCAGTGGCATATGTAACTTTCACCTGGCATTTCTTCTTTTATGGAGGCAGTATATGCTTATTTGGGAGTTGAAATTTCATTTTGACTTATTTTCTGTTCCACCGATTTCAGGGCAAATGCACAACAGCCAAAGCTTTTCGTGGGCATGATCCTCATCCTCATTTTCGCAGAAGCGCTTGCTCTCTACGGTCTCATTGTTGGAATTATCCTTTCATCCCGTGCTGGCCAATCCCGGGCGGATTAAGCGCACTACCATTCTGCGACTACCGCACTGTTTATTATGCTATTCTGAGAGAATTGAAACTCTATGCCCTTGTCTAGTTTATTCTTGTTACCATGTATTAATGAAACAATCAGTAGCTGAAGGAAGGTGACACTTCCTGTCATGTTGGTTTTGGTGGTGTCAATTTTTTGGGTTAAGGTTGGATGGATGCTCCTGGGCTAAGTGGATTTAATTTTATCCTTGGTGAATAAAGAACACGGAATTGTAGCCAAATAATAACGTGATATATATATATTTCTTTGCCCCTTTACTGGATCACTGGATTTTCTGTCATCTATCTATACTTAGCATGTTCACCGCGATAGTTGATGGTTTGTTTCTGATGCTTTTGAGTCATTGGTTGATAGGTTGTATGAAGTACAGAATCACCTCTAAATATACTGAATTCATGCTGCTAGAGATTCCTGCCCCTTCCAATTCTGGATTTCATTGTCATCTAAATCACGATAACTGCCCATGGTTATTTGTTGAAATTATTACTTGGTTCCACATCGTTGAAGTTATGAGAATCAAAGTGAAAGGAATCTTCAATTCCGTAAGGTATATCCCAACTGGGGAACACTACACGTTATTGGCAATTGATTTACCATGCTCTCTTCATATCAGTCAACTATTGTCTTCCAAAAAAAAAAACAGGGTTTTCAAACATAGTAGTACGAAGTAAAAAAGAACTTCTGTTGTTGCCAGTTGCTACCAAGAAACACCCCTATCATTGAGAAACTGTTGCGGCAGCGTCACTAGCTGTACAACTGGACAAGGTCCATCTCGTATGCCTTCTTGATGACCTCCCTCTTGAGCTTGAGGGCAGCCGTGACGAGGCCTGACTCCGGCGTCCATGGCTCTGATATCAACTTAATTTTGGCTGGGATCTCAAATTTCTCCAGTCGTGCTTGCTTAGCAGCCTGAAGAACAAGCACGTATCAGTAAAAATCAAGTAATTATCATACCAACACAGCATGCAGTACCTATGATGCCCGCAACATTTAATTTATAAAGCTGTACTACTATGAGGTATAGTATATATTGCCTTTGTATTTCTCAACGAAAAATTGGAATAAAGAAGCGATTGGTACTGTTCTATATATCTTCTAGCAAATGCAACAATTACTCAAGCATTAAATTGAAGGCGTCTGCCAGTCAGAGAGCTCCCGCTCTATCTGAAGTCCAGGAAAAGGGTGTTAGTGGCAAGCCTTACCCTCGCCATGCAATCGAGGAGACCCCATGACTCAAACCGGGACCTTCCGGTTACAGTGATAAGACTCTACCGCTTGCACCAGACCATCCTTCAAGCATTAAATTGAAGGAATATTTTTTATGGGGGTGCGGAGATGAGGAATGAATTAACTGGGATGCATGGAGAACACAAACCTTGACCAAAGATTGAAGGACTTCTTTGACTGTGCCTTGCTTCTGGCACAAATCTGAGAAATCACTATATGTGATTCCTTGTTTTGAGGCCCAGTTTTTCAGCTCACTCTGTGCAGCTACAATAAGTGCGACGCAGTAGTTGTGGAAGGGGTCAGCATGGATCATGATCTGGTCAACGTATGAGCACACACTCAAAGCAGCCTCCACCTGTGATTGTATTATTTATTAGTTAGAATTGATTAACGACTTGTTTTTGTTTGGTTAGAACAAAGAAGCCTGCCTACCTTTCCTAGAGAAACATATTCACCATGTTGAAGCTTGACTATATCCTTCTTACGGTCGATGATTTCAAGACATCCGTCTGGGTGCAAGCGCCCAATGTCACCAGAGTAGAACCACCGCATGCCTCTTTCATCAACCTTCAAAAGATATAGCGTTCAAGAAAAGTGACCACAATAAACACTTTCCTGGGCACTGGGTATTGTTGGGAACACACCTTGTACACCTCCTTTGTTTTTGCTTCATTTTTGAAGTAGCCTTTAGTTACATTTGGGCCCCCAATAACTATTTCACCGCGAGGCATTGGCACATCAGTTGTTAAGTATCCACCTTCGGCCCAGTCTACCAACTATCATGTTAGGAAAAACAATTGAGTCTGAAGCCAAGGGAAAATAAAATTACTCATACCACAAAATGAAAGAAGCCATACAAATAAAAGTGAACATGCAAAAAAGTCATACTATGCAATAGTTTCTGTTTCTAGATTTGCACTTCAAGCATTAAGATATATTGAGCTTATCAGTGATCTTTAATACAGCACTTTTTCTTGAATACTTTAATATGGCACTTGGCACAGATAAGAAAACATATATCTTTTGCAACTACGGAAAATCTTCCAGACTTATGTCATCAGATAATTAACAAGATCTGGTATCAACTGTACCATTATGAATGAAAATAATGCTTGTTGCTTGGGGAGATAGATGTCAGCCGAAGTAAATATAGAGAAAACTTTGGTTCTATACCTTAATGTATGAACAAGGCAGAGGGGGACCAACACGGCCAACAGATGTTTCATCATACTCTGAAAATGTCCCACCAGCACAAGTTTCAGTCAGGCCATATCCTTGCGATATTGGAGCCCTGCAATAACATAAATCACCATATCAATTACTGCACTGTAAGTATAATGAAATAATTGTATATTCATGTGCAAACTATTGGCTTGAATGTTTGAATCCAAATTTGTGAAACAAAGTAGGCAGCAGATGCAATTGGCGTTACAACACAATTGAGAATGTCACTGAAAAAAAGAATACTTAAATCTCACCCAAGACATATATTGATAAATCTCTGAGTGTCCCCTGACAGAGGTGCTCCACCTGCAAGAATAAAGCGAATCCGTCCTCCTAAGATTGCACGAACCTTTTGGAACACAAGCATATCCCACAAGAGCTTCTCTAGTCCCCATGCACCCAACCAGCTTCCATTAACAGCAGCTAGACGGCGGCTGTAGGCAATATCAAATAATCTCTTCGCTAACCCACCTTTTGCATCTACCTGAATTTATCTCAGCGTGAAAAAATAGAACAGTTGAGAGAACATGAAAGAGCCCAAAAAACAATGTATGAACTAACAGTAAAGAACATTACGTTTTTTCGTACACCATCACGAACACGATCAAGTATAGCAGGTACAGCAGTCATTAGTGTTGGCTTCAGTACAGACGCATCACCCTGCGTCCCCTTTTTTATTTTATTTGATGTATCAGTCAGGGTCAAAGGTGACCCGTATCCAATTGAAGCCCCAACACCAGTTATGATTGCCTAAACATTCCAGTTGCATAGAGTGAGTGAGCATAAAAAAGAACAACAATGTGGGATAGACTGACATGCCATGTCAATTCTTACCTCAGCTGCCAATTCAAGAATATGTGCTAGGGGAAGGTATGCCAGGTACACATCCTTCTTGCCAAGACCAGGCACAATGGTCATAACAGCTGAAACTACAGCCAAGACATTTTGGTGGCTCATCATGACTCCCTGTGAGAAATTATACAAACAAGAATGTTGCCTCAATCAGAAGAAGTTGTGAAGTAGATTATCTCAGGAAAACAACATTGATAAGTGTACACATCCTGAAGTGATCTAACATGAACACTAGTAAAGAGAGAGTTTATTTCATATCTGCTACAGAATCAAAATGAAGATGTTGAAATACTAGGATTTGAACAAACCTTAGGCATCCCTGTGCTCCCACTCAGATATATAATCACTGCAGTATCTGATGGGAGAGGCAAGTTTTCCTCGACAGGTCTTTTGCAATCCTATGCTCTCTACCTCCTCAAATGACTTGATGGTCCAGCTAGTACAGTTTTGAGCCAAGGATACTTCAGCTGAGACACCTTCCTCATTAATGTAGATGACATGTTTCACAGTGTCAAGTTGCCCACTTATATCAATCAGCTTTTTAAGTTCTTTCCGGCCGCACACAACAGTAGTTACCTCAGTCTAAAGAGTAAAACTAGGAATAAGATCAGCTGAAAGTGCAACAGTGCCACATATAATAGGTATGGCATTGTAAATCCTTAAGGAATAACGTTTGAGAATGAATGTCAGTATATTGTGACCATAAAAAAGAGAGATGCCACAACTCAAAAAAAAAAAAGTGACGGCCTGAGGATGGTATAAACAGGGGTTTTGAATATATATAGACAACACTGGATGAAGAAACCCAACCTCATTTAGTGAGTGACATAGCGCTCCCTCCCCCAAAGAGGCATAGATTGTGACAACCGCAATATTTTGTCTGAAGCATGCCTAGCAAAGAGAGGGATAAAAGATTATAGATTTAGCAATAGATTTGCCGAGCTAAATATTAACTCAATGTAAATAGCATAGGTAAAATGTGGTGGCAAATTCATTTTGCACAAAAAAAAAACATAAGCAAAAGTGCAAAACAGAGTACCAATGTCATTGAATGAAACCGGTTTTCATATGACAGTACAAATAACTTGTTAAATCTTCATATACCTATCCACTGCCCATTCATCAAGAAGGCTACCATAATTATGTTTCTAGAATATGCGACCTTATGTATTTGCAAAGCTTATTGCATTGTGAATGAGATGATGAAGAAACTTGAGGACAATTTGCATTATCCACATTACACTCCAGATATTTGATGCTTGATATCATCTGTTTGCCAATATGGGTAAATTGGTCGGGAAAGTACCTGCAACGCAATCTGCCACTCAGCCCTTGTATCAGAAAAAATAGCAACACGCTCATCCTTCAGGTGCCCAATCCGCAGAAGACCAGAAGCGAAATTGCAGACAGTTTTGAATGCATCAGCATAGCTTTTCCACTCATACTTTCCCAAATGGAGCTTCTCAAAGGATCTTCCATCAGCAGCCACTACCATTTCTCTTGCAATGAGCTTCCTAGTGCCAAATAGGGGCAAGCAGGCAAACTGCTTGCACGATTGCTCAAATAGCTCAGCAAGCGTGGTAATCCCCTCCCAGAGCGTCTCGATAGGCCTCTCAAATCTGTGGTTACGGATGGCGCAGCCAAGCTCTCCACCCACATTGGCTGGCACACCCCTCTTCTTCTCAGACTTCCTCTTGGTGAGCAGCAGGGATGCCACAAAAGGGAGAACGAAACCCAAGAAATACGGATTCATATTGCTTCTGGCTTATCGAGTGTCAATATGCAACACTTTTTTTGGGCAGAGGTCTCGGAGTCAGGAACCTGCAAAAATAATTTCGTTGGGTTAAGTTTTCCACAATTGTTAGTTCTCTGAATGTTAATAGTTTGGGGAGAAAAAAAGGCGAAATACTAAACAGCAGCGCCACCTATATGGTTCATTTTCTCTCCTTATACAGATTTACAACTAGAACTATGCATGCTGAGTAACTACCCGTACAGAACATGAAATCCTCAATTTTTACAGAATCCCACTAAGGATTGTTTGGTAAGTTCATAGTGATATTTTAAACTTCAGTTCTCAGAAGGCAACCACTCGAGCATAAGTAACAAAGCAAGAACTTTCTGGATCACCATTTACCCCGGTGGTGGTAGAAAGATACTATATATGTCCTTGTAGAAAGTGTTTCTTTGACACAGAGGGAACAAAGCAAGAACTTCTGGATCACCATTTACCCCAAGTCACTGAAATCGCTCGAATCCTACCGCTCGGGTGGCCACTAACTATGACTGAAATTCCAGTGAACTGAAAGTACACTGTCCTAGCTAGCAAGGCCCCTTGAATAGCCTAAACGCAACCACAAGTTCCAGATGTAGAGAACTGGGCAGCAAGACGGTCGCACTTGCACCCCAGAGCAGAGAGAGCCCACATCGGCGGCGCAGCGCGCAAGTACGACGACCCCTGACCCCGACCTACGGATCCAAGCTCAGGAAACGAACAGAGCGCGCACGTACCTGCGGGCGTGAAATGCCGGGTAGCAGGCGGGGCAGGACAGCGCGGAGACAGCGGAGAGGGAAGGAAAATAAGGCGCGCGGTCGGGCGGAGAATCCGAAGACGACGGCGCCGCCGAGAGGCCGGCCGGCCGTTTTTTTTTTTGTCGCTCTCGCATCACGCGTTCTTCGTCCCTGTCTCGCTTCTGGAGTCGGGTTTTCGGCTGGGTCTGGGCCTTGCGCGTGGGGACTCTTGGGATCCACGGCCCTCGCCGAGCCATCGCCATCTTGTTCTCTGGCCTTTTGGGCCACTTTTGCTAGGCTTTTTTGCTTTGTCTGTCAAAAATCTTGGTAAAAGTTGCTCAAAAAAAAAAATCTTGGTAAACGAAAAATTATGTATTGTTATTTGAATTCGATAAAACATATAAGGGCCAGCGCATAGCCAGAATGCCTTATATATCACCCACATGGCTCTATCGAACTCTCACCTTTGTCCCCCACCCCCGGTGATTGGCAATGGCGCAATGCTGAGTTAACTTGTTGCGCCATGTCCACTGTTTGTAAAAGAACATTGATGTCACCTAGGGGTGAATAGACATGTTTAAAATAAAACTCGAACTTGCTGTCAGCTCTTGGCTGACCTTTGCCTTTCAGCGGCACCGCCACAACGAGCACACGCGAGGCAATGCTGCAGCACGACACCGTGGAAGCACAATTCAAAAAGCGCCCAAGGAAAAGTAGATCGAGCAAATTAATGATGTTCCTAGGGTAGTGTAGATCCTATTCCATCACCTGGATTTTGGTAGAAGTGCACGAGCAAGTAGATCGGGACCAAACCCTAGAATCACCACAAACACAAATATAGCAATGCAAATCACAAGAACACAAGTGAGACACCGATTTATCCTGTCGTTCAGTTCGCCACTAAGGCTTGCCTATGTCCACGTTGTTGAGGTAGCCACTAAGGCTTTGGTCTCTTTCAACCTTATCCTCGTTTTCAAGTCAATAGAATGAACTCTTGAGATAAGGGATGATTTCACTAGATGATTGGGGTGATTATAAACCTTCCGGAGCTGCCACACAAGTTGGTAAGCTCCACGGACGACGCTCTAGCCAGCTAGGAGCAAGCTCCAAGAGTAACAAACACAATGCACCAGCTTGAATGCGAACCAAGTGCTCTAGGAGATGAAGAACAGATTGGTGAGCTCTCTAATGCAGTTTGGAGGCTCAAACTCTCATAAATTTGCAAGGGAATCAAAGGGAGAAGCTTGAAGGGATCCAAAGGTGAGTAAGAGAGGGAGAGAGCTGCTCTGGTCGCACTTGGGAAGAGAATGGTCGAGATAACCGTTGGGGGAAGCAGGAAGGTGATAGACATACCCCTGCTGTCCAACGGTAACTTTTAAGTCGCGGCAGTGCCGCTCGGCCCAGACAGCTTAGAAAATAGGATTGTGAAGCTTGCTGTCTTGGCTAAGGTTGAAGGATATTTTGGTGGGTGTTTGAGCACTTGATCACACAGTTAAGCTTGCGTATTGTATCCCTCTTTATAGTACGACATTTCCTAAACTCAATTTCAAAGCACAAAAAATTTAAATGCCTTTGAGTCAGTTGCTGCTTTCTTTTGTAATTGGGGGTTCCACCATTGCATGTATTATCCTCTTTCTCAGTATCACTTCATAAAGGCTTTGCAATCATCTTTGTCTCATCTCTTCGAGCAAACATACCTTGAGCATGTGACTTGAACCATTTCCATACATATGAGTTCACCCCATGGCTTCAAGTCACTTCTACTAATGATTTGATCCTCAACACAATATGACTTCTCATAGCTCGATTAGTTCCTTGACTCAATACAAGTACTCTCTTCTTCACCTTAGCCATGGTACCTCGGTCCTCAAGCTATCGCTTGCCCTTCACCTTTGCTTAGTCCCTCGAAACCCTTTCCTTACTATCTTCACCTTATCAAGCCATACTCAAGTCACATCATATTAAGCATCCATTGAAAAACCAATTTTTCAATATTGTGATTCTTGCTTGAATATCTTCTATATATGAATGTTGAGATCAATCAAGCTTCATTTTGATTCACATAGAGATATATATGAATCAACATCAATATGGTCAAGCCAATTCACGGTTCCTCATATCCTCTTCATTTTGGCTTGACACTCCTAACACTCTTTTCAATATCTATCTTCATACTTCTAGCTTGATCAAATCAATGCAAAGTGATTTTCCAAATCTTTATCCATGCAAGCAAACCAACAAAGAGACCGACTTATATCCAATATGAGTTGTGTCCTTTGTCATTTAACCTTCGCTTGGTATTTCTTCACTTATGCATTCTTGACTCATTCTTCAATCCTCGATCAAAGCTAGTCCATTATCCAACTCTTCTTGTTCATGCAAAGCAAGCCACTATATATAGAGACCAATCCAAAATCATCAACTCATGTCTCATTTGCCATTTGCCAAATATGCTTGCTTTCACATGATGATATGATATCCCACAACATAGAAGCCATTTCACTGATTCTATTTGCATTATTGTCTTTTGCTTGAACTAGATTATTTCCATGATCTTCCAATACAACAATAATACACAACTTTGGCCTTGATTTGAACATTATGTGGAATATCATGTGCAAGAATTGTGCTACTTTTTATTGGCTCATCCTTCCTTTAAGAAGGTTATTATGGTTATTTGGTAATTGGTATTCACTTCTGTATTATAAAGGAAAGGATTTAAAAAATATCTTATATATATTCCAATCACATACCATCTATTTCTATTCAGTCTCATTTTCATTCACAAACCCACATAGCAGGCGCCACACCTTATAGAACTTATAAGACAACAAATTAGACTAGAAAAAGGAGTTGCTAGTTTCTAGAAGGGGTGAATCATGAATTTAAGGCATGTTTGGGTATCAAGGGCTAATTGTTGGACAATTAACAATTAGCTAAAGTTAATCCTAGCTCATCCAAACTGGAGGCTAATATAGGTGAGTTAATATTTTAGTCAAGCCCTCAACTAACTGTCAACCAATTAGTTACCTAATCTTAACTAACTTAGATTATTTTTTAGCCCCAGCTAATAATAGCTTTTTTTAGGAGAGCCCCAGCTAATAGCTAGGTCCTAGCTAATCCAAACAAACCGCGTTAATGTGGGTCAGTTTGAGTTTCTACCACAAATGAAATGAGAGAGCTACTATTTAATTTGTAGGTGCAAGATCATGTTCAAATCATCGTTTCTTCGCTCGTGATGCCAATGCACACCTTACTGTTGGCCTTTTCAATGCTGCCAGTCCACCCGGTCCATTTCATATGTACGTCCCTACGCTAGCGTGACAGGCGATGCTCCACGTCGTGCACCATTGTTTTATGAAGTTCGTAGTCGCCCAACGCCTTGTCACCAACAGGACATGTTTAGATCTATTTAGCACTAAAAATTAGCTAGCTAAAGCTAAAGAGTACTATTTTTAGCTAACTAATTTTTAGTACGGACGCTTGGATCCACCTTAATAGCTGCTAATAGTGTAAAGTAATCACTGCTCTTCCTCTCTACACGCCGGTAGGGCGAGACGCTTGAAAAGGGCTCCCTAACAAGACTGGCAAGGGCGGCGCCGAAAGGCTCCCCTGCCGCACTATAGCCACAACAGGGCACATCTAGTCACTGTAGCAGCATAGTAGGCTGGTATGTCTGTGTACTAGGATTAGATGGGTAGAGTTGTATATATAGCTTCCCACTGTAACTCAGTGAAGAGAGTTCAGTTTTGCCATCTCCTCTGCAGAGCTCCGGCCAACGCTGGTGCTTGTGCTGTATGTGTGTGCGCTCTGTTCTCTCTCCATCTTCTACCTCCAGCCATAGTGTGTGTGCGAGAACGTCGGTGAGCGGTCGGCTCACCCGTGCGGGAGATCTCAGGACCAACAAGTGGTATCAAAGCCGTACAAGCGCCGTCGCCGGTGAAAGCTCTAGTTTGGTTTTGGTTAATTGATGAAACATTAAGTGCTAACCTAGTTTATCAAAGTGATTGTGAGATAGATAGCACTACTCCAAGTGATGAAGCAATGGCGAAGATCATGACGATGGTGATGGCATGGTGACGATCAAATGCTTGAACTTGGAAAAGAAGAAAGAGAAAAACAAAAGGCTCAAGGCAAAGGTATAAATAGCAGGAGCCATTTTTGTTTCAGTGATCAAGACACTTAGCGAGTGTGATCACATTTAGGTTAGATAGCCGTACTATCAAGAGGGGTGAAACTCGTATTGAAATGCGGTTATCAAAGTGCCACTAGATGCTCTAACTCATTGCATATGCATTTAGGATCTAGTGGAGTGCTAACACCCTTGAAAAGGTTTGTGAAAATAAGCTAACACATGTGCACAAGGTGATACACTTGGTGGTTAGCACATTTGAGCAAGGGTAGGAAACTTCACCGACGCCCTATATAGAAAAGACAGGGGTTTACAGAGTGACCGGACACTGGTGGTGCAGTGACCGGACGCTGAGGTCTAGCGTTCAGTCAGTGACAGCAGAAAGCACACTGTCTCGGTCTTGTGACTGGACGTTGGAGTGTAAACTGACCGGACGCTCATGGTCTGAGTCCGGTCAGTGCTGACATACGCTGACGTGAGGCGCACAGAGGAAACGTTGAGTGACCGGACGCAGGGTGTGTCCGGTCGAGCATGACCGGACGCGTCCGGTCGTGAAATGACATGTTTGGAACCTTACTGAAATGACCGGACGCTGAGATCCAGCATCCGGTCACTTTCTAACTGACGCGTCCAGTCATCTCTTGACCGTTGAAATTGGGCAATCGACGTTTGAAGCCGATGACACGTGGCGCACATCGCATGACCGGACGCTAAGGTCCAGCGTCCGATCAATATGATCGGAGCGTCCGGTTGGCCCGTGTTCATTGCAGTGAGGAGCCCAACGGCTCTATTTCGTGGGGGCTTCTATTTAAGCCCCATGGCCGGGCTCAAGCTCACTCTCTTGGCCATTTGCATTGACATAGCAACCTTGTGAGCTTAGCCAAAGTCCTCCTACTCATCTCCATCATTGATTCATCATCTTTGTGAGATTGGGAGAGAATCCAAGTGTATTGCTTGAGTGATTGCATCTAGAGGCACTTGGTATTCGTGTTCCGCTGTGGGATTCACTTGTTGCTCTTGGTGATTGCCACCACCTAGACGGCTTGGTGCAGCGGTGGAGGATTGGCACGAGTTGGTGATTGTTCGTGACCATCTTTGGTGATTGTGAGGGGATTTGTACCTTCCCCAGCGGAGCGCTGAAAGGTAACTCTAGTGAATTGCTCGTGTCATTAAGTTACCTCACTTGTGGGTAGGTTCTTGCGGTGTCCAATCATATGGACGAGGTTTGTGCAACACCTCTTAGCCGTCGAACCACCAAGTGTTGGTCGACACAACGGGGATGTAGCGTGTTGGCAAGCACGTGAACCTCAGGAGAAAATCGGTTGTCTCTTGTCATTTGGTATTCTCCCAGTGATTGGTTTAATATTCATATTGTGATTGATTCACTTCTCTACACGGCGGTATAATCATCCTACTCACTCATTTATATTCTTGCAAACTAGTTGTGGCAAGCTCTTTAGTGTAATTAGAATTGAGAGCTTGCTTTGCTAATTAAGTTCATCTAGTGGAGCTCTTTCGAGTAACAAGGTTGAGAGCTTTTAGTGAGTAGTATCATAGCAAGTTGTGTGACTAGCAATCATTGCAACTAGAATTGTTGGATTGGTGGCTTGCAACCCTTGTAGAGCTAGAGCAAGTTTGCATTTCGCTATTTGTCATACTAATCAATTTGCTCTAGTTACTTTGTAGATTTTTAAATAGGCTATTCACCCCCCCTCTAGCCATATTAGGACCTTTCTTCCGGACTAACCGCTGGCGATGACGGACGGTTTGGAGATGGGCGACAGTAGCGGCGCTGTTGTGGCTGCCCAGCCACAATAGGAGGTCGTCGTGCGCACGGTGCGGGAGGTCAGCGGCACCAGTTGCTCGATGCTGACTCGCACCAACTATGGCAAGTGGGTGGTGACCATGAAGGTCAAACCCAGAGCCCGACAACTCTGGAATGCCATTGACAAGGGCACCGACAATGAAGAAGACGACATGTTAGCGTTGGAGGCTATCCTCGCTGCTGTGCCAGCGGAGTACAGGGAGCCATTGGGGGCGAAGAACTTTGCTAAGAAGGTGTGGGAGGCCATGGCAGCGATGCACGTCGGCTCCGACCGTGCAAAGAAGGCGACGGCCCAGCTGCTGAAGCAGGAGTACGCCAACCTCAAGTTCAAGGATGGTGAGTCAGTAGAGAACTTCTCCCTCCGCCTGTAGTCGCTCATCAGCAAGCTGAGGAGCCACGATGTCACCATCGACGAAGAAGAGGCGGTCTCCAAGTATCTCCACTCCGTGCCGGTGAAGTACATCCTGATCGCTCTCTCCATAGAGACGATGATGTACTTGTCCACCCTCACCATTGAGGATGTCACCATCGACAAAGAAGCTGCGCGTGCTGCAGACTGATCATGGCGACAAATTCACTTCAGTGGAGTTCACTGCGTACTGTGTGGATTAGGGTGTGGTGTGACACCACACCGCGCCATACTCGCCATAGCAGAATGGCCTGGTGGAGCAGCGGAACCAGACAGTGGTTGGCATGGCTCGATCCATGATGAAGGCCAAAAGCATGCCGGTAAAGTTCTAGGGAGAGGCGGTGACCACGGCGGTGTTCATCATCAACTGTGCGCCCACCAAGGCCCTAAAGGGCAAGATGCCGTTCGAGGCTTAGCATGGACGCAAGCCAAATGTGTCCTTCCTTAGGACATTTGGCTGCATCGGCCATGTGAAGAACACCAAGCCTCACCTCGGCAAGCTAGAAGACAGGAGCACGCCGATGGTGCTCCTGGGCAACGAGGAGGGTAACCAGGCATACCAGCTCTATGACCCATGCGGAGGCAAGGTGGTTGTCTCATGCGATGTCGTGTTCGACGAGAAGGCAACCTAGGACTGGGACAGTCTGGGCATGGGGGAAGCTGGCGGCTTCACTAGCACCTTCATCGTCGAGCACTTGGTCATCCACGGTGGTGGAGACACTGGAGAGGAGGTGCCGACCACTCCAAAGAACAGCCGAGCACTCCTGGGCGGTGCTTGGCACTCTCGGGAGTGGTGTCGAGCGGTCTGTAGTGGTGCCGACCACTTGTGACAGTGCCAACTCTCTCTGTAGTGGAGCCGAGAGGTCTTGTAGTGGTGTCGACCACTCTAAGATCGGTGCCGAGCACTCCTACAAGGTGCCAACCACTCTAGGAGTGGTGATGAGCGGTCCAGAGTAGTGCCAAGCACTGCGGTAAAGGGTGCCGAGCACTCCAGTCTTTGTCAGTGCCCACCACTCCGACGGGGACGATGGACTCCATCGACATCGATCGAGTTCGCCTCACCTGCAAGCGACATCACCGAGTTCATGGATGTCTACCACGACGGTGAGGAGGTGAGGTTCCGCAGGCTAGACGACATCATCGGCGGCACGGGGCCCTCAGGCCTGGCGGGTCGGCTACTCAATGACCTAGAGCTGCTTCTCGTCAGTGAAGACGAACCACCCATGTTCGCGCTGGCCGAGCGCGATGCAAATTGGCGATGGACGATGCCGGAGGAGATGAAGGCGATCGAGGAAAACGAGACTTGAAAGCTCATCGATCCACCTCTAGGATGCCGTCCGATCGGCCTAAAGTGGGTGTACAAGGTCAAGCGGGACGAGCGCGGTGCCATTGTCAAGCACAAGGCGCGCCTCGTCGCCCGAGGCTTTGTCCAGCGTGAGGGCATCGACTTTGAGGAAGTCTTTGCACCGGTAGCGCGCATAGAGTCTATCCGACTGCTACTAGCTTTGGCAGCAGCGAAGGACTGGCGTGTCCATCACCTGGACATAAAATCGGCCTTCCTCAATGGCGAGCTGGCGGAGACGGTCTTCGTTAGGTAACCTCAGGGTTTTGCTATCAAGGGAGCGGAGCACAGGGTGCTCCGACTACGTAAGTTGCTCTACGCTCTATGGACTACATGGAATGCCAAGCTTGAGGCCACGCTGGGCAAGCTTGGGTTCACACGGTGAGCAACCGAGCACGCGCTCTACACGTGGCAACGGGGAAGGAGGAGCTCATCATCGGCGTGTATGTGGACGACTTGATCATCACCGGCACACGTGCGGAGGACATCGATAGCTTCAAGCGCGAGATGAAGGCTCATTTTCGAATGAGCGATCTCGGTGCGCTCTCCTACTACCTCGGCATCGAGGTGAGACAGGGGAAGGAGGCGCTCACGCTCGGTCAGAGCACATACGCCTCGAAGTTGTTGGAGCGGGCGGCATGGATGAGTGCAAGCCATGCGTGACTCCAATAGAGGAGCGGTTGAAGCTAACGAAGGCGATCACGGCGAAGGTAGATGCAATACTCTCACCGGAGCATCATCGACGATCATGCTACCTAGTCCATATGAGGCCGGACATTCCGCTTGCCGTGGGCTACGTCGGCCGCTTCATGGAGGATCCCGAGAGGATCATCGGGCAGCGGTGAAGCGGGCTGCTACGCCACGTCATGGGGACGGTGGATCAAGTGATCGTCTTCCCCAAGACCGGTGGAAGTGGGCTGCAGCTCACCGTGTTCGAGAGTTGCGCATATGGCGGGGACATTGACGGACGGCGGAGCACCTTCTGGCGTGCTTTCGTCTTCCTCGGTCGACTCAATCTCATGGTGTCGGCCGAGATGAAGGTGATGGCGCTCGCCCACGTCGGGCGAGGCGTGGCGGTGGCCACAACGGCGTGCCAAAATCTGTATGGTCTGCGCCATTCTTTGCGGCGAGCGGATCGGTGTGGAAGCTCACCCACCAAAGACGATGGTGGACAACCAGACCGCCATCGCCCTCGAGAAGAATCTAGTTCTCCACGACTGGAGTAAGCACATCGACGTCAAGTT
This sequence comes from Miscanthus lutarioriparius, assembly GCA_904845875.1. Classification (NCBI taxonomy): domain Eukaryota; kingdom Viridiplantae; phylum Streptophyta; class Magnoliopsida; order Poales; family Poaceae; genus Miscanthus; species Miscanthus lutarioriparius. The sequence goes on along the minus strand of CAJGYO010000010.1, from coordinate 106,542,939 downwards.
CCACTTCCTCAGGGACTGTGTCGATGGAGGGCAGATCGTCATCGAGTTCGTCGAAACTGGTCGGCAACTCGCGGACATCCTCACCAAGCCACTCGGCCGTCTTCAGTTCACGGAGCAGAAGAAGATGATCGGCATGCTGGAGGTTCTAGGGTTAGCAGCAGGATTAGAGGAAGAATTATAAAGTAATCTGCTGCTCTCTCTCTGTACACGCGGCAGGGGCAGGCGCCGAAAGGGCTCCCCTGCTGCTGCACTGTAGCCGCGGCAGAGGCAGGCGTCGAAAGGATCCCCTGCCGCACTGTAGCCACAGTAGGGGCAGACGCCAAAATCAGTCCTGCTGTCACATCTAGTCACTGTAGCAGCTTGGTATGTCTGTGTATGGGTAGAGTTGTATATATAGCTTCCCACTGCAACTCAGTGAAGAAAGTTCAGTTTTGCCATCTCCTCTGCAGAGCTGCGGCCAACGCCGGTGCATGTACTGTATGTGTGCGCTCTGTTCTCCCTCCCTCTTCTACCTCCAGCCATAGTGTGTGTGCGAGAACGCCGGTGAACGGTCAGCTCACCCGTGCGAGAGATCTCGGAACCAACAAATAGGTGGTAGGATAATAAGTTGAAGGTGCATATAAACTATTAGCAAGTATAAACCTACTAATAGGACTAATAGTTAGCAGTCCTTCAATTAATAATTAGTATGTTCACTAGCAAGTCTGTTTAGATCCACCGTTACTCATTTTATCCGTTAATTTTAGTGTCAAGCACTGGAGAGCTGGAGAAAGAAAAATGGTAAGGGAAGTTACATTATAATTATATGATCCGAAAAAATTGATATAGCCTTTGGCCATTTGAGGGATCCAGTCCACTGTGACTGTAAAATTTGGAATTTCTTCCATTGCAAACCTTGATGTGTATAGTTGAACTTCAATCTGTCCTAGTACAAGTATCGGTAGTGAAAAGTCAAACCACGACCACGCACGCAAAATGCATCTCTGGACTTTCAGTCTCAGGCCATTCAATCAGGTGCCTGGTCCGAGCGGCCGCATGCGCACCCACGCGGCGCTGCTGCTGGGCACGCCGGCGTGCACCACGAACCACTTGTAGTATCCGGGCGGCGCCACCCCGGGCATCGGCGGCGCGGCGACCACGGCCTCGTAAACCCCGACGTCCAGCTCCGCCACCCTCCCCACGGCCAGCTCCACCACGGGCTGGTTCATCCCGAACGAGTGCGTCGCGAACGCCGGAGCCACCGCTGCCACCCGCACCACCTCCCCGCCCGCACCCGCACCCGCACCCGCACCTTCCGCCATCATCCCGGCGGGTATCTGAACTTCACGGCCGTCGCCTCGCCGTACCCGACCTCCGCGGGCGCGCGCTGTCGTGCCGCGGGTCCATGTACGGCGGCAGGAACGCCTCCAGGCTCAGCTCCGTCGGGTACGTCACGTTGGCGAACACGTACCCGACGTGCGGGTTGCTGCCGCCCACCAGCACGCGGCCGTACGTGTCCAGCGCCGCCGACGAGTGGTACATCCGCGGCACCGCCGACGCCGCCAGCGGCGACGACTGATCGAACCGCGACCCCAGCGGCGCGTCGGGCCTGTACAGCACGGGCCGCGTGACCGGGTCCCGCCCCAGCTCCCACCCGGCGCTGCCCGCCGCGGCCCCGTTCACGATCAGCACGTCGCCCGTGGGCAGCAGCACCATGTCGCCCATCACCCGGGCCATCGGCATCTCCTCGATCGCCCACACCACCGGGTCCGGGTCCGTCGGCGCGACGCGCGCGCAGGTCCGGTCGGCGGCCACGAACGTGCCGTTCCGCAGCGCCAGGTGGTACGCGCCCCGCGGTGCGCCGCCGCAGACCAGCACCTCGGCGTGCGCGGGCGCGTCGGGGCGGAGCGGGAGGAGCACGGACGAGCCCGACGACGGGTAGTTCCGCGGCACGCCGCCGGGGACGGGCGGGAGGCGGCGGAGCGGGGCGCGGTTGTAGGGGTCGAAGACGACGGCGCGGTCGTTGGCGAAGACGAAGACGGTGCCGTCGGGGAGCAGGTGGAGGAACGGGTACAGGTTGTTCTCGGCGTCCGGCTCCGTCGTCTCGTCCAGGAACGGGAAGAACGTCAGCGCCGGCGCTGCGTCGGCGTGTGGGAAGTACTCGAGGTTGAACTGCCGCCGCCCGCCGAGGATGAGCACGCGGCCGTCGGGGAGGATCATGTCGGTGGCGTACCACCGCCGCGCGGCGAGGAACGAGGGGAGCTCGACCCAGCCCGTGGCCGGCGAGAAGAGCCGTGCGACGCGGTCGCCGCTGGAGAAGCCGCCGGTCTGGAGGAGCGTGCCGTTGGGGAGCAGCGCCCCGGACGAGCACCACGGGTTGGTGGCGAGCGGGTACGGGTGCAGCACGTTGGAGCGGACGTCCAGGAGCACCGAGTGCGCCGTGCAGTCGGCGCCGTCGACGGTGGCCGCGCACGGCGCCAGCGCGGCCAGCGAGATGTTGGAGGGGCCCGTGTCGGTGCGGTCGAACATGAGGACGAAGTCCCCGGGAGCAGCTGCATGTGCATCGCCGACACGCCGATGCTCGCGTGGAGGAGCTGCCATTCTCCCTGGGACGGGGCATCATCGGCGGCGGCGGCATTGGCAATGCAGCTGGCGATCAGGAGAAGGTGGAGAAGGGAGGATCTTGGCTTGGGCATGGCTGCTGAGCATGCACGCATGCGATCTTTAAGCCTTTTCATGCATCCCTGCAATGTGATAAGCTAAGGTAGGGTGTACAGAGTGTGTTGCATACTTGCATCGCATTGTGACGTTGTGTTGGTGGAGGGTTGGTACAGGGAAGGTTGTGGGGAAATGGGGAATACGCATTTCATGCTTGGAACCGGGTATGCGATTTAAATGATACAAACTTTTTGGACTCAACGGAATTAGGTGAATCTTGCAATTTTTGGACCTGCATTCATTCTGTTGACCAGTGAAAATATTCAGGTTTAGCTAATAATTAGCTGAATTTTTGCCAAAATCTGATCAAGAGGCCGACATAAAGAGGAAACTAATGATTAGGAGAAGTATGCACTTTTACACTGAAGGAAGAACTTGCGAGTTTGTTTGAACTCTAGACTAGACTAAAAGTTCAAATCTTGTCCAACTTTTTGACTGGTGCAATGTTGTTTTAGCCCTCACCGAAATAGGTGAATTTTGCCGAAATTCAGATGTTTCGGACCAAATCCTGGAAACCTCCTGAGGTAGAATCACCCAATTTATAAGAGCTCAATTATGATGGCCGGCATCTCGAGGATTAATAGCAGCTACGCACTTGAACTCTATAATCCGGTAGTCTGTTGAGGGTCGAAGGACCAGGATGACACCATCTATCGCAGTCTGGGATAGAGTACTACACATTGATACATAGGGTTACAATAGAAGTGGAGGCTACGTCCAGCGCGAGGACATCGACTTCAATGAAGTCTTTGCGCTGGTAGCGCGCATGGAGTCTATCTGACTGCTACTGGCTTTGGCAGCAGTGAAGGATTGGCGCGTCCATCACCGGGACATAAAATCGGCCTTCCTCAATGGCGAGCTGGTGAAGACGGTTTTCGCCAGGTAACCTCCAGGTTTCGCTGTTAAGGGAGCGGAGCACAGGATGCTCCGACTGCGCAAGTCGCTCTGTGGGCTGCGGCAGGCCCCGTGAGCGTCGAACGCCAAGCTTGACGCCACGTTGGGCAAGTTTGGGTTCACGTGGTGTGCAACCGAGCACGTGCTCCACACGTGGCAACGGAGAAGGAGGAGCTCATCATCAGCGTGTATGTGGACGACTTGATCGCCACCGGTGCGCGTGCGGAGGACATCGACAGCTTCAAGCGCGAGATGGCGGCTCGTTTCGAATGAGCGATCTCGGCGCGCTCTCCTACTACCTCGGCATCGAGGTGACACAGGGGAAGGAGGCGCGTATGCCTCGAAGCTGTTGGAGCGGAGCTGCATGGCTGAGTGCAAGCCATGCGTGACTCCAATGGAGGAGCGGCTGAAGAAGATGAATGCCAGTACCGCGGTGAAGGTAGATGTAACACTCTACCGGAGCATCGTCAGCGGTCTGTGCTACCTAGTCCACACGAGGCCGGACATTCTGTTCTCCATGGGCTACGTCAGCCGCTTCATGTAGGATCCCCGAGAAGATCACCGGGCCACGGTGAAGCGGCTACTGCGCTACGTCAATGGGACGGTGGATCAGGTGATCGTCTTCCCTAGGATCGACGAAAGTGGGCTGTAGCTCACTGTGTTCAGCCGATGCGATACGCGTCGGGGACATCAGCGGACGACGGAGCACCTCTGGCATGCTCGTCTTTCTCGGGTCGGCTCCAATCTCATGGCTGTCGCTGAAACAGAAGGTGGTGGCGCTGTCCACGTGCGTGGCAGAGTACGTGGCGGCGGCCACAGCGGCGTGCCAAGCTATGTGGCTGCGCCCAGCCGCCGGGCGAAGCTGACCGGTGTGAAAGTCACCCACCAACACCGATGGTGGACAACTAGCCTGCCATCGTCCTCGCGAAGAATCCGGTTCTCCACGACCGGAGCAAGCACATCGACGTCAAGTTCCACTTCCTCAGGGACTGTGTCGATGGAGGGCAGATTATCATCGAGTTCGTCGAAACTGGTCGGCAACTCGCGGACATCCTCACCAAGCCGCTCGGCCGTCTAGCGGTGAAGGACGGACGTGAGGCTTGGACTAAGGGACAAGGAGACCGGGTGACCAGCCGCGGTGGCTGACATCTGGGGATATCGACAAGCGCAAGTGTACATGGAGGAGTGACCGTGTTGACCGAGTCAAGACGACGCACGTGCAAGTCGAGCGGAGGCGCTGGAAGACTTGGTGCCCGGGCGGTCGAGGACGGAGGTGACATGCGTCGAGTTGCGGGGGACGCGTATGGAATATGCTACTCGCGGACGGTTTGGTGGTTTGGGCCTCAAACCATCGGGCGGACGGTTTTCGGGTTTGGGTCTCAAAACCCGGGTGGAGGTTCCAAGGAGGAACGGGGTGGCACGTGGCGGAATTAGAGAGGTTACGTCGAGGCGAAGCAAATCTGTGCAGGAAGCGAGGCTGTCCGATCGATAGAAATCGGGTTGTACCATAATTTCGCCCTAAAATATCTAGGGGCACAAGTAGAATTGTGTAATAAGCCTATAAATAAGATGGGACTGCCGCCACTCAGTGTCACCTCTTGGACTTTTTCATTTCCTCGTTCTAGTCCCCCTCCTAGAGTTTGTTCTTGAGGTCCACAAAATCGAAATTTGTGTAAGCAGAGATTTTGAGTTGGGAATGGAGGCACGAATCCTCCAGTTGTCCTTCAGAATTCATCACTTGTGCCTGTGATTTTCATTTTGTTGCGTTGTTCGTTTTTCTCTATTTTCGTTCTTGGCTACGATCTGAATTTCTCATAGTTTGGGTCGATCACAGGGGATGATTTCTTGAGGATAGATTTGTAGCAATTTGAATTCCATCTTTGTAAATTTTTGGAACGAATGATGGAGATTTGGGTCGTTTTTCTTTTGATTTTCTGGTCGCTCTTTCTCCCTGTTCGTGCCTAGCAGAGGCACTGCTTTTCCTGTTCGTCTTTTGCGTGTGGGGAGACGAGCAACTGAGCACCAGCACCGTGCTCACCAGGCCCGAGCCGGTGCTCGCCCAGGTGGCCATCCTCTCGTCGGTCTCCTCCCTGTCTCTACTTCCTTCGGTGCTTGCTCTCTGTCTGTCTCAGATTGGCAGCGCAGCATCTGGCCGGCGGCGAGCAGACCCACCGCTGGTTGTTCCTCTCTCCATCTCCGCTCGGTACGTGTGGTAGCTGTTTCCCTCCGTTCTTGTGGTTTTTCTCTCGGTTCTGTTCGGCTGTCGGTGTACACCGCCTCCTGATCGTGCGGTGCACCGCTCGGCAGTGTCTGGTGCCCTTCGGTGGTCTTGCAGGTTCGAATTTCCAGCCCTGTTTTTTTTTTGTTTCATCCGTGGTTTGCGCTTCGGATTTAAGTTCCATCTTTTTGCCTTGGTTTTCCATCGATTCAACGAACTTATCTAAGTATTCTCGTCACCAGTTGGCATGGATATTTTAGATTTGGGAACTTCTTTTGGTTTGCTTGTTTGGCGGTGATTTAGGGACAGCGGCCAAATATTTCGAGAGAAATTTTACGGCTCCCATTCATCCCCCTCTGGTCACCGTTTTCGGTCCTTTATATTGCTACTAATTTAAATATCTGAAAAATAAAAGGAGCCTCGTTAGGAAGCTGCATTCTCATGGCACTGGCAGCATATATATGAACATTTACTTGGCAACCTACGTACATTTTCAGGCTCACAATGAATCCGCAAGCCGGAATAAGCTGTATCATAACATTTGTTTTGTAACATGACGACTCACAACTTAATTATATGTACAAGGCTCTGTATTCTCAGGTGGTAACCTGCATCCACAGTAACACAGATTCGAATAAAAAAACTAATTCACATCACATCGCATTCTAGTCACCATGAATTTATTTGCAGTGTCCAACATCTGACTGCCTCACGACGACCCGCAGCGTAGTAATCGGCTCCATTGCTTCTTCTTCGGCCGAAGCGATGATAGCTCCAGCCTCCAAGGCTGCTTTTTGTCCATGCGGCACTCCACCTGCAGGCGAGGTCTTTTATGCATTCTATAATCGATAGTGCTAGAGACGTATGTAGTAATAATAATAGTCTTGGAGTAGCATGCATACTTTATTGTTACTCCTCTGTTGTTCCACGATGAATTCCTTCAAACTTGCTCCGCTTTGTCCAATAACACCTCCTCTGTTTCATCCCCTGATATTCCAATAGCAAGTGTTGTGTTAATTTACCTGAAAGAAAGGTGCTCAGTATTCCAATAGCAAGAAAGGTGCTCAGTATATGCAACATATAAAGCAGCAGTGTTGTGTTAATTTACCTGAAGCATCGGCAGAGGGGCTGATGTTTGTCTTGAAGCTGAAAGGATCTATTGTGTACTTCACGTACCACTTCCTTTCAATGTTGTTGTCATCATCATCTGCATATGCATTGACCTGCTTGATATGGCTGAACTTGTCCCACTCAAGACTAGATTTCCCTTTACCTATGGAAGCGAGCAGCGGGACGTCGCAGTCTACATGCAAATCCCTTGGGTTTACGTCCTTCAAGTATCCAGGGAGTGTTTTCATGTCGTAGTCCTCCAGTGTGAGTCTATGAAGTGCAGGCAAACCCTCTAGTACCTGCAACTCTAGGCACTCTATGATCACGAGGTTCTGCAAATTTGGCAGATTACTGATCCTCTCTAGTCCATGACATCTACTCACCTCAATTTTCAAATCAGAACCAAAGTTTTCCAAAGCGCTTGGGTGCTCATGATGGTGTGGTAGTAAGAACTCTGGCCCAACATGCTTGATGGCTGGGGCACTACTAATCTGTAGGAACTCCAAGCTGGGTAGCTGTAACAAGCTGTCAGGTAGCTCTATGCAATAAGGCAAGTCTTCCATGAATAGAATCCTCAAGCATCCAAGGGACACAATTGCTGTCGACGTCATCCACTTCGGAAGTCGTTGACTAAAGTACCCTTCGATTGCTAGTTTTTTTCTAAGCAAGGCGGAGGGCAGAGCTCATCAAACACCTTCTCGATGTGTTGCTGCTCTTCCTGTTTCACCATCTGGTGAGCACCTCCACTACTACTAGTGCACTGTAAGTACAGATAGCTGAGGCACACCTTTTCACCAAGCCTGGCTTTTATAGCAAATGAGGAAGAAGATACATTCTCCAGGCCATGTATACGAAGACTCGTGAGCCAGTTAAGAGGTCCTAATTCTTCCAAACTACACCAATCACCCTCCACGTGGGCAGGAAACCCCTTCAATACCCTTAAATTAGTTAGGCCATTGAAACCCTTGGGTATATTATTTATACCTGAGTTAAGAAGGCTTAGATACCTCAGCTGCCGTAACTTTCCAATGCCACCAGGAAGCTTCACCATTCTTTTACAATTAGAAAGGTCAATGCACTGCAATAATTTCATCTTGGCTATTTTTTCTGGCAGCCTAGATGTGTCAGTGCCATCTAGACACAAATACCTCAAGTGTTTGAGTTGGACCAAGGATTTAGACAATGCATCAAAATTTCCATCTCCTATATGTAGGGTCCGCAAACATGGAAAACATGACAGTGAATCACCTGGGTTAATCTTAATTTTCCCAGCAAAAATTAGAGTTCGTGGTGATATATGTGCTTGCAGAGAACTCCACCCTAGCCCATTTGATTCTGATCCATTGGTTTTTAGTGATATCCGAATAATATTTTGTGGATTAATATTGTTGATAAGGCCAGCCTCACTTTTCTGAGTTACCAGTGCTTCATCTCTAGTCAAATACTGAGCAAATGAACGAACAGTATCATGCATATTGCAAACTCCATGGTCCACATACCTTGGATCAGGCTCTAGAAGGTTCCTAGCTATTAACTGGTCATAGTACTCTTTTCCTAACACTTCCAAATCCTGGGAGTTTCCATGAACAAATCCTTCACTAATCCACATGGCAACAATACGGTCATACCCGAACACCGTGTTCTTTGGGAGGAGGGCGTAGTGCAGAAAGCAAGACTGCAACTCAGGGTTCAGATCTTGATAGCTCAGGTATACTGCATAGTTTAGCTCTTCAGGCATTTGAGATACTGGCCATGTAGGATCATTAAGGACCTTTGTCCAATCGCTTCGCCTTATGTTTTTCTGGCAGAGGAGGCCTCCTATTACTTTGACTGCGAGAGGCAAACCATCACATCCTGCTATAATCGACATTCCAATGTCCTTCAATGCATCAACCTTTGGTTCATCATTGTTTTCATTTCCAACCACCTGCAAAGCAACTTAAGCTTGTTAATTGAATGGAATATGTAGATATAAATACACTTGGTCATTTAATTGGAAGGAAAATCAAGTGCTAGTAAATGATACTGTGTGCAGAGGCAAAATTCACATGCGACTTTCTAAGCGTATGACCAATGTACCAGTCCACTAAAATAGATGGAAAAATCATCGTATATGTATACCACTACGGTGCAATTAGGTGACGTATGTGATTGTGTACAAGAATAGTGTTCTCATCAGTCACTATCATTACCAACTCTCGTCTACCTGATGTTTATAGTCACTCCAGTATTTATTGTATCTTTTATTTAATTTTTTCTTATTTTATTAAAAAGGTTGTACAGTATGCCAGACTGCTTCTCACTGCCAAGTACTGATAGTGATAAGTGATAAAAAAGCACAAAATGTACGCCAGATTACTGCATCTTCACTGCCAGTAACCGACAATGACAGTATTTAAAATCAAGATCTCAACATTCTCCTGAGCATCTATACCAGCAGAGCTATGCAACACTTGTGACTATACAACTGATGCTATTCTTTTAACTACACAATTTTGAATCTTATATTGCATATTTGATACTCCAAATGATCTCAAATGAAAAGGTTGTTAACTGCAAAGTTGTAGATCGATCTCATCGACTACTCACTCAACTATTGACTTTGTCTCCATTCGACATCATTAACCATCTCAAATCCCATTGGTGAACATACATAGAACATTTTGATATGTAAACCATCTTAAATTAAAAAGTTGTTAACTACAAAGTTTTAAATCTTTTTGAACGTATAAAGCTTATCTTATCATACATCATATGAAAAAGTTATTACTTTTTCATAAAATAGACTATCACTGTTGGTTGTAGCCACAAACCGGCCACGACGGGTGGTCCTACACTGCATGTTGGTGGCTATAACCAGCCGTGATAGTACACTGCCTGTCACTATCACTTGTAGCCACGATTCGTTCGTGAAAGTTCGATTCGTTTGTGAAAGTTCATCTATCATTTGTCGGTTGTACTATCACTACCGGTTCCAAAGCAACCAACAATGATGGTCCGACAATGATGGCCTGTGTTTGCGGTAGTGCTAGGTCCTATGCTACCCACTTGCCTATTAATAATGGTATGAACTATCATGTCAGCCTGCACTATGGCACTTAAGGCCATGTTTGGATGTTGTAGTATTAAGAGACGTAGTATTAAGAAACAACTATTTTAGAACTTATAGATGTGGTAAACCATGATTTAGCAACAAAGAGGTCTAGATATGAGTTTATAAAACTCTAAAGACACTACAAATTTAGCAAAACTCTGGTTTTCAAAACCATAAAATTTGTTGCATCAAAACACTTCATACAACTCTAATAAAATCAAAGTATTTCATAAAAGCATGGTATTTTTCTAAAACTCCAAAAATACATCTGCATCCAAACAGGGCCTAAGATTTTGAACTTGCTACATTCGAAAATTGTATATGTAGTAGAAGTATTATTTTTATAAAAATATAGAATAATCAAAATTAAATTACCAGTGTTGATATGACATAGTATTTGAGTCAAATTTTATAAAACTATTTGAAATAAAAACTTGTAAACTTTTTTGTCATGCCATAGTAATGTAATTTAAAATAAATTATCAGTGTCATTTATATGTGGTTTGTTAAGTAACAGTTTAGCACTTGATGATCTATTAACTAAAAATATCCTAATGTATGTATGTTTGATTGGTCGATATATTAACCCATCTTTATGCTAATAACCGAAATGTATAGCATGGATCATGGAAGATGCAAACTATACAGCCACGGTGTTGTCAGAAATTGGTCCTGCTATCGGCCAGGTTGAAGGTGAAAGAAGGAACCAGAGAAACCAGAGGATTTATTTTAACGAACATCTGTCCCTGCTGATGGTTCAGTAATTAACTAATCGGTCCCAATACAAACCTACATGAAGCTAGTCCTCGTTTGAAAACCAAAGATTGGGTATATGATCCTAGAAAATAAATTCGTCCCTTTGTGACATTTGGTTTATTTTTTTATTCCAATTTGACACTATATGTTCAATTTTGTTGCAACTTATCATGAGATTATTTATAAAAGGACCAAACACCCTGGTAGAAAAACGAATGGACGGAAGTCAATTATTAGGATCCAACTGGAAAGGTTATTAAAGTCTGCACAACTTGACCTGAAGAAGCTACGTTTTTCTCCCTTATTCATACTCTCTTGGATGCAGGTAAGCCTAATGTGATATCCCTTGTATCCTTAGCTTTTTAACCAATCTAGAGATGAGACAAGTGAGGCAAGTTACATGGACAATTACTCAAGTGTCTGTGGTAAAACTTGTCAATCAGGATATATGCCAAAGGCCACGTGAGTACTTTTCCTAACTTTTTACGCCATGTTCAGAATAGAACTTTAAATCATTGATTTTATTTTAACATGTTTACAGGATCTAGTAAAATTATAATAGTCTGAAAAGGTTGTTAGAGAAAAGGATAACAAGAGAAAGCCTAACATTCCCATCATTAAACAGTAATGTCCAGTCCTGATTGGCTTTAATAGTACAGGCTATAAATTGCTAATTCTTTATCAGACCGTGGAGGATGGGACTTGGTGAAATAATGCTTGTATCAGTCCTGATTGGAAGAATAAAGTTTTGGTCTTGGAGATATTAAACCTAAGCACCAGACGCCCTTGCAACGAAAGGATACAGTAGAGTAAAAGTTTAGAAATCTTAATCTCATGACCATCTAAAGAGTTGAGGCTCTCAAAAAAATCTATAGAGTTGCAACCACAAGTATTAGTAACAATGTAATAATGCTTGTACATGAGCTCTTCTGAAACTTCACAAGCACCTACAGTCATTTGTGTAATGTAAGAATTTTTTATTGTTACTACATGTTACTAACTTTATTATTGTTTGTAGTTTACGCTTTTTCCTTTTAGGCTTTTATTTCTTTCTTTATCATGCTCTGTGTTCATGATTCTTTAATGACATTTCACTACTATAGAAATGGATTTCGCCAACACTATTTTGATTCTATTAGAAGCATCGGTAAAAATATATCACCTCCGATAATTGAACCATTGATAAAAATGGCTTTCACCACCATTTGTGGCAGTGAAAACCAGTTTTTAGTATATAGCCGGCTAGAAACCCTAGCCCATTCTCACTCGCTCACTGACACCCCACCTACTGACCACCTCTCTCTCCCTTACTCGAGCACTTCCTTCCGCCCTCTCTCTCCCTCACCAGCACTCCCTCTAGGCCCCCTCTCAATCCACTGTAGCACCACGGCCCTAAGATCGGATCTGCCATCGGCGCGGGGGCAGACACCACCCATGGCCCTCAGCAGCATGGCGGATGCCGCCCAACATAGAGATGGACCTCGATGTCACAATCCTGGCCGCTAGGGGCAGCTAGCGTAGACCATCATGGATGACTGCAGGCACACATGACACGTATTTTTTAATTTTTTTTTTCAACTTTCAATATCGGTTTCAATGTGGCGGTGATGAGGTGAGCACACACCGCCAATCACAAAACCAAGGTGATGGTGGTTTTCAAGCAAGCGGTGATAATGTTTGTGTAGTAGTGTTTTGAAAGTGGTTTACAGACCCTAAATTTCTAATATTAATGCTAAAACAAATAACTATTTTGTACAACCATGCGCATAAGGGCATCTTCAATTAGATTTTCTTTATGTGGTTTCTAAGAGTGCCACATCATTTTATAGGTTTTGGTTGATGAATGAAATGATTCCTCTCAAGACACAATTTTAAAAATAGATAGTAAAGCAAATGTGAAGAAAATGCGCAAGATTACCGACATCTGAATAGATAGTGTAGCAAATGTGCATGCATGAATGTGTAACAAAATAAAGCTAGATAGATTGTGAAGCAAATGTGCACACATGAATACATAACATATTAAATCCTTAAATTAACTTATACAAACCTGCTTCTTGAGCAAAGACCAGGCATCTTCTTCTTCTAGTTTGTCGACATGGTGGTAGGGCACCTCCGCTATCATGCTCTCGGCGACCGTGTCATGTCTCGTTGTTACGAGAACACGACTTCCACGAGCAAGTGAGTTTATTAATGGAGGCTCGAGCACCTTCTCCCATGCATGGTGGTCCCAAACATCATCCATCACCAATAAGGTCATGCACCCCTCCACGGCTTCTTTAAGGGTTCGCTCTAGTGTGTCCTTTGTGTTTCTTGGTGCTTGATGGTTTCCTTCTGCTCCAGTGATTGCTCTCTCTAATAGATCAACATCGCTAAATTCTTTATTGACACTCAACCATATTCTCTTTTGAAACTCTTGTTTGATGGAGTCATGATTAAAGATCTTCTTGGCAAGGGTGGTTTTGCCAATCCCTCCTACTCCCACAATAGCATAAACCATAACATTTTTGTGTTCATGTACATTTTTGTCCTTCTTCGTGAGCAAATCCACAAGATTTCTTGTGTCCTCCTCAATCTTCTCACCAACCACACCTAACTCATCCCCCCCTGTTGTCTCACGCCTAGCGCGAAGGGAGGATTCTACCTTTTTCTTGTTGTCCTCATAAGATGCAAGGTTAATGAATTTGAAGGTTTTGCTACGCTTCTCAATGTCATCTAGCCTCTCATTAAGACTTTTTATGCGATTACCGATGTCATGAGCATGGAGAGGATTCCTCATACAAAAGAGCAAGGGATTGAAGCAGCCCATATCACAGCTTCGACCCCGTTCCATCGCCTTTAGCTGGCACAAATCAAGGATGTTGGTAGCATCATACATGGCATTCCTAAGCTCTCTCACCCATGATTTCACACTCTCGTCGGTGATGTTCCTCTTGTCAGCATTGGCGAGGAACCTCTTAAGGTCCCCAAGCTTCATCCCCATCTTTTTTATCTCATCGGGAACACATAAGAGCAGATGCACCTCTTCTTTAGCCATCTCCAACAACATGTCTTGGAGGTAGGATGCTAAAGCATCCAGTACCACCGCCATTTTTGCTGCTTCGGTATCTACAAAATCGAAATTAGATAAAAAAATTACGTGTTTTGTTTTAAAGGAAAGTAATATTGATGGTAAAAGTATGCGAGGCCCCTATAACCTTGGCACTATTATTCAAAAGGAACACTGCAACAGTAGATGGGTACTAGAATAATCACATTTAAATGATAACTGAGTACTTTTGGTACCAGATCTGGGGCATAGTAGCAAGCTAAAATGATAACGGAGTTAACAAATTAATGAATAGCTAGCATGACGAGAATATGATGAAGTTTGATCTATGGATGATGTTGAAATATTATATACTTGGGCACCTAAAAATCGAAAGCAGCAACACCAATCTCAAGCCATCACCCTTATGTGAGTATATTTGTGAGTGGAAGAAGAGTATAATATCTCCAACAAAAACTAGAAAGAAAAAAGAAAGAAAGAAAGAAAGAAAGCGGATGGAAATAAAAATAGAGAGGGCCGAGAAAGACTAGGCATATGCACCTTGATTTGTAGCGGGAAAAGAGAATTAATGATGTGTGTGTCCTTCAGTTTCCAAAGATCATCAAGGAAACAGACCTGTTGAGCGATGGTTGGACCTCGAAGTACATAACGTTTGACCAAGTGTCGGCGTGGTTTTGCCTAGCAGTTGCACGTTGGAGATGCCTGGATCTGGCCTCTGGCTCGGTGTGGTGTGGGCTACTTGCTGCTTTGACGGACGCTGGCGGAGGTGGGAGTAGGTGGTGTCTGAAGGGCTGAGGGCCGATAGCGAGGATTGCGGCTAGCCGGCAACGGAGGCGTGAGCTAGGAGACGTGAGGTGTGCCTGTGGTGGCTACGCTGGGGCTGCTTTAGTTGGTGAACGAAGGCGACTTTATTTATTGTTGGGCATGGCCACCTAGTTAACTGAGCTGGTAGTGGCAGAGAGAATTTTTTGTTTTACTCTTAACAGCTTCAAATATAAACACACACACACACACACACACAAGGTAGAGGATAATGTTTATATATAGGGATTTTGTCCACAATAAAAGGAAGTTTGTAGCACACCATGATTTTGTGTTTTGTGTCTCCAGCACACCCAAGCAAATAAAATGACTAGCTAGCCCACGGGCTCACTCTCCATTCCCTTTGCATGCGTTTTATTTCTCCATCCCTAATCTCCTTTTCCCCTCTCTGGTGGCCAACAATCGTGTTGTTGGCTTCAACCAGCACACTAGATCTCTCCTTTGTCACCGACGATGTCTACAGATGCCACCGCCCAAGCAACAACAAGGGGCCACCTTGCCCATCAAATGAAGTGCAATGAGATTTTTTTTGTACCAAAGAGAGACTCTAGAAGTTTCTAGCTCCGTCATTGCTAACATGCAATTTGTCCATCATCAACTTCTAGCGCTCGAAATCCCTACCTCTACCTTCGCGTATTTTTCCCCTAACCACTCCACCCAAGATGTTTGTGTTTTTTGAGACCATAAGACGTTTATGTTCTTTTGGGATATTCGTCCTCTCCATTTTATGTCATATGGTTTTAAAATGAGTATTTGGGATATGAAATGAGTTCAAATGAAAAATTGTCAACTACAAAGTTTTATAACTTTCCGAGTTCTACAACTTTCCTTTTGGTCATTTCTCCATTCGAGGTCATTTAAAGAATTTCAATTTTAGATGTGAGGAAATTCAATCATAATTTTCCTTGGACAGATGATTTTAAATGAAAAAGTTGTCAACTACAAAGGTGCATAACTTTTCAAGATCTACAACTTTTGTTTTGGGATTTTCTCCATCCGAGGCCATTTAAAAAGTTCAAATTTTGAATTTGAGAAATTAAACATAATTTTTGTTGAATAGATGATTTCAAATGAAAACGTTGTCAACTACAAAGTTGCATAGCTCTTCGAGATCTACAACATTTGTTTTGGTCGCTTCTCCATCCGATATCCTTAACTACAACTACACACCCACTTGTGACTATAGAACATATGGATTGCTTTGGTATTAACTTTTATGAAATCTTGCAAACCAAATAGAGAGACATCATAACAACTTTAAATAAAAAAGTTTTGATCCACAAAGTTGCATAACTTTTCAAGGTCTACAACTTTTGTTTTGGTCGTTTCTTCATCCAAAATCCTTAACTACCACTACACACTCACTTGTGACTATAGAGCATATAGACTTCTTTGATATTAACTCTATAAAATTTGTGGTGTATATTTAGACATTCAAATGATCTCAAATAAAAAAAGTTTGTACTAAAAAGTTGTAGATCTTATCGAGTACTACAACTTTGGTATAGTCTTCATCAAACATCATATGAGAAAGTTACTAAGTTCAAATGACTGCTGAATCAAGCCATGAACCAATAGTGATAGTATCACTGGTGCTTTTAGCCAAAAATCGGAGTGATGACCCAATATTATTGCCGGTTCATGGCTCAAACTGGCAGTGATATCATTGCCGGTTTTAGCCACAAACATGGTCCAATGTGAAAATGAGTCGAAGGGAAGAGAGTGTCAAGGGCAATATGGTCCTTTGACTGGGCATGGTGTGTCACGGACAAAACTAATGTTTTCGCAACGTGTTTGTGACTAATTCATTGAGTACAATGCGCTGTGCGCAAATCCACTCTTTTCTGAGTGTCCTGGGGACAAAAATCCCTATAAATATCAACTGATGAAGCAACCACACCAGAAGGGAACAGAGATGGGGACAACATGGAACTTTTGTATTACTGGAAACCACGATGATATATATATATATATATGGGGAAAAGGTTGGGTTTGAATTACAACAGATGGTTGCAATCAACTCTGGAATTACGAATAGCTTATGATCGGCCCTTTATATCTAAAAAAAATGATCGGTGGCTGGTCCAATGCGACCTCTAGGGACTAGTTAAGATTATTTATTTATTTTTTTAAAAGAAACAGATCGACAAGTGCTGAATATGGAGTGCTTACAATTACAGAACAAGATGATCGACGAGCTCGCTCGCTGGCAGCTGTCACCTGGCACCGATCGGACCTGTGCGCCTTGAGAATAGATCGACAGAGGGGATGATTGGATCAACAGATGAAGCAGATGAATGAAGCAAACCAGAACGGAAGAGAGGAAGGGGGCGACATACAATTTTTGTATAACTGGAAACCACGATGATGGGTATCTTCGCCGAACAAATATGGAAGAAGTTAAAAGATGGGGTTTGAATCAAAACAAATGGCTGCAATCAGCTCTGCAAATAAGAATGGCTTATTCGTCAGTGGTTCGTTCAATGCGATCTCTAGGGAGGGTCAATAATTGAAATAAAAGAAAAAGAAACAGCTCGAGGAGAAGTGCTGACAGTTACCGAGCAGGACTGCAAGACGATCGACGAGTTCGCAAGCTCGCAGCTGGCTCCTTCCGATCCGAGGCTCTCGCGCCCGGAGACGAGAGTGGACGGATCGATCAGCAGAACAGTGATGTGTGTGACATGAATGAATGAATGAATGAAAGCGAGATGATGGGGATAGAGAGACGCGTAGAAGCAGAGGAGGCGCGCATGCTTTATACACACACTGCCTACGACGGAGGGGAGAGGACGCTTGTATCCACCTGGAAGCAAGCAAGGGATACATTTTCTGACACGAGGGCCCGGGTCACGTTAGCTGCGCGCCCAGGAAGGAATGTATCCTGAGTGCTTTTGCTTTAGGCCGCGGCGTTGGAAGCATGTTGCAGCGATCCATCCTGATGTCGTGTGAGGGCTTTTGCTTTTGTCCACTGGAATTGGAAACGGCAAAGCATATGTTGCAGCGAGAAGCAAGGAATATATACAAGCTGGTCATGTGCTTTTGACCATCTGAAGCATGTTGCTTTAGGCCGCGCAGGGAACCATCTGAAGCATGTTGCTCCCGTGCAATGCAGAGCAAAATGCTGTAGGAGTACAACTAACTAGAGATGCCCTATTGCCCTGAGAAACGCAGGAAGTAGGCAACGCCGTTAGGAAAAAGTAAAGGATGGCCAAGGATCCGGTACCCTTCAGGTTGATAGGGCCGTTGCACAAATTAAACTAAGAAGGTAATTAGAGCCAGTTTTTCCAGCTGGGAGGAACTGGAAGGCGTGCATCTCTACCTTTTGATGTGTGATGCCTCACATGTGAACGTGGAGCACCGTTTCTGTTCAGGCCTTTGATTCAGAAGGTAACACTTTTTATGTTTTCGTCCATTTGTTCTAAGAAATCGTACGGCCAAACTAGGAAACTCATATGCGGGTCTGGGCAAAGCCGGATGAGCCAGATGACGGGTAGTTCCTCAGCACGCCGCATGGGACGGCTGGGAGCCATCGGAGCGGAGCACACGGTTGTATGGGTCGAAGTCGACGCCACGGTCATTGGCAAAGACAAACACAGTGCCGTCAGGGAGGAGGTGGAGGAACGGCCGAAAGGGTACAGGTTGTTCTCGGCGTCGGGCTCCGTCGTCTCGTCTATAAACGGAAAGAACGTCAGCGCCGGCGCCGGCGCCACGTCATCGGCGTGCGGGAAGTACTCGAGGTTGGACTGCCGCCGCCCGCCGAGGATGAGCACGCGGCCGTCGTGGAGGATCATGTCGTGGCGTACCACCGCCGCCCGGCAAGGAACGACGGGTTGGTGGCCAGCGGGTACGGGTGCAGCACGTTGGAGCGGAGGTCCAGGAGCACCGAGTGAGCCGTGCGGTCGGCGCCGTTGGCGGTGGCCGCGCACGGCGCCAGCGCGGCCAGCGAGATGTTGGAGGGCCCCGTGTCGGTGCGGTCGAACATCAGGACGAAGTCCTCCGGCGGCAGCTGCATGTGCATCACCGAGACGCCGATGCTCGCATGGAGGAGCTGCCATTCTCCCTGGAACGACGAGGACGGTGTGGTGGGCTCCTGCGACGGGGCATCATCGGCGCCGGCGGCATTGGCAATGCAGCTGGCGATTAGGAGGAGGTGGAGAATGCGGCATTGGCAATGCGCGCCGCCCGTGGGGGTGCCGTAGCCATGGGGGCGTGAATCAATTCCTTCCATTTTCCTGGTGGCGTTCAATGGCTCAGTTTACCTCTATTGCACGGTGGCATACGATGAGGTGTGATCGTTTTCAGGGAAAGGGTGGGGAAGCGCCGTGCGGGATCGCACGCTTCGGCCCGTCGGGTACTTGCGGGATCGTGCAGGACGATGGACGCACGTTAAAATGTCACGTCAAAAAATATTCACCTTTTGTTTTTTAGTTGCAGGAGATAGTTGAACTTCAATCTGTCCTACTACAAGTATCAGTAGTCAAAAGTCAAATCACGACCACGCACGCAAAATGCATCTCTGGACTTTCAGTCTCAGGCCATTCAATCGGGTGCCTGGTCCGAGCGGCCGCATGCGCACCCACTCGGCGCTGCTGCTGGGCACGCCGGCGTGCACCACGAACCACATGTAGTATCCGGGCGGCGCCACCCCGGGCGTCGGCGGCGCGGCGACCACGGCCTCGTAAACCCCGACGTCCAGCTCCGCCACCCTCCCCACGCCCAGCTCCACCACGCGCTGGTTCATCCCGAACGAGTGCGTCGCGAACGCCGGAGCCACCGCGGCCACCCACACCACCTCCCCGCCCGCACCCGCACCGGCGGGTATCACGAACTTCACGGCCGTCGCTTCGCCGTACCCGACCTCCGCGGGAGCCGGCAGCACCCGCGGACGCGCGCTGTCGTGCCGCGGGTCCATGTACGGCGGCAAGAACGCCTCTAGGCTCAGCTCCGTCGGGTACGTCACGTTGGCGAACACGTACCCGACGTGCGGTTTGCTGCCGCCCACCAGCACGCGGCCGTACGTGTCCGGCGCCGCCGACGAGTGGTACATCCGCGGCACCGCCGACCCCGCCAGCGGCGACGACTAATCGAACCGCGACCCCAGCGGCGCGTCGGGCCTGTACAACACGGGCCGTGTGACCGGCTCCGCCCCAGCTCCCACCTGGCGGTGCCCGCCGCGGCCCCATTCACGATCAGCACGTCGCCCGTGGGCAGCAGCACCATGTCGCCCATCACCCGGGCCATCGGCATCTCCTCGATCGCCCACACCACCGGGTCCGGGTCCGTCGGCGCGACGTGCGCGCAGGTCCGGTCGGCGGTCACGAACGTGCCGTTCCGCAGCGCCAGGTGGTACGCTTCCGCGGCGCACTGCCGCAGACCAGCACCTCGGCGTGCGCGGGCGCGTCGGGGCGGAGCGGGAGGAGCACGGACGAGCCCGACGACGGGTAGTTCCGCGGCACGCCGCCGGGAACGGGCGGGAGGCGGCGGAGCGGGGCGCGGTTGTAGGGGTCGAAGACGATGGCGCGGTCGTTGGCGAAGACGAAGACGGTGCCGTCGGGGAGCAGGTGGAGGAACGGGTACAGGTTATTCTCGGCGTCCGGCACCGTTGTCTCGTCCAGGAACGGGAAGACCGTCAGTGGCGGCGCGGCGTCGGCGTGCGGGAAGTACTCGAGGTTGAACTGCCGCCGCCCGCCGAGGATGAGACCGCGGCCGTCGGGGAGGATCATGTCGGTGGCGTACCACCGCCGCGAGCGAGGAACGAGGGGAGCTCGACCCAGCCCGTGGCCGGCGAGAAGAGCCGCGCGACGAGGTCGCCGCTGGAGAAGCCGTCGGTCTGGTGGAGCGTGCCGTTGGGGAGCAGCGCCCCGGACGAGCACCACGGGTTGGTGGCGAGCGGGTACGGGTGCAGCACGTTGGAGCGGACGTCCAGGAGCACCGAGTGCGCCGTGCAGTCGGCGCCGTCGACGGTGTCCGCGCACGGCGCCAGCGCGGGCAGCGAGATGTTGGAGGGGCCTGTGTCGGTGCGGTCGAACATGAGGACGAAGTCCTCCGGGAGCAGCTGCATGTGCATCGCCGACACGCCGATGCCCGCGTGGAGGAGCTGCCATTCTCCCTGGGACGGGGCATCATCGGCTGTGGCGGCATTGGCAATGCAACTGGCGATCAGGAGAAGGTGGAGAAGCAAGGATTGGCTTGGGCATGGCTGCTGAGCATGCACGCATGTGATCTTTAAGCCTTTTCATGCATCCTTGCAATGTGATAAGCTAAGGTAGAGTGTACAGAGTGTGTTGCATACTTGCATCGCATTGTGACGTTGTGTTGGTGGAGGGTTGGTACAGGGAAGGTTGTGGGGAAATTGGGAATACGCATTTCATGCTTGGAACCGGGTATGCAATTTAAATGATACAAACTTTTTGGACTCAGCGGAATTAGGTGAATCTTGCAATTTTTGCCCGTGAAAATATTCAGGTTTAGCTAATAATTAGCTGAATTTTTGCCGAAATTTGATCAAGAGGCCGGCATAAAGAGGAAACTAATGATTAGGAGAAGGATGCACTTTTACACTGAAGGAAGAACTTGCGAGTTTGTTTGAACTCTAGACTAGACTAAAAGTTCAAATCTTGTCCAACTTTTTGACTGGTGCAATGTTGTTTTAAGCCCTCACCGAAATAGGTGAATTTTGCAGAAATTCAGATGTTTCGGACCAAATCCCGGAAACCTCCTGAGGTAGAATCACCCAATTTACAAGAGCTCAATTATGATGGCCGGCATCTCGAGGATTAATAGCCGCTACGCACTTGAACTCTATAATCCGGTAGTCTGTTGAGGGTCGAAGGACCAGGATGACACCATCTATCGCAGTCTGGGATAGCGTACAACACATTGATACATAGGGTTACAATAGAAGTGGTTTACAAATTAGAGTGCGGAAGTATAATTTATTACACTAACTTGATTCAAATATAAGTAGTTCAAACCTACCTTGAAACACTCAAAATCAAGTGAGCCGGTAAAAGGATGTTCATTACGTATAAGATCAACATGAGAACCGAGGGATGTTAGAGCATATCTTCACCGGATTAAGAATAAAATGAACCCCTTTTTCTGTAACTAGTGATAATAAAGATTGAAGGCAAAAAGTAAACTCCAATAGATCCCTTTCTAATCTCCTTACACTATTGTTTTATTAATTGAGAAAACCACCCCCTCAATCCCTCAAAAGAAAGGGGAGATCAAATCAGTCCCCCTTCCCTTACCCTCCCCGCATGTAGTGGTGTGTAGTGGCTAGAGACATGGCGGAGAAGAGAGGGCCTTTGTTATTACCCCCAAAAAAAGAGATGCTAAATTTTGCTACAATCGTGACATAGGATTTCTTGGCTGCAATTTTTGTGAATGCGGTAGTTTATTTAATTTTCATTTTCTTTGAACTTTGTGGCAAAGCTAAGCATCAACCAAATAGGCCATCGGTTTGTTTTGTGGCCAAAGGTTTAGCGTGCCATGCATGCTTTTATGCACGGGCGTGCCTAGTGCCCAGACGTTCGGATGCCCGCGCCCGCGCCCGCGCCGCCTGCTGCGTCCGTCCTGCCTGCCACGCTTGCTGCTAAGCCTGCCCTACATGCAATTGCTGCGCCTGCACGTCCACCCCGCATGCCACATGCAACTGCTAAGCCTGCACACCTGCCCCTGCAAGTTGGTGCGTCTTCACATGCAGTTGTGCGCCTGATGCGCATGCAGGTGGGGACCACCCACGCCCGCTTCGCTTGCCACGCACGTGGGGACCACTATGCCCGCATGGACTGCCTCCGCATGCGCCCGCTTACTGCGCCTGCTAGTGTTGCAACATGAAGCACTTCTGTAACATACGTCTGAAATAGGTGAAACATTTGCAACATACTCTTGCAACATATGTGTATAGCAACTGCAACATATGCAACATCTAGATAAAAACACTTGCAACATATGTCTGAAACAGATGGAATATTTTGAATAGACGCTTGCAACATGTGTATATAGCCATTGAAACATATGCAACATCCAAATAAAACACTTGCACCATATGTCTAAAATAGATGAAATATTTGAAATATACACTTGCAACATACTTGTATAACCATTGCAACACATGCAACGTCCAGATGAAACACATACAACATCCGGATGAAAAACATGCAACATCCAAATGAAACATATGAAATATACATCTAAACACATGAAACATACGGAGCTGGTGCCATAGAGTATGCAGGCCCCGCGCTCCTTCTCTCTGCCGGTCCTTGTCTCTCTAGTCACAGCGCATGCACATGCCCTCACGCATTGCATGCACCCCATGCCGAGCGAGGCCAAATGCGCTCCCATGCGCTGCCCTACGCCCCACGCAGTACAAGTGGCCGCACGAGCTCCCATGCGCTGCCCCATAGAAAAGGACCGGTGCAGGCCCCGCCTGACTGCAACTACATGCCCCGCTTTTTTTTCTTGGTCGTCACGTGCATGCGGGGGTTGGTCCGTCTGGACGGACGGGCGCCCTCAACTAAGCATTACTGTTTACGCATCCTCTGTGTGATATGAATTTTGATCATGGGCCACCTAACTCGACCTTCCAAACTTTTTTGACTTGACTTAACTGGCTGGTATGTCGGGTCAGATTCGAGTTATGATTTTAGACCCATGACCCGATCCAACCTGAGAAAGCTGACCCAAAGTAGTAAAACCTGATCTAATCCCATCTGCCAGTGCGTCGACGGACCAAAAATTTTGACATGACAATTTTTTATTGGCCCAAGTCGAGTCCGACCCGATCCCAGTGTTTAGCATCATCTAGCAGTTCCTTTTACTCCATTTCTTTCAAGACAACTTAAGACTCTTTCAATTCTTTTGGACACTTCTACCGGACCAACAACAAAGACGGGTCGATCCTTACCAAGATCAAACAATAGACCTTATCTATAGAGATTCAAGTTCTATATATTTTCGGTCATTGTGTGTGACCCGGAACTTGATAAAAATGAATTACAATGCTGCCACGTTCAACTAATCTAGTCTAGGGGAAGAAACAAACTAAACTACTTCGACCTATAAAATACCAAAACGGCTGCCACTTGCATCCTTACTTTATGTCAGCCCAGTTGGCCCACTATGAAAATGGATCGAGAATGTTATCAGCGGCCCACTCACCAGCCTTCTCCATGCTTTACTTGTCTCTGGAGACTACCAGATCATCCATTCCACACGGCTCAGAGCCTCGCACAGATCTCACCTAGCCTTCCTCCCGATCCTCCGGCGGCGCGGGCGCCACCTCGCCCAGACAGCTCCGCCACCACCTCGGCCTCTGCCCGCCCCATCCTGGTGGAGTCCTCTCGACCACAATACCAAGCATCTTGGCTCTCCTACATCGTGTCACACTGGCCGACTCCAAGTCTCCGACCGCCTCTGCTGAGCGCTCCTTCCTCACACGCACCACGTCTGTGGGCGCTCCCGATCTTGCTCGGTTGGGGAGTCGCCCGACGATCAAGTCTCCTCCGCTCATACCGACCTCCGCGCGCCATGCGCTTTCGTGCCCAAATGAGGTAATGAGTTAATTTCTGGTGAGTGTGTAACACTGAAGATATTGGTAGAAAGTTCAGTAGACCGTGGAATGAGTATGAACGTGTTTGAGACTTCATGTTATATGTCATCAACACAATAACACCTAACACGATTCATGTTCCTTGTTACATATAGTTCACGAATCAAAATATTTCATTATTAGGGTATAATTGTTTGGTGAGGAGAAGGCGTTGAAATAAATGCTGTAGTAGATTCTTTTTTTTGCTGTAGTTGTTGTTTGGTCATGTATTCATTCCACCACTATGTGCTTATAATTATTTAACAATGGTTATTTATCGTGCATAAATTGAATGCTGCCTGTGTTCTGTACACGTATGTCTTACTTACTTATGCTAATAATAGAACTACTATTGAGGTAATTCATTCTAGAGAATTTTCATGATCTAGTTTATCGGTGGCAAGCATAAAGTGCCCTATGTAATGGTTTTTGGGTACAGTGTGAACTTACAATGCTTTGCTGATGCATTTAATGCACAGAATATGATGTTTGATCAAAATACTTGTCTATTTCTAAAATATTATTATATGAAATGGATGGCACTGGGATATATAGCATCTGATGCAATGTACCATATCCTCACATAATCCAGAGGTTTTCAGACATCACCATGGTGGCTCTTCTAATCATATATTACCCACATTTGGTTCTCTGTTTGTTAAATAATGTTATATGGGAAAGAGATATTACTAAATCATCTTGCATAAGTAACAGTCACTTCTCTATTTTTTTTTTAATTTCAGGATCAGATGATCTTTTCTGTTCTTGCTTTCTATATTAATCTTATTTGGTATAGACCGTGTACAACAACACTACCACAAAAATGATTTCAGGAGACAGTGGGTTTTATTTACAGAGGCAGACATTTTCTTCCATTGCCTCTAAAAATCTCTCCCTGCCTCTATAAATAGATTTTCAGAGGCGTTAAAAAGACCATAACTGAAAATAAGGTCATTTCCAGAGATGACCTTCTTATGAGGCCGTCTTTGAAAATCCAATTACAGAGGCAGTGTGTCACGCGGATTACAGAGGCGATTTCTTCCAGATTTGAGTCGTGCATTGCCGGTGATGAGAAGCTTATGGCATGACCCTCGCTAACTATTTTGCGCTTCGGGCAATCTTTTGCCCGAGTTATCGGCGGCCATGATTAATGTGCCAAAATGATAAACTAAGGCCAAATGTATCTCTCCACATTTTTATTAATCAGAACAATCTTCTGCCCTGAACGCCTCAGAATTAATTTGGGTCTGCTGTTGCAGCTTCCGTCGATCTAGGCCTGGATCCACCTCAGATTGTTTAAAGCTAGGGCGGCACGTATTCTTTTGTGATTGCCAAATAAATCAGTAAGTCTAAAGTTTACTTGACTAACCAGAACAACAGATAGCATCCATACATATTGTGTCTGTTAGAGATTGCTTCACATATTGTCCAACAGGTGACCTTCACAGACAAGCATACACATATTCTCCGATCCTCATGCATTCATGTTTCTTCTCAGTAGATTGATGATTTCTTCAATATTTATCCATGATACGTGCTGCATTCCAGTTCTAGTTTGTGTACATGGAGGATTTTATTTGTTCTTGTTAACCGGTATGCTGCTGCTGCTGCTGCTGCTGTTACCTTGTGGTTCTCCTGTAGTTGGATGACTGGGTGCACTGTGGGGAATACAACAAGAAGAACGATTGGGAGAAGCTGCAGTAGCAGAAGGAAAGGGTGCACTGGGCTCAAGAAGGTTCTCGTTGAGGATGGCCTGTGGCGCCCCGGTGATGCAGGCGGAACTGTTCTTTTATTGATTTGCAGAGGCGTGCATCGTAAGACACCTGCTTCTATAAACATGAATTTCAGAGATAGACATGTTTTCCATTTACACTGGTGCTCCCACAGAGGTGGTTGAGCAGGCCGCCTGTGTAATGTTGTTTTGCCCAACTCTATAAAGGGACTTCTAGTTGTGTATTGAATCTAGATAAAATAGGCCAAACAAGATTTAGGTGCAAAAAACATCAAGCTATGCCAATATTTTTGGTTTGCGAATTACATGGTTGCTGATCTAAATACAGGTTTTGACCCATAATGTAGATGTAGGCTTCATCTGCTGATCTAAACATGCTGTTTTTGGCCCTCTGTTCTTCTATGCCATTGTAGAGTTGGTTATCACCAAATTTTGACAGGTCCTGTGTGTTGGTGTATTTTTTTTTTCTAGACTGCAGCAGATATAGAAGCTAAAAGGTTAGATTGGTATGGGGATGAATTTTCTGTAGTATGATCCTACCTAAGCGTCGATTTTAATTTGGTGTAATATAAGCATTCTGCTTGGTTGGCACTGACTGTGCATGAATCCATGATCTGATTTATATTGCTCCTTGATAATTTGAACATTAGGATATAGATGTGCTGATGTTTTTGACCAGCACATGATATGCAGTACATGTGAACATGGTATGTCAATGTGTTTGCTCTACCATGATGGTAGTGAGGAGTTCATTTCAGCCAAATATGTTTATTAAGTCAAATAGACCATGCAATGAATATAGACATGCCATTGTATGTCTGTGTGTTTGGTCTACCATAACATGGTATGTCTATGGTTTAGATAGTCTTCAGCTCGGTATTGTACATTTACTTGCCATTATGTAACCTTTAGCATATAATTCAGTGACCAGTGCGTCCTATGTGCTGGTTGTGGTTTGATGTGTAGAAGCGTTGCAATCAATAATGTGATTAATTGATTTTTTCTATACTGTCACTTTTTAACGCCCGTACATGTAGGTTTTCTATGAATATTTTCAGCATGTGCTTCAGATATTCAGTCATGGACATAGCTAATGATGAGAAGCACAGATCCCCCAGCCTGCCGAACAATGATATGTGATCATAATCTTCTTCTCTGGGTGTTCCAGTTTCATAGTGCATCAGTGTATGACAGTTGTAGGTGTTAGATTGTAAGAATTCATTTCATAGAAGTCAACTCATGTTTTTTTTTTCTGTAATGGAGCACATTGAAATGTAACACAATACCAGGCCTGAATAATTGTAACGTTGTGGCAAGCACCGAGTATACATTGTTATCTGAAAAAAACTCTCAAGAAGTTCCATGTTCTCCTAACATGGTCTCGTGCAAGCTACAATTCACGAAGAAATTTTTTTTTGGCAATATGATTGATTCAAGAGTAAATTTGCGCAAAGGATCTGGTCTTTACATTGTCGGTTTTACATTACCTGCCTTGAGATAGATAGAAGTAGCCCACACCATTTCCAGTATTAACAAACCAGAAACTGAAGTGAGGCTTGCAATGTACATCCACTTGGCAAGCTGCATTTCCAGACACCATAAACCATCCAAGCTGAAAGAAGCTGTATCATAACGTTTGTTCTGTGACGACTCAAACTTATATATACACATGCCTCTCAATTCTCGAGTGGCAAACTGCATGGAAATTCAACTGTAACGTGTACACAAATCACTGAAGAAAAATGAACAAATTCACATAACATTCTTGTCTCATTTTATTTGCATGTCAAAGATCTGACTGCCTCAGAACAACCCGCAGGCTAAAAAAAGGAATAAATTCACATCACAAATTCTGCATTGTTGCTTCTTCAGTCAAAGCGATGACGGTTCCAAGGTTCCTTCTGTCCATGTAGGTCACAGACGGGCACTCTACTTGCATGCAAGGGTCATATGCATTATATAATCTGCAGTGTTATACGCCCCTTACGAACAACTAGTAACAAGAACTGTATGTTGCATACTTGATTACTCCCTCAGTTGTTCCACATTGACACATTCTTCTTCGATTTTGTCCCTTGAAATTTTGTCCACTTCGTCCAACAACACTTTCATCCCCTGAAACGTCACATGCAGTCAAGTGACGAGATATTCCAACAGCAAAAAAGGTACATACTCAGTATGCAACGTATAAAGCAGCAGTTGTGTTAATTTACCTGAAGCGTCAGCAGAGACGTTGATGTTTGTCTTGAAGCTGAATGGATCGCCTGTGTACTTCACGTACCACTTCCTTTCAATGTTGTTGTCATCATCAGCTGGATATGCATTGACCTGCTTGATATGGCTGAACTTGTCCCACTCAGGGCCAGATTCCCCTTCAGCTATGGAAGCGAGCAGGGAGATGTCACAGTTTAGACGCAAATCCCTTGGGTTTACGTCCAGCAAGTATCCAGGGAGTGTTTTCATGTCGTAGTCCTCCAGTGTGTCTATGAAGTGCAGGCAAACCCTCCAATACCTTCAACTCTGGGCATCTTATGATCATGAGGTCCTGCAAATTTGGCAGATTGCTGATCCTCTCTAGTCCATGACTTCTACTCACCACAAGGAAAAGAAAAGAAACAGATCGAGGAGAAGTGCTGAATTAATGTTGGGTGCTTACAGTTACAGAGCAAGACGATCGACGAGTTCGCTCGCTGGCAGCTGCCTCTGATCAGAGCTGAGGTGCGCCCGGAGAAGAGAGCCGATGGATTGATCTGCACGCAGCAGTGATGTGTGTGACATGAATGAATGAAAGCGATATTGTGGGTGTACCAGACGCGAAGAAGCAGCTACCGGAGGCCTGCCTGCTATATACACACAGACACAGCCTACGACGGAGGGGAGAGGCCGCCTGTATTGTATCGTATCTAGACGGAGGGGAGTGCTTTTGCTTTAGGCCGCGCCGTTAGAAGTTCGTGGAAGCATGTTGCTTTAAGGCCGCGCAGGGATGCATCCTGATCTCATCTGTGGGCTTTTGCTTTTGGCCACTGGAAACGGCAAAGCATATGTTGCAGCGACAAGCAAGGAATATATACAAGCTGGTCATGTCATCTGCTTTTCCTATATATACCCGTACGGTACGACGAGTGTACGTGTTTCCATTCCCATCATGTTCCTGTGCAGTGCAGACTGTATAGCGCAGACACACTGCTACCTGTAGGTTTGCTTTTTCTGTATGGTGTAGGAGTACAACTAACTGAAGATGCCCTGAGAAACACAACAGGTACGCAAAGCCGTTAGGAAAAAAAAGGAAAGGATGGCCAAGTATAAGATTCCCTTGATGAGGCTGATAGGGCCGTTGCACAAATTAAACAAAGGTAAGCAAAGCCAGAGTAGCCAGTTGATAGCTGGTGGGAGGAATTCGAAGGTGTGCATCTGTTCACAACCAAAATTGTCCATTTTTATGAGGTTGTCAAAATGTGCAATGGACCTCGCCATTGCTTTCCTCTTGTCGAGATGGTCAAAAGAAACTTATATGGAACGTCCAATACGGAGTCCTTGAGAAGACTCTAGTGTCTGAGTCCTCGGGAAGATACTCTCTACCGTCGAAAGTTCCGACACATGTCGGAAGTGCCGACAGCCATCAGAAATTGCGAGAAACCTGAAAAAGCCTACTTGGGTGTCCGGGGTCATCCTCACGTTGGGAATTCCGACAGGCATCGGAAGTTCCGACATTCAAAAGTTTCGACAGGCGTCAAAACTTTGAACTGACCTAATAAAAGACCCTATTTGGATATGTCCTTTTGGATTCTAATCCAAACTCTTCCAGACTCATGGGAAACTTGGAAAAAACATGTTGGAAGGTTTCCCACTGGGATAAGACCTCCCCTCTCTTTATATATTAGAGGATCATGGCCGATTGAGTACATCCAACAACCAATCGATCTTTTTTTACATCTATTACTCCTTTCACCCTAATCTCTTCCAACCCATGCTGCTATTCATCGCTTGATCCGATGACCAATGGCGCCCTAGCCTCGCCGGCTGACCTAGAGCAACCTGGCGACATCCTTACCCTGACGGGGTCCCTCCTGGGCGAGAGCTTCAACTCGTTCCTTTGCTAATTTGCCTAGAAACTTGTCGTTCTTTGTCACACAAGTCTGATTGTCTATCCTTTGGTGGTTTGCTAATAAACTTCAATGTTCTTCGCCATAAAAGAGTGTTGGTTATCCTTTGTTGGTTTGCTTGTATACTCGCCGCTCCTCACAATGTAAGTATGATCCTCACTGCATTCTTTGGTCCATGGCGACCCGGACGATCTAGCCCTAGCTAGTGTGTGATCCGTTTTTGCGTCCATAGAATCTTTTACCTTTCGGATGCGTGATGTGTCACATCTAATCGTGTTGCATGTTTTCCTTTGACCGACAAGGTAAATTTTTTATTTTTATCCATTTGTTCTCAAAATTATATTTCATGTTTTCATTCGAGTTTGACGTAAGCCCTAGCACAGAAAGCCATTTTTTTTGCCTTCTAAGATTAATTTTTTGCTATTTTTTAATCCAGATTTGCATTTTTTGGAAAAACGGATTTGTAGGGACACATCTATATCCGGTCGCCCCTAAAAATGACCAGTCGCCCCTACAAAACGATTTGTAGGGGCGGCTGGCGAACTGCCCCTACAAATCGGCGGTTTGTAGAGTCGGGCCATAGGGGTGGCTGGCCAAACCGCTCCTACAAATAGTGTGGAGCTGCCCCTACAAAGTCTTTCTTTAGTAGTGCATCTAGCTCTGGCGAGAGTGTTGCCTGGACTAATTACCATGATTAGTTGATTCACTTTTTTTTTGGATGATGGATTAGTTGATTTACTAGTTCCTATTTTTTCTCTTTAATATAACCATTCAGGTGGACGCCCTATTATCGACCTCCGTGTGAAATGAGTTATAAACATATCAACAAAATAGAAGTATTTCCTCAATCCTGTACAAACAATATATAAGTGATTTTGTTTTTTTTCTCGTATAAGCATTCTAAGTTCGGGCTTCCAACGAAATGTAGTTCCTTTCGCCTTGCCACACGTTAGGCAAAAACTCTTCAACTTTCTAGGCAGATCCAAGGCGAAAACTTTTTAGTAGGCAAACAGTACTCCCTGGCATTATTCTGTGAACACAAAGTTAATATGTGTCTTTGTGGTTTGGATTTATAATGAGTGATTGTCAGCGTGATTCGCGTCTTGGGTTGAGTTTGTAAACTAACCATGGCATAAGTTGGGTTGTGCAACATGTCTCTTCGCTTGTGGTGCGCAGGTGTGGAGCTCGTAGGCGGTGGTCGACGGCGAGGTGAAGGTCAAGTAGGGATGTGCCGTGCCAATGGACTAGAAGCGGTGAAGGACGGACGTGAGGCTTGACTAAGGGACCAGGAGGCTGGGTGACCAGCCGCGGTGGCTGACATCTGGGGATATCGACAAGCACAAGTGTATATGGAGGAGTGACCGTGTTGACCGAGTCAAGACGGCGCACGCGTCTAAAGTCGAACTGAGGCTCCGGAAGACTTGGGGCCCGGACGGTCGAGGACGGAGGTGACATCGCCGAGTTGTTCGGGGATGCGTATGGAGTATGCTACTCATGGACGGTTTGGTGGTTTGGACCTCAAACCATCGGGCGAAACGGTTTTCGGGTTTGTGCCTCAAAACCTGGGCGGAGGTTCCAAGGAGGAACGGGGGTGCACGTGGCGGAATTACAAAGGTTACGTCGAGGCGAAGCAAATCTGTGCAGGAAGTGAGGCTGTCCGATCGATAGAAATCAGGTTGTACCATAATTTTGCCCTAAAATATCTAGGGGCACAAGTGAAATTATGTAATAAGCCTATAAATAAGATGGGGCTGCCGCCACTCAGTGTCACCTCTTGGACTTTTCATTTGCTCATTATAGTCCCCCTCCTAGAGTTTATTCCAGAGGTCCACAAATTCGAAATTTGTGTAATCAAAGATTTTGAGTTGGGAATGGAGTTGTCCTCCGGATCTCCGGAATTCCCAGGTGGCCATCCTCTCGTCGGTCTCCTCCCTATCTCTACTTCCTTCGGTGCTTGCATCTGGCCGGCGCCGAGCAGACCCACCGCTGGTTGTTCCTCTCTCCATCTCCGCTCGGTACGTGCAACCCAGTGCCGTGCGGTAGCTGTTTCCCTCCGTTCGTGCGGTTTTTCTCTCGGTTCTGTTCGGCTGTCGGTGTACACCGCCTCCTGATCGTGCGGTTGTGCACCGCTCGGCAGCGTCCAGTGCCCTTCGGTGGTGTCCGGTGCCTGTCAAAAGTGGCCGGGCCAATTTCCAGTCTGGCAGGATCGAATTTCCAGCCCTGTTTTTTTTTTGTTTCATCCGTGGTTTGCGCGTTTGTGCTAGGATTTAAGTTCCATCTTTTGCGTTGGTTTTCCATCGATTCAAGGAACTTATCTAAGTATTCTCGTCACCAGTTGGCATGGATATTTTAGATTTGGGAACTTCTTTTGGTTTGCTTGTTTGGCGGTGATTTGGGGACAGCGGCCAAATATTTCGAGAGAAATTTTACGGCTCCCATTCACCCTCCTTATTCACCCCCCTCTGGTCACCGTTTTCGGTCCTTTATATTGCTACTAATGTAAATGTCTGAAAAATAAAAGGAGCCTCGTTAGGAAGCTGCATTCTCATGGCACTGGCAGCATATATATGAACATTTAGTTGGCAACCTACGTACATTTTCAGGCTCACAATGAATCCGCAAGCCGGAATAAGCTGTATCATAACATTTGTTTTGTAACATGACGACTCACTACTTAATTATATGTACAAGGCTCTGTATTCTCAGGTGGTAACCTGCATCCACAGTACACACAGATTCGAATAAAAAAACTAATTCACATCACATCGCATTCTAGTCACCATGAATTTATTTGCAGTGTCCAGCATCTGACGGCCTCACGACGACCCGCAGCGTAGTAATCGGCTCCATTGCTTCTTCTTCGGCCGAAGCGATGATAGCTCCAGCCTCCAAGGCTGCTTTTTGTCCATGCGGCACTCCACCTGCAGGCGAGGTCTTTTATGCATTCTATAATCGATAGTGCTAGAGACGTATGTAGTAATAATAATAGTCTTGGAGTAGCATGCATACTTTATTGTTACTCCCTCTGTTGTTCCACGATAAATAACACCTCCTCTGTTTCATCCCCTGAAACGGACCGTCTAGTCAAGTAACCAGATATTCCAATAGCAAGAAAGGTGCTCAGTATATGCAACATATAAAGCAGCAGTGTTGTGTTAATTTACCTGAAGCGTCGGCAGAGGGGCTGATGTTTGTCTTGAAGCTGAAAGGATCTATCGTGTACTTCACGTACCACTTCCTTTCAATGTTGTTGTCGTCATCATCTGCATATGCCTTGACCTGCTTGATATGGCTGAACTTGTCCCACTCAGGGCCAGATTCCCCTTCAGCTATGGAAGCGAGCAGGGAGATGTCACAGTCTAGACGCAAATCCCTTGGGTTTACGTCCTGCAAGTATCCAGGGAGTGTTTTCATGTCGTAGTCCTCCAGTGTGAGTCTATGAAGTGTAGGCAAACCCTCCAATACCTTCAACTCTGGGCATCTTATGATAATGAGGTTCTGCAAATTTGGCAGATTGCTGATCCTCTCTAGTCCATGACATATACTCACGACAATTTCCAAACCAGAACCAAAGTTCTCCACAGCGCTTGGGTGCTCATGATGGTGTGGTAGTAAGAACTCTGGCCCAACACGCTTGATGCCTGGGGCGTTTTCAATCTGTAGGAACTCCAAGCTGGGGAGCTGCCACAAGCCATCAGGTAGCTCTGTGCAATAAGGCAAGTCTTCCATGAATAGAATCCTCAAGCTTCCAAGGCACACAATTGCTGTCAATGTCATCCACAGTGGAAGTCGTTGACCAATGTACCCTTCGATTGTAAGATTTTCTAAGCAAGGCGGAGGGCAGAGCTCATCAAACACCTTCTCGATGTGTTGCTGCTCTTCCTGTTTCACCAACCGGTGAGCACCTCCACTACTACTAGAGCACTGTAAGTACAGATAGCTGAGGCACACCTTTTCACCAAGCCTGGCTTTTATAGCAAATGAGGAAGAAGATACATTCTTCAGGCCATGTATATGAAGACGCCTGAGCTGGTTAAGAGGTCCTAATTCTTCCAATCTACACCAATCACCCTCCACGTGGGCAGGAAACCCCTCCAATACCCTTAAATTAGTTAGGCCACTGAAACCCTTGGGTATATTGTTTATACCTGAGCCAAGAAGGCTTAGATACCTCAGCTGACGTAACTTTCCAATGCCCACAGGAAGCTTCGTCAGACTTCCACAGTTAGAAAGGTCAATGCACTGCAAGAATTTCATCTTGGCTATTTTTTCTGGCAGCCTAGATGTGTTAGTGCCATCTAGGCACAAATACCTCAAGTGTTTGAGTTGGACCAAAGATTCAGACAATGCATCAAAATTTCCATCTTCTATATGTAGGGTCCGCAAACAAGGAAAAGATGACAGTGAATCACCTGGGTTGATCTTTGTTTCCCCAACTAAAATAAGTGTTCGCAGTGATATATGTGCTTGTAGAGAACTCCACTCTAGTCCATTTGATTCTGATCCATTGGTTTTTAGTGATAACCGAATAACATTTTGTGGGTTAATGTTATTGGTATGGCCAGCCTTACTTTTGTTTGCTATCAGTGCTTCATCTCTAGTCAAATACTGAGCGAATGAGCGAACAACATCATGCATATTGCAAACTAGATGGTCTACGTACCCTTGAGCCGGCTCTAGAAGGTTCCTAGCTATTAGCTGGTCATAGTACTCTTTTCCTAATACTTCTAAATCACGTGAGTTTCCATGAACAAATCCTTCCCCAATCCACATGGCAACAATACGGCCATACCCGAACAATACGCTCTTGGGGAGGAGGGCGTAGTGCAGAAAGCAAGACTGCAACTCTGGGTGCAAATCTTGATAGCTAAGGTATACTGCA
The DNA here is from genome assembly GCA_904845875.1 of Miscanthus lutarioriparius. Lineage (NCBI taxonomy): Eukaryota > Viridiplantae > Streptophyta > Magnoliopsida > Poales > Poaceae > Miscanthus > Miscanthus lutarioriparius. The sequence continues at coordinate 106,507,984 of CAJGYO010000010.1, read as the reverse complement.
TAGTTTAGCTCTTCAGGCATTTGAGATACTGACCATGTAGAATCATTTAGTACATTTTTCCAGTCGCTTCGCCTTATGTTTTTCTGGCGGAGAAGGCCTCCTATTACTTTGACTGCGAGAGGCAAACCATCACATTTTGCTATAATCGACATTCCAATGTCCTTCAATGCATCAACCTTTGGTTCATCATTGTTTTCATTTCCAAACACCTGCAAAGCAACTTAAGCTTGTTAATTGAATGGAATATGTAGATATAAATACACTTGATCATAATCGGAAGCAAAATCAAGTGCTAAAAACGATACTGTGTGTAGAGGCAAAATTCACGTGCGACGTTCTAAGCGTATGACCGATGTATACTAGTCCACTAAAATAGATGGAAAAATCATGGTATATGATATGACTACGGTGCAATTAGGTGACGTCTGTGACTGTGTACAAGAATAGTGTTCTCATCGGTCACTATCATTACCAACTCTCGTCTACCTGATGTTTATAGTCACTCCAGTATTTATCGTATCTTTTATTTAATTTTTTCTTATTTTATTAAAAAAGGTTGTACAGTACGCCAGACTACTTCTCACTGCCAAGTACTGACAGTGATAAGTGATAAAAAAGCACAAAATGTACGCCAGATTACTGCATATTCACTGCCAGTAACCGACAATGACAGTATTTAAACTCAAGATCTCAACCTTCTCCTGAGCATCTATACCAGCAGAGCTATACAACACTTGTGACTATACAACTGATGCTATTCTTTTAACTACACAATTTTGAATCTTATATTGCATATTTGATACTCTAAATGATCTCAAATGAAAAGGTTGTTAACTGCAAAGTTGTAGATCGATCTCATCGACTACTAACTCTACTATTGACTTTGTCTCCATTCGACATCATTAACCATCTCAAATCCCATTGGTGAACTTACATAGAATATTTTGATATGTAAACCGTCTTAAATTAAAAAATTGTTAACTACAAAGTTTTAAATCTTTTTGAACGTATAAAGCTTATCTTATCAAACATCATATGAAAAAGTTATTACTTTTTCGTAAAATAGCCTATCACTGTTGGTTGTAGCCACAATCCGGCCACGACGGGTGGTCCCTCACTGCATGTTCATGGCTATAACCAGCAGTGATAGTACACTGCCTGTCACTATCACTTGTAGCCACGATTCGTTCGTGAAAGTTCGATTCGTTCGTGAAAGTTCATCTATCACTGTTAGTTGTGCTATCACTACCGGTTCCAAAGCAACCAGCAATGATGGTCCGACAATGATGGCCTGTGTTTGTGGTAGTGCTAGGTCCGATGCTACCCACTTGCCTATTAATAATGGTATGAACTATCATGTCAGCCTGCACTATGGCACTTAAGGCCATGTTTGGATGTTGTAGTATTAAGAGACGTAGTATTAATAAACAACGATTTTAGAACCTATATATGTGGTAAACCATGATTTATCAACAAAGAGGTCTAGATATGAGTTTATAAAACTCTAAAGAGACTACAAATTTAACAAAACTCTGGTTTTCAAAACCATAAAATTTGTTGCATCAAAACACTTCATACAACTCTAATAAAATCAAAGTATTTCATAAAAGCATGGTATTTTTCAAAAACTCCAAAAATACATCTGCATCCAAACAGGGCCTAAGATTTTGAATTTGCTACATTCGAAAATTGTATATGTAGTAGAAGTATTATTTTTATAAAAATATAGAATCATAAAAATTAAATTACCAGTGTCGATATGACATAGTATTTGAGTCAAATTTTATAAAATTATTTGAAATAAAAACTTATAAACTTTTTTGTCATGCCATAGTAATGTAATTTAAAATAAATTATCAGTGTCATTTATTTGTGGTTTGTTAAGTAACAGTTTAGCACTTGATGATCTATTAACTAAAAATATCCTAACGTATGTATGTTTGATTGGTCGATATATTAACCCAACTTTATGTTAATAACCGAAATGTATAGCATGGATCATGGAGGATGCAAACTATACAGCCACGATGTTGTCAGAAATTGGTCCTGCTATCGGCCATGTTGATGGTGAAAGAAGGAACCAGAGAAACCAGAGGATTTATTTTAACGAACATCTGTCCCTGCTGATGGTTCAGTAATTAACTAATCGGTCCCAATACAAGCCTACATGAAGCTAGTCCTCGTTTGAAACCCAAAGATTGGGTATATGATCCTAGAAAATAAATTCATCCCTTTGTGACATTTGGTTTATTTTTTGATTCCAATTTGACACTATATGTTCAATTTCGTTGCAACTTATCATGAGATTATTCATAAAAGGACCAAACACCCCTGGTAGAAAAACGAATGGATGGAAGTCAATTATTAGGATCCAACTGGAAAGGTTATTAAAGTCTGCACATCTTGACCTGAAGAAGCTACGTTTTTCTCCCTTATTCATACTCTCTTGGATGCAAGTAAGCCTAATGTGATATCCCTTGTATCCTTAGCATTTTAACCATTCTAGAGATGAGACAAGTGAGGCAAGTTACATAGACAGTTACTCAAAGTGTCTATGGTAAAACCTGTCAATCAGGATATATGCCAAAGGCCCCGTGAGTACTTTTCCTAACTTTTTACGCCATGTTCAGAATAGAACTTTAAATCATTGATTTTATTTTAACATGTTTATAGGATCTAGTAAAATTATAATAGTTTAAAAAGGTTGTTAGAGAAAAGGATAAAAGTTACATATGTTATATGTTATTTTAATGTCTAACTCGATGAGATATTCAAAAAGTTACACTCCTATCACCTAATAATAGGACTTCTGAAAATTTAGAACAAAATAAATTAGGCAACAAGAGAAAGCCTAACATTCCCATCATTAAACAGTAATGTCCGGTCCTGATTGGCTTTAATAGTACAGGCTATAAATTGCTGATTCTTTATCAGACCGTGGACACCCATGGCCCTCGGCAGCATGGCGGACGCCGCCCAACATAGAGATGGACCTCGATGTCACAATCCTGGCCGCTAGGGGCAGCTAGCGTAGACCATCATGGACGATTGCAGGCACACATGACACGTGTATTTTTTAATTATTTTTATTCAACTTTCAATATTGGTTTCAATGTGGCGGTGATGAAGGTGAGCATCACCGCCGAATCGCAAAACCGGTGGTGATGGTGGTTTTCAAGCAAGCGGTGATATTGTTTGTGTAGTAGAGTTTTGAAAATGGTTTACAGACCTAGATTTCTAATATTAATGCTAAAACAAATAACTATTTTGTACAACCATGCGCATAAGGGCATCTTCCGTGTAGATTTTCTTTATGTGGTTTCTAAGAGTGCCACATCATTTTATAGGTTTAGGTTGATGAATGAAATGATTCCTCTCAGGACACAATTTTATAAATAGATAGTAAAGCAAATGTGAAGAAAATGCGCAAGATTACCAACATCTGAATAGATAGTGTAGCAAATGCGCATGCATGAATGTGTAACAAAATAAAGCTATAAATTAACTTATACGAACCTGCTTCTTGAGCAAAGACCAGGCATCTTCTTGCTCTAATTTGTTGACATGGTGGTAGGGCACCTCCGCCATCATGCCTTTGGCGACCATGTCATGTCTGGTGGTAACGAGGACACAACTACCTTGAGCTAGGACGCTTAATAATGGAGTTTTGAGGACACCCTCCCATGCATGGTGGTCCCAGACATCATCCATCACCAATAAAGTCTTGCGGTCCTTCAAGGCTTCCTTAAGGGTTCGCTCTAGAGCAGCCTTTGTGTTTCTTGGTGCTTGATGGTTTCCTTGTGTTTCAGTGATAGCTCTCTCTAATAGATCAACATCGCTAAATTCTTGATTGACACTCAACCATATTCTCTTTTGAAACTCTTGTTTGATGAAGTCATGATTAAAGATCTTCTTGGCAAGGGTGGTTTTGCCAATCCCTCCTACTCCCACAATAGCATAAACCATAACATTTTTGTGTTCATGCACATTTTTGTCCTTCTTCGTGAGCAAATCCACAAGATTTCTTGTGTCCTCCTCAATCTTCTCACCAACCACACCTAACTCATCCTCCCCTGTTGTCTCACGCCTAGCGCGAAGGGAGGATTCTACCTTTTTTGTGTTGTCCTCATAAGATGCAAGGTTAATGAAGTTGAAGGTTTTGCTACGCTTCTCAATGTCATCTAGCCTCTCATTAAGACTTTTTATGCGATTACCGATGTCATGAGCATGGAGAGGATTCCTCATACAAAAGAGCAAGGGATTGAAGCAGCCCATATCACAGCTTCGATCTCGTTCCATCGCCTTGAGCTGGCACAAATCAAGGATGTTGGTAGCATCATACATGGCATTCCTAAGCTCTCTCACCCATGATTTCACACTCTCATCGCTGATGTTCCTCTTGTCAGCATCGGTGAGGAACCTCTTAAGGTCCCCAAGCTTCATCCCCATCTTTTTTATCTCATTGGGAACACCTAAGAGCAGATGCAGCTCTTCTTTAGCCATCTCCAACAACATGTCTTGGAGGTAGGATGCTAAAGCATCCAGTACCACCGTCATTTTTGCTGCTTCGTATCTACAAAATCGAAATTAGATAAAAAATTACGTGGTTCGTTTTAAAGGAAAGGTAATCTTGATGGTAAAAGTACCGAGGCCCCTATAACCTTGGCACTATTATTCAAAAGGGAACACTGCAACAGTAGATGGGTACTAGAATAATCACATTTAAATGATAACCGAGTACTTTTGGTACCAGATCTGGCGCATAGTAGCAAGCTAAAATGATAACGGAGTTAACAAATTAATGAGTAGCTAGCAGACGAGAATATGATGAAGTTTGATCCGTGGATGATGTTGAAATATTATATACTTGGGCACCTAAAAATCGAAAGCAGCTACACCAATCTCAAGCTGTCACCCTTGTGTGAGTATATTTGTGAGTGGAAGAAGACTATAATATCTCCAACAAAAACTAGAAAGAAAGAAAGAAAGTGGATGGAAATAAAAATAGAGAGGGCCGGGAAAGACTAGGCATATATACCTTGATTTGCAGCGGGGAAAAGAGAATTAATGCTGTGTGTGTCCTTCAGTTCTGACGTCAAGGAAACGGACCTGTTGAGCGATGGCTAGAACTGGAAGTACGTAACGTTTGACCAAGTGCCGGCGTGGTTTGCCTAGCAGTTGCACGGTTGGAGATGCCTAGATCTGGCCTCTGGCTCGATGTGGTGTGGGCTACAGCTCTGCTTGACGGACGCTGGCGGAGGTGGGAGTAGGTGGTGTCTGAAGGGCTGAGGGCCGATAGCGAGGATTGCGGCTAGCCGGCAACGGAGGCGTGAGCTAGGAGACGTGAGGTGTGCCTGCGGTGGCTACGCTGGGGCTGCTTTAGTTGGTGAACGAAGGCGACTTTATTTATTGTTGGGCATGGCCACCTAGTTAACTGAGCTGGTAGTGGCCGAGAATTTTTTGTTTTACTCTGAACAACTTCAAATATAAACACACACACACAACCACAAGGTAGGGGAGAATGTTTATATATAGGGATTTTTGTCCACAATAAAAGGAAGTTTGTAGCGCACCATGATTTTGTGTTTTGTGTCTCCAGCACACCCAAGTAAATAAAATGACTAGCTAGCCCATGGGCCCTCTCCATTCCCTTTGCATGTGTTTTATTTCTCCGTCCCTAATCTCCTTTTCCCCCTCTGGTGGCCAACAATCGTGTTGTTGGCTTCGACTAGGCACACTAGATCTCTCCTTTGCCACTGAGCAGTAATACAGATGCCACCGCCCAGCAACAACAAGGGGCCACCCAGGCCCATCAATGAAGTGCAATGAGATTTTTTTTTGTTTGTACCAAAGATAGGCTCTAGAAGTTTCTAGCTCCGTCGCTGGCTACTGCAATTTGTCCATCATCAACTTCTAGCGCTCAAAATCCCTACCTCTGGCTTCACGTATTTTTCCCCTAACCACTCCACCTGTAAGATGTTTGTGTTTTTTGAGACCATAAGACGTTTGTGTTCTTTTGGGATATTCGTCCTCTCCATTTTATGTCATATGGTTTTGAAATGAGTATTTGGGATATGAAATGAATTCAAATGAAAAATTATCAACTACAAAGTTTTATAACTTTCCGAGTTATACAACTTTGGTTTTGGTCATTTCTCCATTCGAGGTCATTTAAACAATTTCAATTTCAGATGTGAGGAAATTCAACTATAATTTTCCTTGGACAGATGATTTCAAATGAAAATGTTGTCAACTACAAAGGTGCACAACTTTTCAAGATCTACAACTTTTGTTTTGGGATTTTCTCCATCCGAGGCCATTTAAAAAGTTCGAATTTTGAATTTGAGAAATAAAACATAATTTTTGTTGAATAGATGATTTCAAATGAAAACGTTGTCAACTACAAAGTTGCATAGTTCTTCGAGATCTACAACTTTTGTTTTGGTCGCTTCTCCATCCGATATCCTTAACTACAACTACACACCCACTTGTGACTAGGACATATGGATTGCTTTGGTATTAACTTCTATGAAATCTTGCAAACCAAATAGAGAGACATCCTAACGACTTTAAATAAAAAAGTTTTGATCTACAAAGTTACATAACTTTTCAAGGTCTACAACTTTTGTTTTAGTCGTTTCTTCATCTGAAATCCTTAACTACCACTACACACTCACTTGTGACTATAGAGCATATAGACTCCTTTGATATTAACTCTATAAAATCTTGTGGTGTATATTTAGACATTCAAATGATCTCAAATCAAAAAAGTTTGTGCTAAAAAGTTGTAGATCTTGTTGAGTACTAAAACTTTGGTATAGTCTTCATCAGACATCATATGAGAAAGTTACTAAGTTCATATCACTGCCGAATCAAGCCATGAACCGGTAGTGATAGTATCACTGGTGCTTTTAGCCAAAAACCGCAGTGATAACCCAATATCATTGTCGGTTCATGGCTCAAACTGGCAGTGATATCATTGCCGGTTTTAGCCACAAACATGTTCCAATGTGGAAATGAGTCGAATGGAAGAGAGTGTCAAGGGCAATATTGTCCTTTGACTGGGCATGGTGTGTCATGGACAAAACTAATGTTTTTGCAACGTGTTTGTGACTAATTCATTGAGTACAATGCGCTGTGCGCAAATCCACTCTTTCTGAGTGTCCTGGGGACAAAAATCCCTATAAATATCAACAGATGAAGCAACCACACCAGAAGGGAACAGAGACGGGGACAACATGGAACTTTTGTATAACTGGAAACCATACAACAGATGGTTGCAATCAACTCTGAAATTACGAATAGCTTATGATCGGCCCTTTATATCTAAAAAAATGATCGGTGGCTGGTCCAATGCGACCTCTTGGGACTAGTTAAAGATTATTTATTTATTTTTTAAAAGAAACAGATCGACAAGTGCTGAATATGGAGTGCTTACAATTACAGAACAGGATGATCGACGAGCTCGCTCGCTGGCAGCTGTCACCTGGCACCGATCGGACCTGTGCGCCCTGAGAATAGATCGACAGAGGGGATGATTGGATCAACGGATGAAGCAGATGAATGAAGCAAACCAGAACTGAAGAGAGGAAGGGGCGACATACAATTTTTGTATAACTGGAAACCACGATGATGGGTATCTTCGCCGAACAAATACGGAAGAAGTTAAAGATGGGGTTTGAATCAAAACGAATGGCTGCAATCAGATCTGCAAATAAGAATGGCTTATTCGTCAGTGGTTCGTTCAATGCGATCTCTAGGGAGGGTCAATATTTGAAATAAAAGAAAAAGAAACAGCTCGAGGAGAAGTGCTGAATCAATATTGGGTGCTTACTGCTTACACAGTTACCGATCAAGACCACGATGATGGGTATCTTCGCCAAACAAAAAATGAAAGTTGGGTTTGAATCACAACGAATGGATGCAATCAACTCTGCAAAAACGAATGGCTTATTATTCGTCAGTGGTTGGTTGGCTGAATACGACCTCTAAGGGAGGGTCATTCTTTTTCATTATTTCAAATAAAAGAAAAACAGACAGATCGAGCAGAAGTGCTTACAGTTACCGAGCAGGACTGCAAGACGATCGACGAGTTCGCAATCTCGCAGCTGGCTCCTTCGGATCCGTGGCTCTCGCGCCCGGAGACGAGAGTGGACGGATCGATCAGCAGAACAGTGATGTGTGTGACATGAATGAATGAATGAAAGCGAGATGATGGGGATAGAGAGACGCGTAGAAGCCGAGGAGGCCTGCATGCTTTATACACACACTGCCTACGACGGAGGGGAGAGGACGCTTGTATCCACCTGGAAGCAAGCAAGGGATACATTTTCTGACGGGTCACGTTAGCTGCGCGCCCAGGAAGGAATGTATCCTGAGTGCTTTTGCTTTAGGCCGCGGCGTTGGAAGCATGTTGCAGCGATCCATCCTGATGTCGTGTGAGGGCTTTTGCTTTTGGCCACTGGAATTGGAAACGGCAAAGCATATGTTGCAGCGAGAAGCAAGGAATATATACAAGCTGGTCATGTGCTTTTGACCATCTGAAGCATGTTGCTTTAGGCCGCGCAGGGAACCATCTGAAGCATGTTGCTTTAGGCCGTGCAATGCAGAGCAAAATGCTGTAGGAGTTCCTCGGCACGCCGCATGGGACGAGTTGGAGGGCCCCGTGTCGGTGCGGTCGAACATCAGGACGAAGTCCCCCGGCAGCAGCTGAATGTGCATCGCCGAGACGCCGATGCTCGCATGGAGGAGCTGCCATTCTCCCTGGAACGACGAGGACGGTGTGGTGGGCTCCTGCGACGGGGCATCATCAGCGCCGGCGGCATTGGCAATGCAGCTGGCGATTAGGAGGAGGTGGAGAAGCAAGGATCTTGGCTTGGGCATGGCTGCTGAGCATGCATCCATGCATGCGATCTTTAAGCCTTTTCATGCATCCTTGCGATGTTGATAAGCTAGGTGTAGGTGTAGGTTTGTAGCTAGCTTGTGTACAGAGTGTGTTGCGTTGCATTGTGATGGTACAGGGAAGGTTGCATTGCATTGTGTTGGGTGGAGGGTTGGTTCAGGGAAGGTTGGAGGGACGAGGGAAATGGGGAATACGCATTTGATGCTTCGAACAGGGTTACACGATTCAAAGAGTCAGAAATTTCGGGCCAGACTTCATTTAACCCGTCAAAATATTCATGTTTAACTAGCATTTAGCTGAATCTTTGCCACAATTTGATCAAGAGGCACAGAGACGAAACAGATGATTATAGTTTGATAAGTTTGAACTTTTATAGTGAAGGAAGAAATTGTGAGTTTGTTTGAACTATATACTGGGCAAAATATAGCAATTTCTGAGCATTAACAATTGACGCAGGTGAACTTCGTAAAGATTGGGTTCACTGCCTCAGTGACCGGTTTAGATTGGGACCTCAATTTGCACCGCCCACTGAGGCGGTGCGACCCTCATTGAGTGACCGGTTAGATTGGGACCTCAACTTGCACTACCTCATCATAACTCTAGACCGATGCGCTACTCTGCAACTAGGCTCGAAACTAACAATGTACAACCACGTACTGTCGCTCCACAAGTGCCACTCATGTTCTATATACTTAGGGCCCGTTTGGTAGGGCTTCAAATTCTTCTAGAAATATTTCGGATACAAATTCTCTTAGATAACGTTTTGGACGATGAATCAAAGTCACCTTACCATTTGGATGGAAGAATCAAAATCATTGCGAAACCACATTTTCACGGTTTCTTGCTCCTAGGCACCCTTATATATCTACCTATGATGTGTGCCCATTGCTGTCACGCCATTAAGATGACACGTATTTGGAGCTTCATGAGTAGATATATATAGGTAGGTCACTTGGATAGTTGGAAACTGATAGCAAGAAAGAATATGATTTACAAATATAAATGGTTTAGGGCATGTTTATAGTTTATACAAGTTGTTTATAGCGCAATACTTCAACTAGCATTTTGTATTCGATAATGATAGGACGAATGTCGCATGCCCGCACTCCGCCTTGCTCCTTCGGTCCATTTCTCCACAAAAAAAGACAGTGCCACTCACCTTCTCCAGCACGGGGCCGCTCGCCGCAGGCAGAGCACCCGCCCTTCGCGGCCTTATCTCTAGCACGACGACACCGTCCCGCGTTGCACTGCGCTCATCCACCTCGCCCGCTGCAAAAGGGGAGATAGCGGAGGCATGCGCCTACGCCCCCATCCACCTCGCCCATCGGCAAGAAGGGGAGGCTTGTGCCTGCGCCTGGGTGTATGCTGGGCCGTTGACGTCCCCCTGACCAACGCATGATGCAAGCATATGTTTTAAGTGTTTCTGATGTTTTAGAGGTATGCTGCAAGTGTTTCATATGGTTGTTGCAAAAGTAGATCGGAATATTGCAAATGTTGCAAAGGCTATACACATATATTGCAACCGTTTGTTCCAAATGTTTCATGTGTTTTTCAGACGTATGTTGCAAATGTGTCTATTTAGATGTTGGATATGTTTTACACATATGTTGCCAGAGTTTTATCTGGATGTTGCATATATTTTGCAATGGCTTTTCAAGTGTTTTTCAGGTGTTTTTGCAAGTGTTTCAGATGCATGGTTCAAGTGTTTCATCTGTCTTCAGATGTATGTTGCAAATATTTCATCTGGATGTTTCAGAAGTAGATCGGGTGTTGCACATGTTGCAGTGGCACCGGTGGCTAGCGGACAGCGGCCTGCCGCATGGCTACGTCTCCTACCTCGCGCAGCGCACCTCTCCCTCTCCTCTCCTCTCCCTCCCCTCCCTTCCCTTCCCTTCCCACCATCTCACCGCGACAGTTGATGCTCGGTGGGGAAACCCTACCCGACGAGCGCATGAACACCCGCTGAGGTGGTGGCCGCGGGTCGGCTGATGACAGAATGATGCCCGCGTGGTGGCCCCGCAGCAAACTGAGGTTCGTGTCGTCCTCTCGCTACGCGCGGGAAACAGAGCAGCCACAGGCGTCCATCCGGACGTCCAGGTGCTAGTCATGTCGTTTTGTATTTAGATTTAACCCCCGGTACAAGATTCCTTTCACCAAGTCTATGAATATTTGTATTAATATGTTTGCCATTATTTAATTGGCTAGGTGCATTTGGTTTGTGTCCACATCTTCCTGCACCACAAGTATATACAAGTGTTATAGTTTCTTACCAAGATCACGCAATAGACCTTGTCTGTAGAGATCCAAGCCCATATATTTTTGGTCATTGAGTCAACCCAAATGAATTATGATGTGCTACATAACTCATCCAATCTAGGGGAAGAAATAAACTAAGCTATTTGGCCCATAAATATGGGTCTTTTACATTTTTGCTATTAAGGGCACGTTCAACCCACACACAGGGGTCGTCTCCATGGACCTCGAATCCAACATAAAGACAGCTAAAAAGACAATGGGTTGTCTGTTTTACTACACACTATTTAATGCTACACATATGGCCTAGATGAATTGTGAACACTATTTTGTACACCATTGTGTTGCTAATTGATAAAAAATGGATTAAGCTTAAATAAGATGAACATGATTATAATTTTTTTTTAAATCATCAATATATCATATTATATATAATTGAAACATCTTTGTCTAATTTTTTTTGTTTCCATAGCACAGGCAACTGCTACAGATTTGACTTCAATAAAAATTTCACTAGAAATATCTACACAGCATCCTCATAGCCCCGGGTCAGCCAAAAACAGCTAGCATTTCACATTATGAAAACAGCATGGTGACAATGTTTTCCATGTATTAGCCAAAAACAGCTACCATTCCACACAGCTATCATTAGCCCCAAAGACTTCTGAAGCTTCATACTAATGCCATCAATTTAGTGCAACCTCATTGTACTAATATTTAGATGCTGGTCAATTTCAACTACACATCATCGTTCAGTGAATAGGGAAGCTGCATATGACTATATTAATAGGCAAGCCTGCAAACTTGAAACTTGAATGTAGTTTTCAGAACTGAGAAAGTGGTAGCATGCAGTATTCAGAAAGGCAGACAAGCATACAAGTACTATCTTCGAATGTAGGAATCATTAGTTACCTCCTTCAAGAACTCATCAGTGATGGCAATGGAGTCTACGCAATACTAAGGTTTCCTTCATCAGACTACTGAGTTAAGAACGTATTCTTGCTACTGAATTAAGAATGTATTCTTGCCGTAGAGGTCCTAGTGCTCGGGCCAGAGGCTGAGCTCGCCGCGATGTCAGTGTCCACCGGCACTGGTGAGGTTGCGTCCAGCCTCGGGATCGTCGGGCTTCGCATCTCCGGCAGCGGCGGCGGTGGCGGCAGCGGCAGCGGCACGACGACGGCGCTGTGGATCTGGCGATGAAGGCTCGGGCACCGTCGGTGGCGCTCAGGATCGTCGGGCTTGGCATCTCCGGCAGCGGACGGCGGCGCGAGGAAGGTGCTGGATCTCGCGAGCACCAAAACTAGAGCACGGTCACCGTCTACCAAAGAAATCCCGCGAGCACCAAAACTAGAGCACGCGAGCGCCTGCACGGTATCCGAGCGCAGGGTCGACTCGTGGAAACGAAGCCGCGTACAACGCTGCTGCCCTCGTCGATTCCACCTAGGAGCAGGAGCCCTTGCCGTCGTCTCGCGAGGCGACGGGGTGAGCGTCTCTGAGCGAAGCCGAGGACTGTTTTGCATAATTCGCGTCTTGGAGACGGACGTTGTACGTGCCCTTACAAAAGCCACACATCTAAATATCACTCTCACGGTTGCCCTTACATAATTGCCAATGGAGAGAGAAGAAATCTTAGGCCCTGTTTGGTTGGGCTTTGGCTTTGGCTTTTGGCCCCAAAAGCCAAAAGCCCAACCAAAGGGGCTGCTTTTGGAGGGTGCTTTTTCAGAAGCAGCTGCTTTTCCGTAGTTCATTTTTGAAAGCTGGGTTGACCCTGCTTTTGGCTTTTGGCTTTCTGCTTTTCGAAATTGGTGGAATAAAAAGCTCTTCCATAGTTGTTTCAAGAGAGACAAAGATAAAAGATATATTTTATACTTGTTTAACCAAACAGCTTTCAGCTTTTCTACAGCTCACAGCCCACAACAGCTTTTCTACAGCTCACAGCCCACAGCAGCATTTCCACAGCTCACAGCCCACAGCAGCTTTTTCCCACAGCCACAGCTCAACCAAACGGGGCCTTACAAGTATTGCAAAAAACGGGCGTTTTTGCGTGCGTGATGTGCCAAGTCATGGTGCCAACATGGAGGCGCATTGGAAAAGACGAAGCTGCCCATGCCCTGCACCTCTCTCTCCCTCTGCGACAGCCGGAACCCGCAGCTCCTCTCATTGCCAGGTGTCCCTCTCATCAGCTTTTGCATATAATTCAGGACCAGTACGTCCTGTGTGCTAGTCACTACCGGAAACACCTAAGTTGCCGAGTGTCCTTACCTTTGCCGTGGGCAAGATTTCGGGCACTCGACAAACATGGTGTTTGCCGAGTGTCCCAAAGACGACACTCGGCAAAAACAAAACTCACGGCATAACAGATTACGCCGAGTGCTGACACTCGGCAAACAATAGACACACGGCAACTTCATGTCCGGGTAACACCGTCGACCTCCGTTATCATTTTGCCGAGTGTCACCCGTTAACACACGGCAAACCAACCTATATGCCGAGTGTCAAAATACAACACTCGGCAAATCCTGCTATATGCCGAGTGTCAGCATATGATACTCGGCAAACAATTTTTTTTATTTTGCCCCCCCAAACTTTGTGTACTGTTGTATGACAATACCTGTTGCTCTGTGTTGAAGTTTTGTGCATTTCTGAGTTATTTTACTATATTTCGTCAATTTATTTTAGTCAAATGAATTTTCGGTAATTTTTTGGATTTGAACTGCAAGTGCTTCGAATATCCAAAAAAAGTGAATAAAAAAATGATATTCTTGTCACTGAGTCTGTTTTGAGACCGTATCCAGGGCTAGACCAGAAATTTCGAACATTGTGTTCGCGAAACATGAGCAGAAACGCGTGGCGGAAAAGTCTGAAAATTCTATAAAAAGCAAACGAAGTTTGAAAATCACGAAATTCATCGAGTTGTCATGATATCATACGTGGAGGCTATGGTAAAAAATTGAGAGTGTTTCGGCAAAGTTGACACGTACGCTGCTTACAAATCGGATCATCTCCGGAGAAGTTTATGAGATTTGAGAAAGATCTGGTAAGATGAGGAGACAATTTGAATGTCGATTTGGAGTTTCACTTCAAAAAATTTTTTATATACAATAGAGAACAAATATCGCTTCTTGTGATTTTTTGGCAAATTTTCGGAGCCATTTCGTAATTTTAATTCTTTCGTCGCAATTATTGAATTTTAGATGCGTGATATACAAACACATGAAATAATAGTCCAATTTTTGTACAAGCTTGAAATATACATTTGTGAGTGCACCTAACAAAGTGTAATGCAAGTTCATTTCATGAAATTAGTGAAACATGAAATAGAGGAAAGTAATTAAGTAGAGGAAAGAAAAGGGCAGCATGAAATACAAAAATAAGTTTGCCGAGTGCTGCATAGGTGGCACTCGGCAACTAGGCGTTTAGGTTTTTTTAAGTAGTTTACCGAGTGCGCCATCGGCCGACACTCGGCAAACTGATGGGATTTTTTTAAAAACGTTGCCGAGTGTCGTATCGGGCCGACACTCGGCAAACAGGCCGCAAAATAGCTAGGCCGCTGGCCGGCTCTGGCCATTTCTCCATTCTATCCTCACAGCCGCAGCGCCGTCCCCTCCTCCTCAAGGCCCGTCGAGCTCCCCCCACGCGCCTCCTCCTCCCCCACTCCATCGTGCTCCCCCACGCCCGCCGCCGCCGAGCTCCCTCCCCACGCCGCCGACCGCACACACCTCCACCGCAACCCTCCGCCGTCCCCTCCCCCCCCACTCCGTGGCCCCCTCCCTCCCACCCGCCCGCCTCCGCCGTCGACCTCCACCCCGCCCGCCGGTCTCCTGCCACAGCCACCGGCAGGCCCACGCCTGGTGTCCCCGCCGTGAAACCGAAAGCGCGGACGACCACCAGCCACCGCCCCAGGCCGAGACCTGCGCCACCTCGGTGCCCGCCCGCAGGGAGCCCCTTGCTCGACGCCACTCCGACGACCTCCTGGGCGGCTTCTACAGCGCGGCCGCCTCTCCGACGACAGCTGTTCTACGGCAACCCAGGTAACTCAAAGTCGCCCTGCTCGGGTTGCTTCCGATTTGGGACTCGTTTGGGGACGCGGGATATTCAGTTTTGATCTCGGTTTCAGAAGTGGCTTCCATGTCTTGATAAGCATGACAGTCTTGTGAAGTACCAGCATAGTCCATAGGAGACGCCATAATTTTGTTGTTGATTTGAAGAACACATTGTTCCTAGTCTTAAAATGATATATACTCCTCAACTTTCCCTTCAGATGGTCCAACAAATCAACAAATAACCTCTCCATACTAGTGGGGGATAGAGACCACCCCAGCATAGAACGAAAGTAAGTCCAAAGAAAGGAAGCAACTGGGGCATTGGAACATAATCTGATTAGTTGTCTCACCTTGCCCACAAGTTTTACACAGAACAGAAGCAGACCAATTCCTCCTTTTCAGCAGTACACCACACTGAATTCTGTCGTGGTAGACCATATCTCCAAATTTGGGGTGTTTGCCCACCAAATTTGTATGAACTCCAGATCGTGTCTTTATATATAAAATATGGCACATACATAAATCACATAGTGACTGCCAACAGAATATTATTAGTATCAGGTCCATAGAATACTAATGTTACTATGCAATATATAGATACTAACTATAATAGGCCTAGCCAGCAGTATTCTCTGCATTTGCTTGCCAACCCTTGTTCTAAATTGCCAACCCTTTCTCTGCTTCAAATTCAGGTTCAATTGTTTTCTGCCTAACATTAGAAAAGTAAAAAACCGCTGAAACGCTTGCTCCCTGGACGCATGTCCCTCGGACCACCTGGGCCTCCATCTCTCCAATTGGTGATGGAGCGATCTTGCTCCTCTTCGTGTTCTTGCGCTTGGCCTGGTTCCCCTGCACCAACAAGGTCTTGATGGCCGTCATCTTTAGGTCGTCAGCGGCTTTGGAAGGTACATATGGTTTTACAACATGATATCTGAACATAGAGTTCCTCTAATGCTAAATACCTTACAGGCAATCCCCTTGTGCTTTGCTTGGACGCTTAATCCAGGAAGCAGGGGGCAAATGCTCCGAGGTTGCTGTTTCAGACCAGCCTTTTTTTTTTGGCGAAATGTTTCAGACCAGCCTGATGAGGAAGCAGAGAAAGCACACCTCTTCTGGTTCAGTGGCCTTAATAGCGAGTTCCGAAGATCTAATGAAAACAGTTAACCCAACCAGATGGAAATCGAAAAGGAATTTTGTTTGTACCATCTGCTAGAACTGATATCCAGGTTAGTGTGTATATACAGAAGAAGCCAGCTGAAAACCTGCAGTGCGTCACTAGTTTCTGCACACAGTTACACAAATTTAGCTCCAGAACAGTACCGAAAACTTCAGTGCATGTCGATGGTAGCATGTGTAGTTGTGGTTGCAGTTGCCATGTTGCATAGTAACATTAGTATTCTATAGAATCAGGTCCATAGAATACTAATGTTACTATGCAATATATAGATACTAACTATAAAAGGCCTAGCCAGCAGTATTCTCTGCATTTGCTTGCCAACCCTTGTTCTAAATTGCATGGTGATTACTATGCAATATATAGATACTCTGCCATACGCGTGCCTATGACGTCGGAAGAGTTAGAATGATGCTGTACTACCCCTAAGTAGTATAGATATATATAGCGCTGCTAATACGTACTGGCGGTCCTTTTTTTTTTGAAAGGGTACTTGTGGTCAATGATGGATGCATAAATAATATTTGCTTTTACATATCCATATGATATGGTCAGGAACTACCATGCGTGCGTATCCATATGATATCTGCTTTTGCATATCCATATATACCTACCGCGCACAGCCAGCTGCATGCGGATACTTTTTTTTTGTACGCTTGCCCTTCTTTTCCTAAGGCAAACCAAGATTTATCAAACTTTCAATAGCACACTAACTTTCAATACGCTAGCCCTTCTTTTCCTAAGGCAAACCAAGATGTAGGCACATCGCAGACCCTTGTTAAAAAACATCAGCCCTGGTATGTGGAAATGAAATTGCTAGCAATGATCATCCAGTTTAGTCTTTAGTGGCCCCGTACATACAGTTTAACTCACATATCGTTGTCATGGCAGGCCCCATCCAGTTCAGTGGCCCTGGAAGTGATGACTCGAACACACTTTGATGCTGGAACTCGGTGCTGTGTTATAGAGATGCGGCCTTTACTTATTTTGGTTCTTAAAGTTTTGGGAGTGGAGACTGGACACTGGGTCTCCTGGAGCAGCCTGCAGTCTCCATATTGTGATTTGTTAAATAAGAGGTTCGATGGGAGTTTTCTGCGTAGAGGACTGGATGTGGTAGCAAATAAGAACTGGTTTTAGTTTTTTTTTTGTATGATTTACACACCAACTGACTACGTGTAGCCCTGATTCTGTTCCCCTGGTTGCAATCTCGTGAGAATGAACAAATGAAATTGAGACATGAGACCGATTCAGTTTGCTTGCTTCCGGTAGCAGATTATTTTCTGAAGCCTGCCCTTGTACACCTCACCCTACCACATCCAGTCTGTCACATCAGCTTAGATTGGGGTAGCAGATTATATTGGTACATAGCCCCTCTGTCAAACAATTTGCTAAAATCTTTTGCTCACAGGTCACATCAGCTTAGTCTCACAGAAACAATATTTTTCAGAGTTCAGAAACCGATCTGCCAGTAGTTTAGTAGAAATTTAGACTCCCTATGTATAGGCCTAGGCGAGAACTAAAAAAACTCACATCACAACAGGAGGCTGAAAAGTCCAGATCATCATTTTTGGAGTAGGCCTTGAAACGTAGAGATGCTTTTAGGTCCTGTTTTTGGGAACCTAGCTAGCTAGCTTCTATTCAATGAAAAGTCTAGATCTTGTTTCTTTTTACTTTGTTTATGGTCATATAAAGGTAATTACTTACTCGTGTGAAATGACTTATTCTTTTAGGGAGGACTGAAGCTTCTGGCTGTTTGTTGGTGTTCCGTGGACCTTGTAGCGGTTGAGGCTTCTCCTGTTTGCGGGATAGCGAGGTGAGGCATAAAACACCCCTCTTTTCCGTATCATGCATGTTTGTAGAGCACGTAACCCGGTTAGGCGTCTCCCGTTCGAAAGAGATACGGTTGGAAATATGCAGCTCTTTGCATATCGATAACCGTATCTGTTTCGAATTGTCCACGTTTTTTGGACAGCCCTAGGATGCGTAGATGGGGTTAGTCTCCGTGGTCTACTCCGTTCCGAGGCAGAGTTTCGGCAGCATCTCCTTGTTGTTCTCCAGATACACAATCTTCCTACCGGGACGTGTATTTGGAGAATAGCGGGGAGCTGCTACCGAAATTTTGTCTCGGATCGGAGTAGATCATGGAGACTAACCCCAGCTACGCATCCTCGGGTGGGATTAGGACCTATCCTAACCTATTAGATGGTAGGAACATCGTGTACATGCAATTGATTGTTAATGTCTCGCTGGTATATATATATATATCAGCGTGCTTTCACTGATGAATGGATTGAGAAGACGGAGGCTTTCATAGATAGAGCATTTGCCCTAGTTCCAGGAGCGTCAGCCATTTGGTGTCCGTGCAGTAGATGTGCAAATAGGCGTCGGCAACCAAATGATGTCATGTCTACTCATCTTTGCAAGAATGGATTCACGACAGATTATACTCGGTGGATCTACCACGGTGAAGCCGATCGGATGAGAGAGGAGGTCGTGAGAGCACGCGTCGAAGATTTTGATGCTGATGCCGGGGTAGGTGACTGGCTAAATGACTTTCACGAAGCACACGTAGGTGAAGAAGGTGGGGAGGAGGAGCCAGAGGCAACCGCAAAGGTGTATTATGACATGTTGTCTTCGGCACAGAAAACCCTTCACGACCACACAAAGGTTTCTCAATTGGATGCCATTGGACGGGTAATGGCCTTAAAGGCTCAGTTTAGCATGAGTCGAGATTGTTACGATGCTACGTTGGCAGTTATTGGCAACTTGCTTCCAGAAGCTCACATTATGCCAAAGAGCATGTACGAGTCGCAGAAACTCCTTCGTGCACTCAAGATGCCATATGAGCAGATACATGCTTGTTCGAAGGGGTGCGTCCTATTTAGGAAAGAACACGAGAAAGCAAAGTACTGTCCAAAGTGTCAATCCTCTACGTACCTGGAGGTAGAGTCTGGTGATGGTCAGAAGAGGAAGCTTGAGATCCCCGTGAAGATCCTACGGTACCTTCCATTCTTACCAAGGATCCAACGGCTATACATGACCGAGGAAACCGCGAAATAGATGACGTGGCACAAAAATGACACTTGATACAGTCCTGAGAAGATGGTACATCCATCTGATGGTGAAGCATGGACCCACTTTGATGGGATTCATCGTGAGAAATCTCTTGAGGCTCGTAATGTACGTCACATGGTGGCGCACCTTGCTCCCAGGTGAAGGCATGGGCTATGGCCCACAAGGGCAAGGCGACGTCCGCCGTCGACTTCAACCCAGAGGACCCCCCCTCGACGTACAGCAATCCCTCCATCCACAGCCGTCTCAACGAGTACACAACGGCGGCCAAGGCGGTCCATGGGTCGGAGTACGATCCGAGCACCCAAGATTTCGAAGGAGACCATGTCATGAGGGTGGGAGGAGGCAAGAAGCATGGCATGTACTGGCTTGGCGACAGCGTCGTCGACACGTCCACTACTCCCACTCTCTCCCAGATCCGAGCAAGCGACACGGGCCAGAGGCCACCCATACACCCACGGCCGACCAGTACACAGCACGCCATGCAGACTTTGCAGGTTATTACTCTTTTATTCATCGTTCATTGTTTCTTACATACCTTTGATTTCCATTGTAACATTGGGGTGAAATTTTGTAGGCCGAGCTAGAAGAAGAGAGGAGGCAGAGAATAGCGTTGGAGGCGAAGATTGACGCTGATCGGCAGAGGCAGGAGCAGATGTTTCAGTGGATGCAAAATCTCGGCGCGAAGATGGGTGAACATCTGCCACAAGCGCTATTCTTTCCTCCTCGTCCTCCTGAAGACACTCCTGTGAGTACATCTATCCCCATGTCCACTCACTCACACACACTCACACACACACAAACCAGCACACACACTCACTCACACACACACACACCAGCACACACTCACACTCACACACACACCAGCACACACACTCACTCACACACACACACACACACCAGCACACCAGCACACACACACACTCACACACTCACACACTCACACACACAGTTGTATTTGTTGTATTGCCTTTTGAATTGCAATGCTACTAACTATATATGTCTCAACAATTCCTTTTGCAGCTATCAAGTAATCTTATCTATTCTTTGTGCAGGGTCAATCGGCGGCATCAAACGATGTACCTCATGACCCACCGCAGCAGTCGCCGTGGTCTAATTGGTGATTTGCTTCTTTTCATGTCTTGAACTTATTCCTTGTGTTGCACTTATGCTTGTAATGCACTTGTGGTGGATACTTTAAACTCGAACCTTATGTTGGTATTGTGGTATGACATTTGTGTACCATTATGGATTATTGTGATGTATGTGATATGTGGAGATGATATATATATGTGATATATGTGCTGTGTAATATATCTGTGCTGTGAAACATATCTGTGCTGTGATATATATATGTGCTGTGAAATGTAATGCAAAAACAAAAAAAAAATTCAGATTTCTGAGGCTTTGCCGAGTGTTATGACCACAATTTGCCGAGTGTTATCACCAAGACACTCGGCGAAAAGCTATTTTTTTTAAAAACCAAATACTGTTTGAAAAATGTTTGCCGAGTGTCTTCCAGCGCGACACTCGGCATATGTTTATCATTTGCCGAGTGCAGCACTCGGCGACAAGGAATTCTAAAAACCAAAAATATTTAAAAAAAATTAGTTGCCGAGTGCCTTACCGTTTGACACTCGGCGAAGTCGCTGTTAACGGCGGGTCTGGCGTTATGACCGTTTCTTTTCGCCGAGAGCCAAACTGCACACGGCAAAAACTTTGCCGAGTGCCCGATAAATGGCACTCGGCAAAGTTGGCTTTGCCGGAACTGTTTATGGCGAGTGCTATTCGCCGAGTGTTAAACTCGGCGAACAATTTGCCAAGTGTTTTCTGTATTTTGCCGAGTGTTTCGAGCACTCGGCAAACTCAACGAGTCCGGTAGTGGGTTGTGGTTTGATGTCTAGAAGCTTTGGAATCAACAATGCGATTAATTAATTTTTGTTGTACAGCCACTGTGGCACGTCCGAACGTGTAACTTTTCTATGAACTTATGCAGCATATATGCTTCATATATACGTGGTATTGATGAGTCTGCTATTATCTTGTTTGTTGACAGGTTCTGGCCCTTTTCTTAGTCATGTTTCCGCAGATATTACCGTAAACAATGAGATGTCTTCATAATCTTCTTCTGTATATGTCAGTTATGTCTGGATGATCCAGTTTTATATCACTACAACAGTGTTACTTCTTGGACTGAAACCTGTGTTGTGTATGGCAGTTGTAGGTGTTAGACTGTAAGAATCCATTTCATAGAAGTCAACTCAACTATAACACAACATATCTTTGCTGACACTTTCTATAGTGGGCAAAGGGCACCATTGCCAACATATAACCTCCCGCGAAAAGTTTTGCCGATAGTTTGGAAATAGTCGCGCTAGAAGCTATCGGTGTTTCGAGTTGCCACCGACTAGTAAATTTGTATTATTACGCGTCTGGCCCGGATGGTGTGCTAAGAGGACACGAGGTTTATACTGGTTCGGGCAGAATGTCCCTACATCCAGTTCGTTGCTACTGCTCGTGTTACTAGCATTGAAAGTTTGTAGTAGGAGTTATAAACGGTCGAAAGAGGGACATGTCCTAAGTCTCTGGTGGTGTGTGTTGCAATGAGCTCTGATTCGAGTTGAGTTGAGTCGAGTTCCGATGTCATTTGTGGGACGCCCTGCTTTCCCTTTTATAGGCTAAGGCAGAGCACGGGTTACAGTGGAGGAAGAGAAGAGAACGAGAGGAAGAAGTCTTTTGGGGACGCCGGGTCCTTCTTCTCCTTTATGTGGGTCCCACCGACCCTGTAGACGTCAACAGGGACAGCTTCTCGTCGCGGCCCTATCTGTCACTGGCGCCATGTGCAGGCGTCGTCTGCCGGTCAAGGCGCTCCACTCCGTCCTAGCGAACGTCGTAGTGTACTGACACGCCCGTCAGTGTTCGTA
This sequence comes from Miscanthus lutarioriparius, assembly GCA_904845875.1. Classification (NCBI taxonomy): domain Eukaryota; kingdom Viridiplantae; phylum Streptophyta; class Magnoliopsida; order Poales; family Poaceae; genus Miscanthus; species Miscanthus lutarioriparius. The sequence goes on along the minus strand of CAJGYO010000010.1, from coordinate 106,485,616 downwards.
CGGGGGTTAGGCAGAATAGCACTGGTACACCCGACGCTGTTCCTGACGTGAACCCCCAGGTATGGCCCGTCATGGGTCGCGGGCTACATCAAGGCGTGCTAGTCTCTTCTCTGGTGTCAGAGCTTTGACCCAGACCTGTACGCTTGGACCTGGAGTGGTTGGCGGCGGTATGGGTCTCTATCGGGCGAGACGGAGCCTCCGGCCTCGGGGTCGGGCGAGGCGGAGTTCCTCCCCAGAAACTGGGCGTTGCGGAGCGTGGACCCAAGGCTCGGGTGAGGTGGAGCCCAAACCCAAAGGTCGGGCGAGGCAGAGCCAGCCCTTAGAGGTCGGACGAGGCGGAGCCCGCGGCCTTGGTGTCAGGCAAGACGGAGCCCGCCCCCAGAGGTCGGGCGAGACAGAGTCCGCCGTCAAGGGCCGGGCGAGGCGGAGCGTGGACCCAAGGGTCGGGTGAGGCGGAGCGTGGACCCAAGGGCTGGGCAAGGTGGAGCGCGGACCCAAGGGTCGGGTGAGGTGGAGCTTGGACCCACAGGTCGGGCGAGGCGGAGCGCGGACCTCAGAGGTCGGGTGAGGCAGAGCCCTACCCTTAGAGGTCGGGCGAGGTGGAGCCAACCCTCAAAGGTCGGGTGAGGCAGAGCTTGCGTACCTAGGGGCCGGCAAGAGCTGTAGTCGCGCTGTTGACCACTCGGATGTATCAACGTTGATGGTTATTAGCTCCTCCTCTTTGGGTACTCTAATATTGGTCCCCGATAGTAGCCCCCGAGCCTGCGGAGGACTAGAATACTCCTTCGGAGGTTTTTTTGAACGGGAGGACTCTTAGGGCCCTGGCCTTCTTTTGTCGTCCATGGCATGTCCTGGGGACGGTGATTCCCTCTCGTCGAGGCCGGCCCCTTCGTGGGTATGGCCATGAGATTTGGTGGGTTGTTAGTTGGCTAGTTCGAGTGGGGTCCTGGCATCCCATTCACGGGGATCCGGTCAGGGCCAGCTTGGTGATCGACTCCAGTTTTCTGGCGGTCGATCCGTATAGTTCTTGGGTCCGTTCGACCAGTCCCAAGGGCTATGCGCCTTTCTTCAAGGAAAAAACCACGGATCGTGACCGGCCGAGATTCGAACATGAGCCGGGATGTCCGTGGTGCTCGTGCGCCTAGGTGCTGGCTGCTTGCAGGCCCATCCCTTATTCTAAGGGTGCCTAGAGCGGTTGTCGAACCTGTCAATGGGCCAGCCTTCGACCCCCTAGGCCCAGGTGGGCTGTAGAGGTGTTTTTTGACCCATATTCCTCTTACTTGTGATGAGTCGGGGCCCGTTCGAAGAGGTGAAACATCCGGCGAGTTTTTCGAGGGAACGAATAGACAGAGATTGCGTGCGCCCTTCCCATGGCGAGATGTTGAAGCAGATCGTGGCAGGCGTAGAGATCTAGGCCGGTAGCTGGTTTCCTCGCACCCATCGCCCCTATAAAACTGAAGGGTTCACCCTTAGGGTTCCATACCTTGCCTCTGTAGCCATGACCACCGCCGCCAATAGCCTAGGGTTCCCCCTCTCTACATCCCCGCTGCCGTCGAGCCAGTATCCAACCATCCCCACCTCCAATGGATCCATGGTGCTGCTCTGACATCACCTTCCAGCGCATGGAAGGTCTTGTCCGTCACGGTCTTCTTCGTGCACGGACCTTGATCAAGGAGTGGCTGCTGCCCGGCGAGGAGGAACTGCCATCGCTGCCCGACGGCTATGTGGTGTCGTTCTCCCACTTCCATGAGCGTGGGTTCGTGACCCTTGCCCACAGATTTCTTCGGGGGCTGCTGCATTACTACAAGATCGAGCTGTAGCACCTCAATCCAACATGATCTAGCATATGGCGATGTTTGTCGCCCTATGCGAGGGATTCCTGGGGACTAGTCCCCACTTTGATATGTGGAGGCACATCTTCGCCGTCACACTCCAGAAGAAGAGGGAGAAGAGCGGCAGGCAGGAGCTGCACAGGCCGATGGGGTGCGCCGGCATCCACCTCCCAAACAACTAGGTCGGTGAGTACCTGTCGATGCGGCTATCAACATCCAACAAGGGGTGGAATTCACAATGGTTCTACCTCAAGAATGATGTCACCGCCCCTCTGCCGGAGTTCATCGGGCGCCTGATCGAAGAGGCCCCTAAGTTGTGGAGGAAGTGGGGTGTCCTGGAGAAGGACAAGAAGAAGATTTAGGACCACATTGCCACCATCCATATCTTTAAGGAGAGTGGCCTAAAGGGGTCGGGCGTCATCGGGGCCTACCACGCAATTAGGGTGGCACCGTTGATGATGCGCGGGCTCCTGCTGTACGTGATGGCGCCCGAGGTGTCGTTCGACGGAATGGCGCTCGCTGAGGGGGCGCTCCCCAACTCTGAGATCACGCAACGCATCAAGGAGGCAATGGAGCCCTCGTGGGACGGTGCAGGTGCCCCCTCGATTTTGTTTACCCAGTGCCAGGACATCCTTCAATGCGGCTAGAACCAGACCACGTCATCTTCGTAAGTTTCCCCTCCACATGCCTCCTCTTCAATTGATTTCCTGACCTCTTGATACTAACCTTGAGAGGGGTGGGACCAACCGAGGGACCTCGTCTTCACAGATCACCCAGCTCTCTTGCCGAGGGATTCATCCATGAGGGCAGCAAATCGTGCTGAGGGCGAGCGGCTAAGGAAGGCGAAGGAGGACAAGAGGAAGAAGAAGCAGCGAAAGCTATAGGCGTGGGAGCGAGGGGAGGACACCGACAGCGACGACAACGATGATGATGGAGATGACGATGAGGTAGTCGACGACATCAAGTGGGATGACCAGGAGAACGAGGATGTGCTGACAAGTATCGGTTCATCCTTGTAGGATTCGACACCCCTCCCGTTCCACGGAGGGGAGGGCACGTCCGGGGAGCCAGCGGAGATGGGCCGTACCGTTGGCCTATCCCTTGAGCCAATAGGGGCGGGCAGCTCTTCAGCCATGCCCGAGGTGTCAGCAAAGGCAGGTGGCTCTGCCGTCGCACCCCTAGATCTAAGGGGACTGATCCCCTCTGCCCAGGAGCAGGGGGTGGGCTCAAAATGGCCTCACCCCGATGAGGCGAAGCAGAGGTCGGGGGGTTTGCCCCCAAATGTATCTGCCATCCGATGGCACCAAGGTGAGTCATCAGCTCCTCTGTTTTTCCCTATTTTGGTCAGATTTTATCGTGACTTATGCTTTTCATCTCTTGCAGCGTCAAGAGGCAGCGTAATCCTTTGGCGCTGGCGCCAAAGAAGAGCGTCGCCCTTCAAGCGAGGCGGCAGTCGTCGGCTGGTGTCGCGCCCATTTTCGGTGGGAGCGACGCTAGTGTGACTACGTCGCTGGCCAGTCAGACGCCGCCCATGGTGGCGCCCGTGCCCTTGGCGGGACAAGCGGACGTGGGGGATCAAGGGATGCCTTCGGAGGTCGCAGAGCAGCCGGCGATGGCGGTGATATCGCTACCAATGATGGGGCAGATGGGGCTGCCGACCACACTCATGGCGCCGACCACGGCGGGTGCGATGCAGCCAGACAGGACCCCGCCGACACAGGCAGAGGTGGCGGCGGCTGTGATAGGTGGGTCACAGTCGGGTGCTATCATGGCGGCACCTGAGGATGGAGGGGAACGCAGCTAAGGGGTCCCCGGAGGTCGTGGTGCTAGGAGAGGAGTTAGCGTCCATACCGCTGACCCCTTCCATCGCCGGAGGGAGTGTCCCAGCGGGGACATCATGGCGAGGAGGGTCGGCAGTGACCGGGACCGGTGGGGTGCCATCCTTGTCCCTGATGCCGGTGGACAATGACTCGCCTACGCGGAGCGAGCCCCTGCTCCGGTGGGCGAGTCCGGAGGATCCGATGTCGACGCTCTTCACTCTTGACGACGCAGCAGAGAGCATGGAGTGGGAGAGCCTTGACGTGGGGATCATGTCTGTGCTTGAGGCCCTAGACCATGCCCGAGGTGCCTTGCGCAACATTGTTGTTCCTTCTAATCGGGTACTCGCTTGATCCTGTTTCTCACCCTTTTTCTTTCTCTATATATTTTTTGTATTCTGACCATCGTCTCCTTTCAGTCCCTTATCGCTCACAACCTGGGGAAGTCTCTATTCCTTTATGAGCAGAAGGGAACCTAGGACCGCCTTGTTGAGGAGGTGCGGCTGCACGGGGAGGTGACCGCCCAGCTTGTTGCTGTCCAGCAGAGGGTGGCCGAGCTAACTCCCCTTGCCGAGGAGGTAGACAATCTTTGGTCGTGGGTGGCCGAGGCCCGTCATCATGCTGACAAGGCTGAGAGGGTGTTCAAGACCCTATGGCGAGATTGTGTAGGGACGACAAGGAGGCCACTAAGGTCAGGAAGGAGTGGGACGAGCTACTCTAGAAGGACACCGAAACTACCGACAGATCCTCGACCTTCTAGCTGAGGTTGAGAGGGAATGGGAGCTAAAGCTGGGAGCCGAGGAGAAGCTCGTGGCCCTGGAGAAGTGGGCAAGTCTGGATGCCACGGCGATCGCTCGGCTGCACAAGGAGCAGGATGAGCTGCTCCAAACCATGGAGAGCCTTCGCTTGGAGCATGGCACGGCTCATGAGGAGTGCGACCAGGCCCTCCGAGAGCGTGACCGGGCATGCCAAGAGTGCAACAACACGCAGCAAAAGGTCGGCTCCCTCCAGGCCGAGCATGGAACCGCGACAACCCAGAAGCTAGAGGCCAAGAGCGTCTCTGCCGGGCTAGCCGCGGACCTCACTGAGGTGAGGAGGAACCTTTAGGTGGAGAGCGATGAGCTCGGTATCCTGAGTGCCACCCTCAGAGTGGTCTACAACGACCTTGAGGTGGTGCGGTCAGAGGGGACCAGCTCGCTTATGGCCTGTGCCGTCGACATCACGGCTCGGGTGCGCCAGCTCAAGAGGAACACCCTTCACGCCGGGGTGAATCAATCCTTCATGATTGCTCATTCTTATTACAGGGACAACATCGACCTGGAGACGATGAGCCACGTCTTCGTGCCTGGCTATGAAGCCCATGAGCTGGAGGAGATAGAGACGGCGATGGTTTCCCTTTCGTAGGACCTGGCGAACAAAATAGAGAGCATAGTCCTCCCCTGGAGGGGTTAGTTAGCTAGATAGGTTGGGTAATCATTCATGTAACAGGCAGAAAAGCTCTGACCCCTTTGTACTATTCGAACAAAACTTATCATTTTGTTTTGTTTGATCGAATTTGTTTTTTCTCCCTTTTTATGTGTGAAAAGGGGTTCATATGTTCCAACCCTTCCATTTGTTAAGACCGTAGGGTCGGAGGTGTAGGGGGGAAACTCTGATCGTGCTGGTAGGCAAGAGTGCCATAGCCGCTAGGGCGTAGGTTTCTCGTAATTTGACTAGCCTTACTCAGTCGTTCGTTTCCGCAGACCTTGCCACTAGGTTTTTAGCGTGAGGGAGGGGTTGGGCGTGGCAACTATTTTAGAAAGGGTGTATATATGCCCTTATCAGCCCCCGAGTGAGACCCAATCCCTTGCCATTGCTGGGGTCGGGTGTCACTGAAAATCGAGGAGAGGACAGCGAAAATAGTAGGAGAAAGTGTCTCTTGTTTTCGCATGTACCCCCTCCCTAGGATCTGAGCTATTGTTCTATGACCGCACATTCGGTATCCTTACGAGTCCAACTTTCCTCGAGCCCCCACGCATAGCAGGGGTCTGGTCGAGGGTCAGCTCATCTTTGTGATCGTCGCCCCATCTGCGGTTTCAGCAACCGGAGGGGTTGAGCTAACGTCACTTGCCTCGATGGCTTGAGTGACGCACTCGGTGAGTTCGCTAACGTGCATGTTCGAGTGGAGTCTGGGTCCATTGTTTGTGATGGGGTTGGCAAAGCCCACATGGGGCATCCCACTGCTCCTTAACCCGCCTTCCAGCTGATGCCCGAGGTATTTCAGAGGGCGACTCAGGTGGCTCGATGGCCTCCCCTTAATGGGGATTCTGTGGGCTCAGCTGGAGGTTAGGATCGAACGAGAAGGTTGAGATGACCCTGTCCGCTTCTAGGTGGGTCAAGCGAAGGCCACTGGGGCTCATCTGTGTTTTCTCCCCTAGCTCTTGTTCGACACGAGGTAGCCTCAGGCCCTTTGTGGGCTAGCCTTCGAACCCCGGTCTCCCAATTTAGGGTCAGGCGGCTCGAGCCCCCGAGCCCCATGGGGCTCGGTAGGGGTCGGCCATGTTTAATGCATCACCCCATCCTTGGTTTCTGCAACTAGAGGGGCTAAGGTAACGACACTTGCCTTAATGGCTCGAGGGTCGCGCTCGATGAGCTCGCTAACGGGCATGTTCGAGTGGAATCCGGGTCCGTCATCCACTAATGGGGTCGGCATTGCCCTCATGTGGCATTCCACTACTCCTTAACCTACCTCCTGGTAGATGCCCATGTCACTCTGGAGAGAGACTCAGGTGGCCCGTTGGCCTCTCCTTGATGGAGATTCTGTAGGCTTGGCTCGAGGTTAGAATCGAACGAGAAAGGTCAAGATGTCCCTGTCCGCTTCTGAGCAGGGTTAGGCAAGGCCGCTGGGGCTCATCTCGGTTTTTTTGCCCTGGCTCTATTTGATGTGAGGTGGCCTTGAGCCCTTTGTGGGCCGGCCATCTCAGTCGGTCATCGCCCATATCGAATGAGACGACTACCGCTTCGTGACGCGACACGAAGCGTTGTGATGCAGCAATTGCATATGCAATGCTTGGATGTATGGGATGAATGAATGGATGTATGAATGAATGTATGAATGCATGCATGAGAATGGATGAATGAATGATCATGCAATGGAAAAGAAAGGTGGGGGTCGGCAAAGTTACTTCGATGGCTCGAGTGACGGGTTCAGGGAGCCCTTACCGGATATGTCCGTGTGGGGTCCGGGTCCGATGTTCATGATGGAGCCAGCGTAACCTACATGGGGCATCCTAATACTTCCTATCCATCTCTCAGCAGCAGCCCAAGCCGTTCGACCGTTCTGGGTGACCTGCCGGCCTCTCCTCGATGGAGATTCCACAGGTGGGCCCCTCCAAACCCTTCCCGAGAAGGTGGAGGCTAAAGCTCGGGGTTCGGGGACAAAGACTCTAATCATGCTGGTGAGCAAAGACGTCGTAGCCATCGGGGCGTAGGTTTCTCATAGTCCGACCAACTTTACTCAGTGCTTGTCTCCGCACACCCTACCTCTAGTTTTTTAACGTGAGGAGGGGTTGGGCATGGAGAATGTCTACCGAATAGACACACTTGCCAGTCCCTGAGCGTGGCCCGACCCCCCGCCGTGGCTGGGGTCAGGGACTCGGTAGCGAATTTAATGCGTGTAAAGTAATGGTGACCCATCTCTCGGCAGTGGCTTTGAGCCGTTCGATCGACTTGGGTACAGGATTTACCTTGATGGTACGAGTGATGAGTTCGAGGAGCTCTTACCGGATATGATCGAGTCGAATCTGGGTCCGTCATTCGTGATGGGGTTGGCATAGCCCGCATGGGACATCCTGCTGCTCCCTACCCATTTCTCAGTAGCGGCCAAGCCATCCGATCGACTTGTGTTACCCACTGAGACAAGACTTACCTATGGAGATAGAGGATGAGAACATCTCACGCAAGAATTTAGTTAAGCATATAAGCCAGGTGGAGAACTTGTAATAAATGGACAAGCTCTTAAGTTTCGTTATGGCAAGACAGCTTTTTGTATTAAAAGGTTAGTGCATTCCGACCCTTTCCATCGTTAAGGCCGTAAAGCTCGGGGCACGGGTGAACAAATTCTGATCACGCTGGTGAGCAAAGATGCCATAGCTGCCAAGGCGTAGATTTCTCGTAGTCCGACTAGTTTTACTCAGAGTTTGTCTCTATGTCCCTAGCTTCTAGGTCTCAATGTGAGAGGGGGTCGGGCACGGAAAATGTTGCTAGGCGGACAGACTCTTAAATGTGTATCGACTCCTTCCGTGGCTAAGGCCAAAAAGCCCGGGGTGCGGAAAACAACTCTGATTACGCTGGTGAGCAAAGACGTTGTAGCCACCGAGGCATAGGTTTCTCGTAGTCCAACCAGCTTTACTCAGCGTTTGTTTTCTCAAACTTTGCTTTTGGGACTTAATCGTGAGAAAGGGTTAGACGTAAAGACTGTCTACCGGATAGGCATGCTCTTATTAGCCCACGAGTGAGGCCCGACCCCCCACTATTGTTGGGGTCGGGTGTCACTAAAGGTCGGGGAGTTTGATAGCGAAACTGATAAGAGAAAGTGTGCGTTTATTAAAGGTAAAAGCGACATAGCTGCTCGATGTTCTAAGCATTTGTGAACACCTCGCCGTCGATGGTCTTGAGCTTGTAGGTACCCGGTCGGAGCACCTCCGTGATGACATATGGTCCCTCCCATGGCGGAGAGAGCTTGTCGTGGTTTTTGCTACTCTAGATGAGGCGGAGGACCAGGTCTCCGACGTTGAAGGCCCGACCCCACATCGACGGCTGTGGTACCAGTGCAATGCTTGCTGGTACTTGGCCAAGCGGAGGAGGGCAACATCGCGCGCTTCATCCAGCTGGTCCATGGTGTCCTCGAGGGTCTCCTTGGCTCCCTGTTCGTCATATGCCCTGACCCTTGGCGCTCCATAGTCAAGGTCGGTCGGGAGGATAGCCTCAGAACCGTAGACCATGAAGAATGGTGTGTAGCCAGTGGCTTGGCTGGGGTCGTCCTTAGGCTCTAGAGCACCACGGGAAGCTCGGCGACCCATCGTCCACCAAACTTGCTCAACCGGTTGAAGATCCTAGGCTTGAGGCCCTGTAGGACCATGCTATTTGCGCGCTCGACTTGCCCGTTCATGCGGGGGTGTGCTATGGCGGCCCAGTCGACCCAGATGTGGTATTCATCGCAAAACCAGAGGAACTTCTTTCCAGTGAACTACATGCCATTGTCCGTGATGATGGAGTTCGGGACTCCAAAATGATGGACGATGTCGAGGAAGAATAGCATGGCTTGATCGGACTTGATGGCGGAGATTGGCCGAGCCTCTATCCACTTTGTAAAGTTGTCTATGTTGACAAGCAAGTTGTTGTAGCCTACGGGCGCCCTTTTGAGAGGTCCGACCAGATTGAGCCCCTAGACCACGAACGGCCATGTGATGGGGATCATCTAGAGCGCCTAGGCTGGTAGGTGAGTTTGCCAAGTGTAGTACTGACACCCTTCATAGGTGCGCACCACCTGCTCGGCGTCGGCTACTACGGTCGACCAGTAGAAGCCTTGTTGGAATCTGTTTCCGACCAGGGTTCTAGGCGCGGCATGGTGATGGTAGACCCCACTATGGATATCGCTCAGCAAACACTTCCCCTGTTTGATGGGGATGCAACGTTGTAGGATCCCGGTGTGGCTTCGCTTGTAGAGTTCGCCCTCAACAGGGACAAAGGACTTGGCACTACGCGCGAGCCATCGAGCCTCCATCTTGTCCGTCGGCAACGCCCCACGGAGGAGGTAGTCAAGGTAGAGCGTCCTCTAGTCGACCAGAGGGTTGGGCTCTGTCGCTGGGTCCTCGTCGAGCTCCATGACTTCAGGGTCAGATGGAGCTGACGATTGGTCAGCCCCCGAGCCCTGGACGGGCGGCCCATCACCGGCTTGTTCTGGCCCCTCGTAGTGAACCAAGGGCCTGTGCTGATCACTGGCGAAGATTCCCGTTGGCACCGGCTCTCAGTCGGACGCCGCTTTAGCCAGCGCGTCGGACGCCTTGTTGAGACGCCTTAGAATGTGTTGAGCTCGAGGCCATCGAACTTGTCCTCCAGCTGGCGGACTTCTCGGTAATATGCAGCCATCTTGGCATCATGGCAGCTCGACTCCTTCATGACTTGGTTGATGACCAGCTGGGAGTCGCCTCGGACGTCGAGGCGTTGGATGCCCAACTCGATGGCGATGCGCAGGCCATTGATGAGCGCCTCATATTCGGCCACATTGTTGGAGGAGGGGAAATGGAGGCGAACCATGTACCTCATGCGTACCCCGAGGGGCAAAATGAAGACCAGCCCTGCACTGGTGCCTTTCTTCATCAGCGATCCATCGAAGTACATCGTCCAGTACTCTTGGTCGACGACCGCTAGTGGCATTTGGACCTCGGTCCACTGCGCAACGAAATCAGCCAACACCTGGGACTTGATGGCCGCTCGAGAGGCATACGTAATGCCCTGACCCATCAGCTCGAGTGCCCACTTTGTGATTCTTCCTGTGGCATCCTGGTTTTGGATGACCTTGCCGAGGGGGAAGGACATCACGACCGTCACCGGATGTGACTCAAAGTAGTGGCGCAACTTGCTTTTGGCGATGAGGACAGCGTTCAGGAGCTTCTTGATTTGGGGGTAGCGGGTCTTAGAATCAGATAGGACCTCGCTAATGAAGTACACTAGGTGCTGTACTTTGAGGGTGTGCCCCTCTTCTTCTCGCTCCACTACCAGGGCGGCACTAACCACTTGCGTGGTGGCCGCAATGTAGAGCAGAAGGGGTTCTCTATCGATCAGAGGAACCAGGATCGGGGCCTTCGTTAGAAGCTGCTTGACCATGTCAAGCACCTCCTGGGCCTTGGATGTCTATTTGAAGTGGTTGGCCTTCTTTAGAAGTCGATAAAGGGGGAGACCTCATTCGCTGAGGTGCAAGATGAAGCAGCTAAGCGTGGCGAGGCACCCTGTAACTCACTGTACCCCCTTTACGTTCTGAATCAGACCCAACCTTGTGATGGCCGAGATCATCTTTGGGTTGGCCTCGATGCCACGCTCGGCTACGATGAAACCAAGCAGCATGCCCCTCGGGACCCCAAAAATGCACTTCTCAGGGTTGAGCTTAATGCCATTTGCTCGGAATTTTGTGAAGGTTTGCTCAAGGTCGGCTATGAGCTGGTCAGCCCATTTGGACTTGACCACGATGTCGTCTACGTAGGCCTCAATGGTCTGCCCGATGAGGTCTCCGAAACACTTGAGCATACAATGCTGGTACATAGCCCCAACGTTCTTCAGACCGAACATCATTGTGACATAGCAGAATAATCCGAAGGGGTTGATGAAAGATGTCGCGAGCTGGTTGGACTCTTTTATCGTGATTTGATGGTACCTGGAGTACGCATCAAGGAAGCAAAGGGTTTCGCACCCTGAGGTAGAGTTGACTATTTGGTCTATGCATGGCAAAGGAAACGAATCCTTTGGGCACGCTTTGTTAAGACCCGTGTAGTCAACACGCATCCTCTATTTCTCACTCTTCTTTTGTACAAGAACAGGATTGGCTAACCACTCGTTGTGGTACACTTCCTTGATGAACTTGGCCGCCAAAAGCTTCGCGTTCTCCTCGCCGATGGTCCTACATTTCCCCTCGTCGAAGCGACGTAAGTGTTGCTTCACTGGCTTGGAGCCTGGGCAGATCTTCAAGGCATGCTCGGTGACTTCCTTTAGAATGCCCAGCATGTCCGAGGATTTCCACGCAAAGATGTCTCTGTTGGCGCAGAGGAAGCTGGCGAGCGCGCTTTCCTATTTGGAGGAAAGCGTGGTACCAATGCGCACCACTTTGCCCTCAGGGCTGCTAGGGTCTATAAGGACCTCCTTGGCGCCCTCCACTAGCTTGAAAGACCCGGTCGACCACTTGGGGTCGGGTGCTTCTTCAGCGACCTCCTTCCTGATGGCCACGAGCTCTCTAGAGGCAACGATTGCTGCGGCGTGATCATAGCACTCGACCTCGCACTCGTAGGCACGCTGGAAGGAGGTGCCGATGATGATGACCCCACCTGGGCCTGGCATCTTTAGCTTTAGGTAGGTGTAGTTGGGGACAGCTATGAACTTCGCGTAGCATGGTTGTCCTAGGATGGCGTGGTAGGTTCCGTGGAACCCAACCACTTCGAAGGTGAGGGTCTCTGTCCTATAATTGGATGGACCCCCGAAGGTGATAGGCAAATCGATCTGCCCAAGTGGCATGGCCTTCCTTCGAGGCATGATGCCGTGGAAAGGCACTCCGGTTGGTCGGATGTGCGCTTGGTCGATGCCCATAGCATCGAGCGTCTTGGCGTACATGATGTTGAGGCCGCTGCCTCCATCCATCAGCACCTTGGTGAGCCGCTTTGTGCCGACGATCAGGTTGACCACAAGCGGGTATCTCCCCAGTTGCGGGACACTTTCCGGGTGGTCAGTCCAATCGAAGGTTATCGCGGACTCCGACCATCGGAGGAAGGTAGGCGCAGCCGGCTTGGCCGTATAGACCTCATGGCGCGTGCGCTTCTGGCGGTGCTTGGAGTCATAAGCCGCCGACCTTCTAAAGATCAAGAGGTAGCCATCCAGCATCAGAAAGCCGCCGTCCCTCCCCTCGGCGCCGTCCACGGTCGGCTCGGGGTCCTTCTCGTGCTCCCCTTTGTTGGAGCCTCTAGACAAGAACCGCTTCATGAGGCTGTTGTCCTTGTACATATGCTTAACGGGGAAGGCATGGTTCGGGCATGGCCCCACGAGTAGCTTCTAAAAGTGGTTCGGGGTGCCCTCCGTGGGCTTCCGACCCCCCTGCGGTCGGCGGTGGCCACGAGTGAGCCCTCGCGCCACTGCTTGTTCTTCCTCTTGATGGGACAGTTGGAGGCACCTTCGCCAGTGTTCTCATCCCGTTTCGCCTAGCACTTGAGGTGGTCGAAGATCGCTCCGACCGCCTCCTCACCTGAGGCTGGCTGGTGGCGATGTTGAGGAACTCCTTGGTGGTTCGTGGGCCCTTACATCCCAGCATGTGAACCAGGGACTCATAGGTGGTCCCAGATAGGAAAGCTCCTATAACGTCGGCGTCGGTGATGTTAGGCAGCTCGTTGCACTACCGGGAGAAGCACCAGATGTACCCACGAAGGGTTTCTCCAGCCTTCTATTGGTAGTTTTTGAGATCCCATGGGTTCTCAGGGCGCTTGTACATGCCTTGGAAGTTCCCCACAAAGATCTCTTTTAGGTCTGCCCAACTTTGGATTCTGTTGGGCGGAAGGTGTTCCAACCATGTCCGTGCTAAATCGGCCAGGAACATTGGAAGGTTACGGATAATGAAATTGTTATTATCCGCTCCACCGGCTTGGCAGGCAAGTCGATAATCCTCGAGCCACAATCTAGGGTTCGTTTCCCTAGAGTATTTTGGGATATTGGTTGGTGGGCGGTACCTTGGTGGGAAGGCGACGCTGAGGATGTGTTCAACCGAAGGCCTGAGGCCCCGACAGGCCAGGGCTCGGGCTTCGGACCTCACCATTGTCGTGGCGTCCGCCACAACGAGGGTGATAGCCGTGGCTAGCTCCCTCTCTCGAATCATCATGGGTACGTCTATGGGCATTGAGGTTCTCGCATGCATCACGGTTGTGGCCGAGACGCTCATGCACCAGGACCATGGTGCGCTGCCTGCCCACCTTGTGGCGCCTGGTGGACTGATGCATCCTTTTCGGGTCACTCCGAGGGTGCGCGCTGGCTGGCGTTGAGCTCGCGTCGTTAGGACAACGAGCTTTCAGCTTGCTGCGCTACTGCACGCTCGAGTAGCGTGTGAATCTCACGATGGGCCCGATGATCCTTGCGCGTCGCGGGCCCTAGAAGCCCCCGAGGCAAGGCCGCCATAGCGGGGATGTTCTGCCTTGCCCGGGCAAAGTGTGGGAGGGCTTCATCGTCCACGATGATCCTTCGGTTTACATCGTGGGCCATGGCGCGCGCGCGCCCACCGTCTTTATGGTGCTCGATCGAGCTCCGCACGTTCCTGCTCGAGCTGGAGTCATGCTTCCTCGAGCTCTAGGTGCCGATCCTTTAGCTGCTCCACCCGTTGGTGGGGTGGGGCCCCTGTCTCCTCCTCGACCTCGTCATCAAGGTTGTTCATTGAGGTAGCCTCCTCTTCGTGGATGCTTTTGATGTGTCCCTCGGGCGTACCTGCCATGAAACACTCACGAGAGGAGTGATGACTTCCCCTGCTGGAGTCAGAGCCGGAAGACGACTCCGATTATCCCACGAGGAGGTTGTGGAAAGACTCCACGACATATTCGGTCATCCCCACAAACCCGTCGTTCGCGGGGGATGAAGGCATGCGTTGTGCCATAGGGTGGCCATCGGTCTCTGCGGCGTTACGGAGACCGAACGGGAGCGCTGTTGGGGTGCTCTGGATGAGCTATTCCAGAGAGTGGCTCCCCTCCTACAAGCTACGCCATGACATTGGCGAAAGAGAAGGTGAGGTGGCGCATGTCCTCCCGGGACGGCCAGGGTCCCAAGAAGGCACCGAGCTGGCGCTCTAACCTCCCATAGTCAAAGTCAAGGAGCTGGTTGCTTTTGGGGGCGTGGGCCCCAATGCGTGTAGCTGCAGCTCCTCAAGTGCCTCAGCGATTGCGTCGAGGCCAGTGGAGTGGAGAGGTCAGATGATGGCGGGAGCCATTTCCAACTCTCCCTCCACCGTGACGATGAAGTCTAGGTCCCCGAAGCATACGTGTGAGGTTGTGACTAGCCATCCAAGGCCTAGTGTGGATGTCCAGACGCGCAAAAGGCTGCTACCTGGCGCGCCAACTATTGGTGTTTCGAGTTGCCACCAACTAGTAAATTTGTATTATTGCGCGTCTGGCTCGGATGGTGTGCTAAGAGGACACGAGGTTTCTACTGGTTCGGGCAGAATGTCCATACATCTAGTTTGTTGCTGCTGCTCGTGTTACTAGCACTGAAAGTTCGTAGTAGGGGTTACAAACGGTCGAGAGAGGGACATGTCCCAAGTCTCTGGTGGTGTGTGTTGCGATGAGCTCCGATTCGAGTTGAGTCGAGTCAAGTTCCGATGTCCTTTATGGGACGCCTTGCTTTCCCTTTTATAGGCCAAGGGAGAGCATGGATTATAGAGGAGGAAGAGAAGAGAACGAGAGGAAGAAGTCCTTCAGGGTCCTTTTTCTCCTTTATGTGGGTCTCACTGACCCTGTAGACATCAACAGGGATAGCTTCTCATCGCGGCCCTGTCCGTCACTGGTGCCATGTGCAGGCGTCGTCTGCCGGTCATGGCACTCCACTCTGTCTTGGCGGATGTCCTGGTGAACTGATGCGCTCGTTAGTGTTCGTACGGGGGTTAGGCAGAACAGCACCAGTATGCCCACCGCTATTCCTAATGTGAACCCCCAGGTATGGCCCGTCGTGGGTCGTGGGCTACATCAAGGCGTGCCAGTCTCTTCTCTAGTGTCAGAGCTTTGACCTAGACCCGTACGCTTCGACCTAGAGTGGTTGGCGGCGATATAGGTCTCCATCGGGCGATACAGAGCCTTCGGCCTTGGGGTCAGGCGAGGCGAAGCGCAGACCCAAGGCTGGGGCGAGGCGGAGCCCAAACCCAAAGGTCAGGTGAGGTAGAGTCAGCCCTTAGAGGTCGGGCGAGGCGAAGCCCGTGGCCTTGGTGTTAGGTAAGATGGAGCCTGCCCCCAGAGGTCTGGTGAGACAGAATCTGCCCTCAGGGGCCAGGCGAGGCAGAGCGCAGACCCAAGGGTCGGGCAAGGCAGAGCGTGGACCCAAGGGCCGGGCGAGGCAGAACGTGGACCCAAGCATCCGGCGAGGCAGAGCGCGGACCCAAGGGTCGGGCGAGGTAGAGCGCGGACCCGTGGGTCGGGCGAGGAGGAGCCTGAGCTCCGAGGTCGGGTGAGACAAAGCACAGACCTCAGAGGTCAGGCGAGGCGGAGGCCTGCCCTAAGAGGTCGGGCAAGGCGAAGCCAACCCTCGGAGGTTGGGCGAGGCGGAGCCAGCCCTTAGAGGCCGGGCGAGGCGGAGCTTGCGTACCTGGGGGCCGGCAAGAGCTGTAGTCGTGCTCTTGACCGTTCGAATGTATCAATGTTGATGGTTATTAGCTCCTCCTCTTTGGGTACCCTAGTATTGGTCCCCGACAGAAGCCGTCAGCGAAACTTTTGCCGACAGTTAATAGATTCCCTGACACTTTTTGTGTAGCCAAACGGTGTACCTACGCCGACAGTTGAACCCTTTGCCGACAGTTAACCCTTTGCCAACAATTAAGGCCTACGCCGACAGTTAGAACCTTTCCCGACAGTTTTTCTGTTGGCAAAACCATTTCCAAGGTATTTTGTGAACCATACCCTGCGCAGCAACGAAACTGTATTTGCAGATATAGATATAAATACAATTTGAATAATTTGACAAATCCACTTTTGCTCATATAGAAGGCATCACATTAAACAAATTCACTTGATTTTATAGAAATAATATATTAGATCTTCCATACATACACCAACTGGATATATATATATATAGCATGCCAAGTGATGATCATAGTACATAGAGCCATACATATACATGTCCAAGATATAGATTAGTCACTAGCAGACATATATAGACATACTAAAGTCTTGTACTAACTGGTTATGGCTAAAGCTAAGAGATCAATAGATCATGACTTGGGCACAAAAGTGGCATTCAACACTTCCATGTCTTTGGCTTACACGATAGTAGGTGCAAACAAAAGAACAGAACTGCAAATTCATGTCTTCCTGTAGCAATTCTCGGAAACTTGTTGCCACTCCAAAATACTTGAGCACCAACTTGGTGCACATATGGTTGCTGCCACTCTAGAGAACATGTAACAACTCTTTGATCGAACCTCAAAAGGTTGCCAATCTGAAATACTTGCAACACCACATAGTACCTAACATGAAAAAAGCAAAATATTAGTGAAATATGCTCTGTACATCAACCCTTGCTTTGCTATTGGGTGCAAATAGTGAAACAATATTACTGTGCAATGGGCAGCTACTATCAACTATTTGGTGAATACCAATATATGTAAATAGTTCTTGCTTCCTCTGCTTCATTGGATTGCACTGATGGATCTAGCTATCATAACAAATATGTTTATCTTTTTTTCTCAGTTTGCAGATAATATGATGGCCAATTCATGCAGAGCTCAAGGGACTAAGATATAACAGCCATGAAGAAGTCACTAGATTTGTTCAAACGGGATATGTGTTAGTGTTGGAGAGACGCCCCATATATGAAAGGCATTAATTTTTTTGTAGCATATTGAGATTGTGTACTATTTGGATAATTAGAGCTCTGTAAGATGTTCACTGTATGTACCATATACAATTCTAATTATATGCATTACATATAAGTGTTGCTGCTAGCTCTCTAAACTAATTGCTATACAATAGAAACTGTGAAAAATAATCTGAAAGTGAATATTGCTAAATCAAGCCTGCAACACATATAAGTGTTGCTGCTAGCTAAATATATACATCAAAATGTTCAAGTAAAATACCTTCAAGCTGTGCAACCACCTTTTGAGTGCTGTAGTGACTTCTTGTCATCCCTTATCTAGTAGAAAAAATATATATTACTAATATAATCAGCAAAATATAATGATCATTTTTTCAAGAATAAAGAGAGGTTAGACTGAAACATCTACTTTTGTAGTCCACAAATGAGCAAACTGTTGGAAAACGAGGGTTTCCAGCAGGTGGGACTATGAAAAGCTAGCCGATGGCCTTCGCCCGGTCGAATGCCTCGGGCGAAGGGGTGCCAGGTGGAAAGTGGGGCCAGGCCAATTTAGGGTTTAATAAATGCACTCAACTAACTCCCCCTGCATAGTGTTTGTGTTCCCCTTTTACAGGGCACCACTTACTAAGGCTACTTTTCACAATGCAACCCCTTGTCGGTTATAGTACATCCTTGGAATATTCCTATGCTGATACAGACTACTAAGGGTAATTTCAGGTGCCTTCTTCTTCAATCGCCTTTGCTTGATGGGCCGTGACCGTGAGCCTGTCTGTGGCCCACGGCCCGGCGCCGCCGCCCTTCGGGGAGTCCATCGACTTCTGGAGCCTTCGCCCGGGGTGACCTTCGTCTATACTTGCGCATTGATTCCCTGTAGCCTCTGTAGGCGCCGCCGGAGCCTCCGCCATTGGCTACTCCTGGGCGCCTTCACTTCGGTTGCTGGAGCCTTCGCCCCGGACCACCATTTGGGTGCCTTCACCTCGGTCTTGGGACCTTCTCACCGAACGGCTAACCAAGCGAAGGCCACCGTCTTCTTGTCCAGCACATCGTCCATAAAGTTTGTTAATCGTTAGCTTTTACTATGGCTTCGGTCTCCGACCTCCGCGACTCATAACCGTGTCTCAACAATTCCCCCCTTGAGGGCTTGGCCTGATGCTAAAGGGCCTTGCCCTCAAAACGTAGTCCTCAGGCTCTGAGACGCGGAGGCTCTTGCGCACGCGAAGGCTTTCCCCCATAACATGGTCCTCAGGCTCTAAGGCACGGAGGCTCCTACACACGCAGAGGCTTCTTCCCCTTTCCCCCTGGGACGCCTGGATCAGACCATTGGATTGGTGATGTGTCGACATTTGATTTGCTGTGGTGGCTGCGAAACCGACGCGTTTTGAATGGACATGACCATTGGCCTCGGAAGCCGAAGCATCACGGTGGGGGCTATATAAGGGTTGTAGGTGAAGGCCCCCCTTCCCTATCCTAGCCATCGCTTTTGCTGCTACTGTTTCCTACGCTGTCCCTTTTCGTGCGTCCTTCGCTTAGTTGTTTCTTGCCTTCGCTTCCATTCTTGGCCAGTTTCTGAGTTTTAGAAGTGGCTACGCCTATTAGTCCTCCTTCGCGCCGGACTTCCTTCTTTGGGTTGTACCGTCGCCTTCTTGGTGTTAGGTCTAGTGGGTGGTCCACACGGTTCGAGGAGTGCATGATTGCTAGTGCGGAGGCTTTGGGGCTTGAAGAGGACCTTTCTGGAGTCGAGGCCTCCATCGCAGACTTAATCACCGTTGAAGAGGCAGGAGACATGGCTGGCACCTTCAGGATGTGGGATTTCGGGCCTTCGCTCATGACCAAGGGCATGATCAAAGAATTGTGACAGCTAGACTGTTTTGGGGACGCTGAGGTGACGCCTCCAGAGGGTGAGACGATTCCTAAGCTAAAGGCTACCGATGCCATGGTCTTTAGGGATTTCTTCCTTTGCGGCCTTCGCTTCCCGTCGGCGTGGTTCCTTCGCTAGGTATTGGAGGCATTTGAGGTACAACTTCACCATCTCACGCCCAATGGCATAGTTACTCTGAGCAAGTTCTACTAGGCCTGCTTGTCCTATGACGCGGAGCCCAACATCAGTACCTTCTGTGAATACTACGAGCTCTAGCGCCAGCCTAGGCGGATTGGCGAAGATCCCTTAGGTGTGGACCTCGCTCGGATTGGCTTGGGAGCCCCTCCAAGGCCTCCGCTTGGTAATCCGACTCCTAGTCCATCCGGCCCTGGCTTGGATGGTGGCAAATGTTTCTTTTTGTCTCTAGTTTTTTGTTTCTGCGCTATTTATTGTTTTCGGTCTTGCTGACTTTGTTTTCTATTCTAGGTTCCTCCGACAACACAATAAGTGGGTCGGTGGAGGTCCTTGAAGCTGTCTATAATGATATAGGAGGTTGTTCTTCCTATATCTTTTTGTTTATCTTACTTTTTGTCTTATGTTTCTTACACTTGTTTTGCTGTTAGGCCGCCTTCGCCACCACCTGAAGAACGTTGACTACTTCAAGTTGCTGCGGATGAACTTGGAGCAGCAATGTGTGGTACGTTGCTTTCTCTATTTTTCTTTCTTCGGCTGTTATTCTACTTTGGTTGCAGCTGACGCTCGCCTTGACAGAGCCACTACCTTTCGGAGGCCATTGAAGAGCATGGCACACGGGAGGTGGTTGACCGTAATTTGACCATCGAGGCCTTGAAGAAGGATGTTGAGACTCTGGAGGATGAGAAGGCCTGGCTTGTGGGGGAGGTTGGCGGCCTTCGCACTGCCCATGCTGAATTGGAGGAACTTCAAAACAAGGTCGACTTGTTACCAAGGAGGCTGATGGCGTGAAGGTAGCTGAGCAACTGGCAGCTGAGCGTGCCATGAAGGCCATTGTGGCAGCCGACGGCCTTTGGAGGGAGGTGGACGGCGAGAGGGAATCTGGCGCTGCTTTGAAGGCGCAAGTAGATATGCTATCTAAGTACCACGAAGATGCTAAGTCCCTCGGGCTGGCGGCGACCAAGCTTTACGCGGGCACGCTCGAGCAGTTCGGAGGCTCTACGCCGCCGCTGCCTTCTGAGCCGTCGGCCTTCAACATCTTCTCCTAGATGAAGGCCAACTTGATGAAGCTCCTCGATTTTGTCAACGACGCCGTCAACTTTGGAGCTCTGGCCTCCGCCATGAACCTTTCGAAGGTGCTAGCGTAGGATGGCTGCCCGCATGTGAACGACGTGCGGGAGATGGATCTTGGGGGCCTAGTCGATCTTGCAACGACTTCGGGTGAAGTTCAGAAATCAGTCCATCACTTCATGAAGTCCTTCTGGGTGAAATTTGGCCGGGCGGAGGCCCGCTCGATGGTGGAGACTCGCCGAGCTGAGGTTAGTTTTTCCCTCATAGCCTGCTATTTTTTGCTTAAGTTTTTTGCCGCTTGTCCACTATTTTTTATGACTTGGTGTTATTTCTACAGGAGTTGTAGAAGAAGGAGGCTGCACATGGTGCTTCTGGGTCGCTGTCTCTGCCGGCTACCCAGGCACTGGCTCCGAATGCTCCATCTCTGACTACTGAGGTCCTGAAGCCCCCGGAGCCTTCATCTACTCCTGCTGATCCGGAGGTGTAGTGTAGGTTTTAGTTAGTTTTCCTAGGCTTGGTAGAAGGCGGTGTGCCATAGTTGTATATATTTAGGTCTAAATTGTGAACTTGTCTTGCACAGGTCTCCTTCGCTGGGACTGTGCAGGACTTGCCTCCTATTACCATGTACCAAGACGGCATTTATGTTAATGGTGAATTATGGTAGTATTGGAGGGAAACTTTTCCCCATCATTCTGTTCATGATATGTTTGATTTTGTAAAGTATGATATTGACAATGAACGTGCAGAGTTTACTAGATCGTTAGCTTGGCGAGGGCGTCGTCCTTAGTTTTCTAATTGACTTGTTTGGCTAGCCTTCGCGCTTTTGTAGCTGTTACTTGGGAAGCCTTAGCGCCTTCTCTTTTTCCTTTACTGCATTTGGGCTTTTGTACTATTGCGCTTCTAATGCGCTACTGTTGTAATTGTATCAACTTTGTAATAAAGTTTTCATTAACTTTTTACTTGTTCATTCCTTGTTACAATGGATTCTTATTATAATTTTTGACTAGGCCGAAGGGCTACATTTTCTGTGCCTTGGTTTCTTTTTCCCCTCCGCTTCTCTTTTCTCTGGTCGATGTTGAATGCGAGTATGTGCCCTTGCGCGAAGGAGCTAAGTTGTTATGTTTTGACCTTTGACGCCTTGCGGAGGTTTTGGTGCTTGTTTAGCCGACCTAGCCTCCGCCTCTGTGCTTGCTTGAAGTTGACAGGGGAGTTCTAGCACGTTGCAGTGGAGGAACTGAGGTGCTTGTGTTTGATCTTGCTGATGCTGCAAAGGCTTTGGCGCAATTTGAGCATTCATCGGTGATGCTGATTTTTATTCTTGATGCTTCTCAAGAGGCCACGGAGCAATTTGAGCAAGCAACGAAGGTCAAAGAAGCATTTCTTGGACATTGCTCCCGCTTGTGCCTGGATTTTCTTTCTTTGGCCTTCGGCTATGCTGGAGCAGCTGCGCTCTCGTCGGACATGGTTGATGCTGGGTTGCGTCAGATGGTGTCTTCGGTTGCGGGGGGGATGTTACGAGCCTTCGTGCAATACCCTCCCGCAACCTCAGACACTGACTGACCCTTGCCGGACTCATATCACCCTAGACCTCGCGGAGGCTTTACAACATCGTCTGGATGATGCGTTCGACCTAAACGAGGCCTTCGCCGGGCTGCGCGGGCTGCTGGATTTACGAGTCTTCGCACGATACCTCCCGGTCTCTCTTTTTAAGGAGACCCCGACCTCCATTTTTCACTTGGTTGGCTCTGTAGTGTACTGCTTTTTAGACTGATTTGGTTCCCCCTAGCGCTCTTTTGGGGGTAGCGGTATGAAAATGCACTGACTAGGACAGTTGCAACGGCGGGGTGCCGGATTTCATAGTCCACCACTTGTACGTTTTTAATAAATCTTGGTGGTTGGGCGGTGTTAATTGCTTGGATATGTTTTTAAGTTGAGATTTCTCTGTACACGGCGTATCTGTTGGCTTTTATTGCTATTGTACTATTGGCTATTAACTTTGGCTGTTAGCTGAGGCTTATTACTGTTAAGCCTTTTCCCGATGCCTACGCCGGAGGTAGGTCTTTGTCGGGTTGATTTTGGCCTTTTTTGGCCATTATGATGAATCCTTGAAGCCTGAGTATGGACATGACTTTCTCAAGGTTGCAGGCTAATTTTAGCCGTGGAGGTCGCTCCATGCTTTAGATCCTTTGCCTAAAGCATTGGAGGGTCCTATGTCGTAATGCTTGTTGTCGAATATTGTGGCTGCGTTGCTAGCCACTTTCGACCTTCGTTTTTATGGTATTTTTTGGGGGGTTCCTCTTTATATTTTTAGAGGTTTTTACATGGAACTTGCCTCGTTAAAAACCTCACCTCCGGTAGGAGCCCCCTTTGTGAGGAAAAGAGTGCAAGCCCTTTTGCATGAAGTGTAGAAATGCGAAAACTAGGGAGAGTTGGTGACCTTTGCTTAAAGTTCCGCGAAGGCCACCTTTTTACATTTAGATGTAAAACCTATGTAAGATTTAGATGTAAAACCTCCAGGTATGAGTTGTTGTTCTACCTTCACCGTCGATCATGTAGAATGACCTGGGTCTTTCGGCTGCCTTCGCCATGTAAGGGCCTTCCCATTTTGGTTGGAGCTTTCCAACATTTTCAGCATTAGGTCTCCTTCTGAGGACTAGGTCTCCATCTTGTTGATTTTCCTGATCACTTTGCTGTCTCTCCATTTTTTGGTTTGGTCTTTGTATTTTGCAATGTTTTCAACTGCTTCCAACCTTGTGCCCTCAATTGTTTCTTTGGAGTATTCTTCATCTTCTGCTAGTGCCTATTTTATGACACGGAGGCTCTGATTCCTGGCCTCTTCGGGTGGCATAGCTTCTTCGTCGTACAAGAGTTTGAACGGTGTGAATCCTATTGTTCTAGAGGCTATAGTATTATGGGACCACACTACTTTCGGCAGTTCTTCTGCCCATTTGCCTTTGCGAAGGTTGAATAGAGTCTTTGCTATTGCTGAGAACATCACTCTGTTGGCTCTTTCCATTCCTCCATTTGATTCTGGGTGGTAGACTAAGGTGAAGGCTACCTTGGTTCCTATACTCTTGTAGAATTCTTTGAACTTGTCTAAGTCAAATTGTTTTCCATTGTCAACTGTTAGGGTTCTTGGTACTCCGAATCTGCAAATTACATTCTGCCAGAAGAACTTTTTTCCTGTCTCTGATGTTATTTTGGCGAGTGGTTTGGCCTCAATCCACCTTGTGAAGTATTCTATGGATACTATGGCAAATTTGTTCCCCTTACGATGGTGGTAGTGGCCCAACCAGGTCCATTCCCCATCTTTGAAGGGGCTAAGTGGGTGGGATGAGTTGTACGGTGGTCGAAGGTTTTGACTGGGGTGGGGAAGTGCTCTGCCAAGCTTGGCATGTCTTGACAATCTATTATGCGTCCTTAATGTGGGTAGAACAATAGAACCCTTGCCTAATGGCCTTCGCAGATAGTGCCTTTGGGCCAATGTGAGAGCCACATGAGCCTGAATGAATTTCTTGTAGAAGGTCTTTGCCTTCGCTTTGAGATATGCACTTGAGCAGCGGTTGGACAACCCCTTTTTTGTACAGTATTCCCTCTATGAGTGTATAGTTTCTTGCTCTCGCTGCCATTCTAGCTATACTTGCTTCATTCTCTATGTGATGCACATTGTTCAGGCAATCTATGATTAATTGCCTCCAGTCTTTAGATTCAGTGACTAGGATTGTTTTGAATGCCTTTGCCATAGTCTGTGTTGCTGGTGCTTGCAATACTTGATAAAAGGCCCCGTCTAGTATGGGCAAGTTGTTTGCCGCTGCCTTCACTAGTTCATCTGCTTCTGCATTCTCTGCTCTTGGTATGTGTTGCAGGGTGAATCCTTGGAACCTCCGCTCCAGAGCCCTTACTGTGGCCAAGTATTTGACCAATTCTGGTTCTCTTGCCATGTACTCTTTCTCAACTTGCCCTGCTACAACTTGGGAATCTATTTTTGCCAGTAGTGTTTTTGCTCCAAGTGCTTTTGCCTTGTTGAGGTCTAGTATAAGGCCTCCGTATTCTGCTATATTATTTCTTGCTTTGAATTCCAACGTTGCTGCATATTTCGTGGGGAGGCCATATGGTGCTATCAAAATGGTGGAGGCCCCGGTGCCTAGATTTCCCCAAGCCCCATCTGTGTAAGGTGTCCAGATTTGGGGCTGAGGTTGCGGAGCCTGTTGGGCCGAAGGTGTCCAATCTGCCATAAAGTCTGCTAATGCCTGTGATTTGATTGCTGTTCTTGATACGTAGTTGAGTTCGAACTAGGATAACTCTGTTTCCCATTTCCCTATTCTTCCGGAGGCTTCCTTGTTGCCTAGTATGTCCCCTAGTGGTTGCGAAGATGGCACTGTGATTTTATGTGCTTAGAAATAGTGCTTCAGTTTCCTTGAGGAGATCAATACTGCATATGCTATTTTTTTAATCTCTATATAGTTCAACATTGCTCCTGATAGGGCTTCTGAGATGTAGTAGACTAGTTGTTGAATGACCTTCGACTCTTCTTCTTTCTCTTGGACAAGCACCCCATTGACCGCATGGTCGAAGGCTACAACGTATAATAGTAATGGAGCCTCCAGATCTAGCACGGTCACCATGAGTCTAGTGGCCAAGTAATTTTTAAGTTGTTGGAAAGCCTTTGATTGTTCTGGCCCCCATTCCATTTTATCTCCACCTCTTAAAGCTTTGAAGAATGGGAGGCTGCGTTCTGCTGACTTTGAGATGAATCTACTCAGCGTCGCTATTCTCCCTGTGAGTTTTTGGACTTCCTTTTTGGTTGATGGCTCCACCATGGAGACTATGGCTTTCGTTTTGTCTAGGTTGGCTCTTATGCCTTTGGGTCCTATGATGTACCCGAGCATTTTACCTCTGCTTACGCAGAAGACACTTTTCTAGGTTGAGTTTTAGCCTGGCTTCTCTTAGATTGGCGAAGGTTTCCCTTAAGTCTGCTATGTGGTCTGCCTCATTATTGCTCATCACCACAATATCATCAACATAAGCTATAATGTTTTTCTGTAGCTGTGGGCCGAGGACTGCCTTCATCATTCTGGCGAAGGTTGATCTAGCATTTTTCAATCCTTCAGGCATTCTTGTGTAGCAGTAGGTTCCGAAGGAGGTAGTAAAACTTGTCTTCTCCTCGTCTTCTTTGTTGAGCCAGATCTAGTGGTATCCTGAGAATCAATCCAGAAGAGAGAAACGCTTGCATCCTGCTGCCTTGTCGACAGATGTGTCTATTCTTAGTAATGGAAATGGACCTTTCTTGCATGCTTTGTTTAAATCTATGAAGTCTATGCACGTTCTCATCTTTCTATTTTTCTTTGGCACTAGAACTACATTTGCCAACCATTCTGAGTACTTGACCTCTCTGATGACGTTTGCATTTAACAATCTCTGAACTTCGGCTTTTGCTGCTCAAATTCTCTCTAACATTTTCCTTTGTCGCTACTTCTTTGACTTTATTCTAGGATTGATGTCAAGGGAGTGTTGTATGATGTCCCTACTGACCCCTTTCAGGTCGGAGGCTGACCAGGCGAAGACGTCTTTGTTTTTGGCTAAGTTTCTATGAGCTCTGCTTCCTCTTCTTTTGACAGGTTGCGAACTCGATCCCTTCTTGTATGACCGCACGCATTTATATCCCAACTGGGGAACACTACACATTATTGGCAATTGATTTACCATGCTCTCTTCTTATCAGTCAACTATTGTCTTCCAAAAAAAAAACAGGGTTTTCAAACGAAGTAAAAAAGAACTTCTGTTGTTGCCAGTTGCTACCAAGAAACACCCCTATCATTGAGAAACTGTTGCGGCAGCGTCACTAGCTGTACAACTGGACAAGGTCCATCTCGTATGCCTTCTTGATGACCTCCCTCTTGAGCTTGAGGGCAGCCGTGACGAGGCCTGACTCCGGCGTCCATGGCTCTGATATCAACTTAATTTTGGCTGGGATCTCAAATTTCTCCAGTCGTGCTTGTTTAGCAGCCTGAAGAACAAGCACGTATCAGTAAAAATCAAGTAATTATCATACCAACACAGCATGCAGTACCTATGAATTAACTGGGATGCATGGAGAACACAAACCTTGACCAAAGATTGAAGGACTTCTTTGACTGTGCCTTGCTTCTGGCACAAATCTGAGAAATCGCTATATGTGATTCCTTGTTTTGAGGCCCAGTTTTTCAGCTCACTCTGTGCAGCTACAATAAGTGTGACGCAGTAGTTGTGGAAGGGGTCAGCATGGATCATGATCTGGTCAACGTATGAGCACACACTCAAAGCAGCCTCCACCTGCGATTGTATTATTTAGTTAGAATTGATTAACGACTTGTTTTTGTTTGGTTAGAACAAAGAAGCCTGCCTACCTTTCCTAGAGAAACATATTCACCATGTTGAAGCTTGACTATATCCTTCTTACGGTCAATGATTTCAAGACATCCGTCTGGGTGCAAGCGCCCAATGTCACCAGAGTAGAACCACCGCATGCCTCTTTCATCAACCTTCAAAAGATACAGCGTTCAAGAAAAGTGACCACAATAAACACTTTCCTGGGCACTGGGTATTGTTGGAAACACACCTTGTACACCTCCTTTGTTTTTGCTTCATTTTTTAAGTAGCCTTTAGTTACATTTGGGCCCCCAATAACTATTTCACCGCGAGGCATTGGCACATCAGTTGTTAAGTATCCACCTTCGGCCCAGTCTACCAACTATCATGTTAGGAAAAACAATTGAGTCTGAAGCCAAGGGAAAATAAAATTACTCATACCACAAAATGAAAGAAGCCATACAAATAAAAGTGAACATGCAAAAAAAGTCATACTATGCAATAGTTTCTGTTTCTAGATTTGCACTTCAAGCATTAAGATATATTGAGCTTATCAATGATCTTTAATACAGCACTTTTTCTTGAATACTTTAATATGGCACTTGGCACAGATAAGAAAACATATATCTTTTGCAACTACGGAAAATCTTCCGGACTTATGTCATCAGATAATTAACAAGATCTGGTATCAACTGTACCATTATGAATGAAAATAATGCTTGTTGCTTGGGGAGATAGATGTCAGCCGAAGTAAATATAGAGACAACTTTGGTTCTATACCTTAATGTATGAACAAGGCAGAGGGGGACCAACACGGCCAACAGATGTTTCATCATACTCTGAAAATGTCCCACCAGCACAAGTTTCAGTCAGGCCATATCCTTGCGATATTGGAGCCCGGCAATAACATAAATCACCGTATCAATTTCTGCACTGTAAGTACAATGAAATAATTGTATATTCATGTGCAAACTATTGGCTTGAATGTTTGAATCCAAATTTGTGAAACAAAGTGGGCAGCAGATGCAATTGGCGTTACAACACAATTGAGAATGTCACTGAAAAAAAGAATACTTAAATCTCACCCAAGACATATATTGATAAATCTCTGAGTGTCCCCTGACAGAGGTGCTCCACCTGCAAGAATAAAGAGAATCCGTCCTCCTAAGATTGCACGAACCTTTTGGAACACAAGCATATCCCACAAGAGCTTCTCTAGTCCCCATGCACCCAACCAGCTTCCATTAACAGCAGCTAGACGGCGGCTGTAGGAAATATCAAATAATCTCTTCGCTAACCCACCTTTTGCATCTACCTGAATTTATCACAGTGTGAAAAATAGAACAGTTGAGAGAACATGAAAGAGCCCAAAAAACAATGTATGAACTAACAGTAAAGAACATTACGTTTTTTCGTACACCATCACGAACACAATAAAGTATAGCAGGTACAGCAGTCATTAGTGTTGGCTTCAGTACAGACGCATCACCCTGTGTCCCCTTTTTTATTTTATTTGATGTATCAGTCAGGGTCAAAGGTGACCCGTATCCAATTGAAGCCCCAACACAAGTTATGATTGCCTAAACATTCCAGTTGCATAGAGTGAGTGAGCATAAAAAAAACAACAATGTGGAATAGACTGACATGCCATGTCAATTCTTACCTCAGCTGCCAATTCAAGAATATGTGCTAGGGGAAGGTATGCCAGGTACACATCCTTCTTGCCAAGACCAGGCACAATGGTCATAACAGCTGAAACTACAGCCAAGACATTTTGGTGGCTCATCATGACTCCCTGTGAGAAATTATACAAACAAGAATGTTGCCTCAATCAGAAGAAGTTGTGAAGTAGATTATCTCAGGAAAACAACATTGATAAGTGTACACATCCTGAAGTGATCTAACATGAACACTAGTAAAGAGAGAGTTTATTTCATATCTGCTACAGAATCAAAATGAAGATGTTGAAATACTAGGATTTGAACAAACCTTAGGCATCCCTGTGCTCCCACTCGTATACATAATCACTGCAGTATCTGATTGGAGAGGCAAGTTTTCCTCGACAGGTCTTTGCAATCCTATGCTCTCTACCTCCTCAAATGACTTGATGGTCCAGCTAGTACAGTTTTGAGCCAAGGATACTTCAGCTGAGACACCTTCCTCATTAATGTAGATGACATGTTTCGCAGTGTCAAGTTGCCCACTTATATCAATCAGCTTTTTAAGTTCTTTCCGGCCGCACACAACAGTAGTTACCTCAGTCTAAAGAGTAAAACTAGGAATAAGATCAGCTGAAAGTGCAACAGTGCCACATATAATAGGTATGGCATTGTAAATCCTTAAGGAATAACGTTTGAGAATGAATGCAAGTATATTGTGACCATAAAAAAGAGAGATGCCACAACTAACAAAAGCAAAAAAGAAAAGAAAAAAAAAAGAAAGAGTAACAGCCTGAGGATGGTATAAACAGGGGTTTTGAATATATATAGACAACACTGGATGAAGAAACCCAACCTCATTTAGTGAGTGACATAGCGCTCCCTCCCCCAAAGAGGCATAGATTGTGACAACCGCAATATTTTGTCTGAAGCATGCCTAGCAAAGAGAGGGATAAAAGATTACAGATTTAGCAATAGATTTGCCGAGCTAAATATTAACTCAATGTAAATAGCATAGGTAAAATGTGGTGGCAAATTCATTTTGCACAAAAGAAAAACATAAGCAAAAGTGCAAAACAGAGTACCAATGTCATTGAATGAAACCAGTTTTCATATGACAGTACAAATAACTTGTTAAATCTTCATATACCTATCCACTGCCCATTCATCAAGAAGGCTACCATAATTATGTTTCTAGAATATGCGACCTTATGTATTTGCAAAGCTTATTGCATTGTGAATGAGATGATGAAGAAACTTGAGGACAATTTGCATTATCCACATTACACTCCAGATATTTGATGCTCGATATCATCTGTTTGCCAATATGGGTAAATTGGTCAGGAAAGTACCTGCAACGCAATCTGCCACTCAGCCCTTGAATCAGAAAAAATAGCAACACGCTCATCCTTCAGGTGCCCAATCCGTAGAAGACCAGAAGCGAAATTGCAGACAGTTTTGAATGCATCAGCATAGCTTTTCCACTCATACTTTCCCAAATGGAGCTTCTCAAAGGATCTTCCATCAGCAGCCACTACCATTTCTCTTGCAATGAGCTTCCTAGTGCCAAATAGGGGCAAGCAGGCAAACTGCTTGCACGATTGCTCAAATAGCTCAGCAAGCGTGGTAATCCCCTCCCAGAGCGTCTCGACAGGCCTCTCAAATCTGTGGTTACGGATGGCGCAGCCAAGCTCTCCACCCACATTGGCTGGCACACCCCTCTTCTTCTCAGACTTCCTCTTGGTGAGCAGCAGGGATGCCACAAAAGGGAGAACGAAACCCAAGAAATACGGATTCATATTGCTTCTGGCTTATCGAGTGTCAATATGCAACACTTTTTTTGGGCAGAGGTCTCGGAGTCAGGAACCTGCAAAAATAATTTCGTTGGGTTAAGTTTTCCACAATTGCTAGTTCTCTGAATGTTAATAGTTCGGGGAGAAAAAAAGGCGAAATACTAAACAGCAGCGCCACCTATATGGTTCATTTTCTCTCCTTATACAGATTTACAACTAGAACTATGCATGCTGAGTAACTACCCGTACAGAACATGAAATCCTCAATTTTTACAGAATCCCACTAAGGATTGTTTGGTAAGTTCAGAGTGATATTTGAAACTTCAGTTCTCAGAAGGCAACCACTCGAGCATAAGTAACAAAGCAAGAACTTTCTGGATCACCATTTACCCCGGTGGTGGTAGAAAGATACTATATATGTCCTCGTAGAAAGTGTTTCTTTGACACAGAGGGAACAAAGCAAGAACTTCTGGATCACCATTTACCCCAAGTCACTGAAATCGCTCGAATCCTACCGCTTGGGTGGCGACTAACTATGACTGAAATTCCAGTGAACTGAAAGTACAATGTCCTAGCTAGCAAGGCCCCTTGAATAGCCTAAACGCAACCACAAGTTCCAGATGTAGAGAACTGGGCAGCAAGACGGTCGCACTTGCACCCCAGAGCAGAGAGAGCCCACATCGGCGGCGCAGCGCGCAAGTACGACGACCCCTGACCCCGACCTACGGATCCAAGCTCAGGAAACGAACAGAGCGCGCACGTACCTGCGGGCGTGAAATGCCGGGTTGCAGGCGGGGGCAGGACGGCGCGGAGACAGCGGAGAGGGAAGGAAAATAAGGCGCGCGGTCGGGCGGAGAATCCGAAGACGACGGAGCCGCCGAGGCCGGCCGGCCGTTTTTTTTTTTTTTTTTTTTTGTCGCTCTCGCATCACGCGTTCTTCGTCCCTGTCTCGCTTCTGGAGTCGGGTTTTCGGCTGGGTCGCGTGGGGACTCTTGGGATCCACGGCCCTCGCCGAGCCATCGCCATATTGTTCTCTGGCCTTTTGGGCCACTTTTGCTAGGCTTTTCTGTTTTATCTGCCAAAAATCTTGGTAAAAGTTGCTCAAAAAAATCTTGATAAACGAAAAATTATGTATTTTATTTGAATTCGATAAAACATATAAGGGCCAGCGCATAGCCAGAATGCCTTATATATCACCCACATGGCTCTATCAAACTCTCACCTTTGTCCCCCACCCCTGGTGATCGGCAATGGCGCAATGCTGAGTTAACTTGTTGCGCCATGTCCACTATTTGTGAAAGGACTTTCATGTCACCTAGAGGGTGAATAGACCTGTTTAAAATAAAACTCAAACTTGCTGTCAGTTCCAGAGCGGCACTGCCGCTCAGCCGGGCACACGCGAGGCACTGCCGCGTGCACAGACATCTGCGGAAGCACAATTCAAAAACTGCTCAAGGAAAAGTAGATCAAGCGAATTAATGATGTTCCTGGGGTAGTGTAGAGCCTATTCCACCATCTGAATGTTGGTAGAAGTGCACGAGCAAGTAGATCGGGAGCAAATCCTAGAATCATCACAAATACAAATATAGCAATGCAAATCACAAGAACACAAGTGCGACACCGATTTATCCCGTGGTTCAGCTCGCCACTAAGGCTTGTCTATGTCCACGTTGTTAAGGTAGCCACTAAGGCTTTGGTCTCTTTCAACTTTATCCTCGTTCTCAAGTCAATAGAATGAACTCTTGAGATGAGAAGTGGTTTCACTAGATGATTGGGGTGATTATAAACCTCCTGGGGCTGTCACACAAGTTGACAAGCTCTACGGGCGACGCTCTAGCCGGATAGGAGCAAGCTCTAAGAGTAACAAACACAATCCACCGGCTTAAACACGAACCAAGTGCTCTACGAGATGAAGAACATATTGGTGAGCTCTCTAATGCAGTTTGGAGACTTAAACTCTTATGAATTTGCAAGGGAATCAAAGGAAGAAGCTTGAGGGGCTCCAAAGGTGAGTAAGAGAGGAAGAGAGCTGCTCTGGTCACACTTGGGAAGAGAATGGTCGAGATAACTGTTGGGGGAAGCAGGAAGGTGATAGACATACCCCTGTTGTCCAACGGTAACTTTTAAGTAGCGGCAGTGCCGCTCGGCCCAGACAGCTTAGAAAATAGGATTGTGAAGCTTGCTATCTTGGTTAAGGTTGAAGGATATTTTGGTGGGGGCTTGAGCACTTGATCACATAGTTAAGCTTGCGTATTGTATCCCTCTTTATAGTACGGCATTTCCTAAACTCAATTTCAAAGCACAAAAGAATTTAAATGCCTTTGTATTGGTTGCAGCTTTCTTTTGAAATTAGGGGTTCCACCATTGCATGTATTATCCTCTTTCTCAATATCACTTCATAAAGGCTTTGCAATCATCTTTGTCTCATCTCTTCGAGCAAACATACCTTGAGCATGTGACTTGAACCATTTCCATACATATGAGTTCAACCCATGGCTTCAAGTCATTTCTACTAATGATTTAATCCTCAACACAATATGACTTCTCATAGCTCAATTAGTTCCTTGACTCAATGCAAGTACTCTCTTCTTCAGCTTAACCATGGTACCTCGATCCTCAAGCTATCGCTTGCCCTTCACCTTTGCTTAGTCCCTCGAAATCCTTTTCTTGCTATTTTCACCTTATCAAGCCATACTCAAGTCACATCATATTAAGCATCTATTGAAAAACCAATTCTTCAATATTGTGATTCTTGCTTGAATATCTTCTGGATATAAATATTGAGATCAATCAAACTTCAGTTTGATTCACATAGAGATATATATGAATCAACATCAATATCGTCAAGCCAATTCATGATTCCTCATATCCTCTTTATTTTGGCTTGACACTCCTAACACTCTTTTCAATTTCTATCTTTATACTTCTAGCTTGATCAAATCAATGCAAAGTGATTTTTCAAATCTTTATCCATGCAAGCAAACCAACAAAGAGACCAACTTATATCCAATATGAGTTGTGTCCTTTGTCATTTAACCTTCGCTTGATATTTCTTCACGTATGCATTCTTGACTCATTCTTCAATCCTCGATCAAAGCTAGTCTATTATCCAACTCTTCTTGTTCATGTATAGCAAGCCACTATATATAGAGACCAATCCAAAATCATCAACTCATGTCTCATTTGCCATTTGCCAAATATGCTTGCTTTCACATGATGCTATGATATCCGACAACATAGAAGTCATTTCACTGATTCTATTTGCATTGTTGTCTTTTGCTTGAACTAGATTGTTTCCATGATCTTCCAATACAACAATAATACACAACTTTGGCCTTGATTTGAACATTATGTGGAATATCATGTGCAAGAAGTGTGCTACTTTTTATTGGCTCATCCTTCCTTTAAGAAGGCTATTATGGTTATTTGGTAATTGGTATTCATTTCTGTATTATAAAGGAAAGGATTTAAAAAAATCTTATATATATCCAATCACACACCATCTTTTTCTATTGAGTCTCATTTTCATTCACAAACCCACATAGCAGGCACCACACCTTATAGAACTTATAAGACAACAAATTAGACTAGAAAAAGGAGTTGCTAGTTTCTAGAAGGGGTGAATCATGAATTTAAGGCATGGTTGGGTATCAAGGGCTAATTGTTGGACAATTAACAATTAGCTAAAGTTAATCCTAGCTCATCCAAACTGGAGGCTAATATAGGTGAGTTAATATTTTAGTCAAGCCCTCAACTAACTGTCAACCAATTGGTTACCTAATCTTAACTAACTTAGATTATTTTTTAGCCCTAGCTAATAATAGCTTTTTTTAGGAGATCCCCAGCTAATAGCTAGGTCCTAGCTAATCCAAACAAACCGCGTTAATGTGGGTCAGTTTGAGTTTCTACCACAAATGAAATGAGAGAGCTACTATTTAATTAGCAGGTGCAAGATCATGTTCAAATCATCGTTTCTTCGCTCATGATGCCAATGCACACCTTACCGCTGGCCTTTTCAATGCCGCCAGTCCGCCTGGTCCATTTCATATGTCCGTCCCTACGCTAGCGTGACAGGCGATGCTCCACGTCGTGCGCCACTATTCTATGAAGTTCACAGTCACCCAACGCCTTGTCACCAACATGACATGTTTAGATCTATTTAGCACTAAAAATTAGCTAGCTAAAGCTAAAGACTACTATTTTTAGCTAACTAATTTTTAGTACGGGACGTTTGGATCCACCTGCTAATAGCTGCTAATAGTGTAAAGTAATATGCTATTCTCCCTCTGTACACGCGGCAGGGGCAGGCGTCAAAAGGGCTCCCCTGTTGCTGCACTGGCAGGGGCAGGCGCCGAAAGGCTCCCCTGCCGCACTGTAGCCACAGCAGGGGCAGGCGTCAAAGCAGCATAGCAGCCTGACATGTCTGTGTACTAGGATTAGATGGGTAGAGCTGTATATATAGCTTTCCACTGCAACTCAGTGAAGAGAGTTCAGTTTTGCCATCTCATATGCAGAGCTCCGGCCAACGTTGGTGCTTGTGCTATGTGTGTGTACACTCTGTTCTTCCTCCCTCTCCTACCTCCAGCCGTAGTGTGTGTGCGAGAATGTCGGTGAGCGATCGGCTCACCCGTGTGGGAGATCTTGGGACCAACAAGTGGTATCAAAGCCGTACAAGCGCCGTCGCCGGACTAACTGCTGGCGATGACGGACGGTTTGGAGATGGGCGACAGCAGCGGCGCTGCTGTGGCTGCCCAGCCATGACAGGAGGCCATCGTGCGCATGGTGTGGTAGGTCAACGGCACCAGTTGGCCGACACTGACTCACACCAACTATGGCTAGTGGGCGGGGACCATGAAGGTCTAGCTCAGAGCTCGACGGCTCTGGAATGCTATTAACAAGGGCACCGATAACGAAGAAGATGACATATCAGTGTTGGAGGCTATCCTCGCTGCTATGCCAGCAGAGTACAGGGAGCCATTGGGGGCGAAGAACTCTGCTAAGGAGGCGTGGGAGGCCATTGCAACGATGCGCGTTGGCTCCGACCATGCAAAGAAGGCGACGGCCCAGCTGCTGAAGCAGGAGTACGCCAACCTCAAGTTCAAAGATGGTGAGTCGGTGGAGGACTTCTCCCTCCACCTACAGTTGCTCATCAGCAAGCTGAGGAGCCACGACATCACCATCGATGAAGAAGAGGCAGTCTTTAAGTACCTCCACTCCGTGCCGGTGAAGTACATCCTGATCTTTCTCTCCATAGAGACGATGTTGGACTTGTCCACCCTCACCATTGAGGATGTGACAGGCCGTCTGTGGGCAGTGGATGAGCGCATGGAGCAGGCCATAGCAATAATGGACAACGGCAAGCTGCTGCTAACAAAGGAGGAGTGGACAGCCCGAATGAAGGAGAAGTCTAGGGAAGCCACCTCCAGCTACGGTGGTGATTGCAAGCGCCGTGGCAAGGTTTCTTCGGAGAATAAGAAGAAGGTCGACCCCAACGCCTGCCGGCGCTACGAGAAGACGGGCCATTGGGCAAAGGAGTACCCAAATTGCAAGCAGGAGAAGAAGGCTGAGGCTTATTTAGCATAGGCTGATGAGGATGATGAGGCCACTCTCCTGATGGCGACGTTCTATGCACTGCACGATGTTGAGGCCAAGGAGAAGGAAGAGGTGATGGCAGTGGAAGGGCATGGCAAGGCTCTGAAGGCTATCAACCTTGACATACTGTGCGCCCAAGTCTACCTCAGACGTGTGGGCAACGAGCAGGAGCAGCGGTGGTACCTGGACTTCGGCGCCAGCAACCACATGACGGGCTCAAAGGAAGCCTTCTTTGAGCTCGACAGCAATGTGACCGGCACGGTGAAGTTCGCTGATGGCTCAAGGGTGGCGATCCAAGGGCATGACATCATCATCTTCAGGTGCCAGAACAGTGAGCACCACGCGCTGATGGATATATATTACATCCCGTAGCTGCGTTCAAGCATCATCTGCATTGGCCAGCTGGATGAGCGCGACAACAAGGTACTCAAGGACAGCGTCCTCAGGATCAGGGACCGAGAGCAGCGGCTTCTTGCCAAGGTGAAGTGGTCCTAGAACCGGCTATACCTACTTGACTTGAAGGTGAAGTAGCCCATCTACTTGGCTGCACGGCACACAGAGGAGCCATGGCTGTGGCATGCCCGGTATGGCCATATCAGCTTCGACACTCTTGGTCGGCTAGAGAAGATGGTGACTGCGCTACCTCATATCGAGCATGTAAGCGAGCTATGTGATAGCTGCCTGATCAGAAAGCAAAGAAGGCTGCCATTCCTGAAGATGGCAAAGTACCACGCAGCAGAGGCCCTCTAGCTGGTCCATGGTGACCTCTACGGGCCGATCACGCCGGTGACGTACGGCGGGCACAAGTACTTCATCTTGCTGGTAGATGACTACAGTCGGTTCATGTGGCTACAGCTTCTAACCAGCAAGACCGAGGTAGCGAAAGTGGTCAAGAAGTTCAAGGCGCGCGTGGAGGCGGAGAGCGGCAAGAAGCTGCGCATGCTGCGGACTGATCGCGATGGTGAATTCACTTCAGTAGAGTTCGCTGCGTACTACGTGGATCAGGGTATGGTGCAACACCACACCATGCCGTACTCACCACAGCATAATGGCATGGTGGAGAGGTGGAACCAGACGGTGGTCGGCATGGCTCGATCCATGATGAAGGGCAAAAGCATGCTGGCAAAGTTCTAGGGAGAGGCGGTGACCACGGCGGTGTTCATCATCAACCGCGTGCCCACCAAGGCCCTGAAGGGCAAGACGTCGTTCGAGGCTTGGCATGGACACAAGCCGAATGTGTCCTTCCTCAGGACATTTGGCTGCATCGGCCATGTGAAGAACACCAAGCCTCACCTCGGCAAGCTAGAAGATAGGAGCACGCCGATGGTGCTCCTAGGCTACGAGGAGGGCACCAAGGCGTACCAGCTCTATGACCCACCGCCGAGGCAAGGTGGTTGTCTCGCGCGACATCGTGTTCAATGAGAAGGCAACCTAGGACTAGGACAGTCCGGGCACAGGGGAAGCTGGCGGCTTCACCAGCACCTTCGTCGTCGAGCACTTGGTCATCCACGGTGGTGGAGAGGCTGGAGAGGAGGTGCCGACCACTCCCACAATAGAGTCGAGCACTCCTGGGGCGGTGTCGAGCACTTCGGGAGGGGTGCCGGCACTCCAGGAGTGGTGCCAAGCGGTTCTACAGTGGTGCCGACCACTCTAGGATGGGTGACGAACGCTCCCATAGCGGAGCTGAGAGGTCTTGTAGTGGTGCCGAGCACTCTAGGACGGGTGCCGAACGCTCCCATAGCGGAGCTGAGAGGTCTTGCAGTGGTGCCGATCACTCCAAGACTGGTGCCGAGCACTCCTGCAGTGGTGCCAACCACTCTAGGAGTGGTCACGAGCGGTCCAAGAGTAGTGCCAAGCACTGCAGCCGGGGTGCCGAGCACTCCTGGTGCTATACCAACCACTTCGGCAGAACATGGGACTCCATCGATGTCGATCGAGTTCGCCTCACCTCCAAGCGACCTCACCGAGTTCATGGATGCCTACCACGACAGTGAGGAGGTGCGGTTTCGTAGGCTGGACGACATCGTCGGCGGCATAGGGTCCTCAGGCCTGGCGGGTCGGCTACTCAATGACCCAGAGCTGCTTCTCATCAGTGCAGAGGAACCACCCATATTCGCGCTGGCCGAGCGCGATGCAAATTGGCGATGGGCGATGCTGGAGGAGATGAAGATGATCGAGGAAAACGAGACTTGGGAGCTCATCGATCCACCTCCAGGATACCGTCTGATCGGCCTGAAGTGGGTGTACAAGGTCAAGCGGGACGAGTGCGGCGCCATTGTCAAGCACAAGGTGCGCCTCGTCGCCCGAGGCTATGTCCAGCGCGAGGACATCGAGTTCAAGGAAGTCTTTGTGCTGGTAGCACGCATGGAGTCTATCCGACTGCTACTGGCCTTGGCAGTAGCGAAGGACTGGCGCGTCTATCATCGGGACATAAAATCGGCCTTCGTCAACGGTGAGCTGGTGGAGACGGTCTTCGTCAGGTAACCTTCGGGTTTTGCTATCAAGGGAGCGGAGCACAAGGTGCTCCGACTACGCAAGTCGCTCTACGGGCTGCGGCACGCCCCGTGAGCATCGAACGCCAAGCTTGATGCCACGCTGAGCAAGTTTGGGTTCACGCGGTGCGCAACCGAGCATGTGCTCCACACATGGCAACGGAGAAGGAGGAGCTCATCATCAGCGTGTATGTGGACAACTTGATCGCCACCGGTGCACGTGCGGAGGACATTGACAGCTTCAAGCGTGAGATGGCGGCTCGTTTTCGAATGAGCGATCTCAGCGCGCTCTCCTACTACCTCGGCATCGAGGTGAGACAAGGGAAGGAGGCGCTCACGCTCTGTCAGAGCGCGTACGCCTCGAAGCTGTTGGAGCGGAGCTGCATGGCTGAGGGCAAGCCGTGCATGACTCCAATGGAGGAGCGGCTGAAGCTGACAAAGGCTAGTACCACGTCGAAGGTAGATGCAACACTCTACCGGAGCATCGTCGGTAGTCTGCGCTACCTAGTCTACACGAGGCCGGACATTCCGTTCTCCGTGGGCTACGTCAGCCGCTTCATGGAAGATCCCCGAGAAGATCACTGGGCCGTGGTGAAGCGGTTGCTGTGCTACGTCAATGGGACGATAGATCAGGTGATCGTCTTCCCCAGGACCGGCGGAAGTGGGTTGTAGCTCACTGTGTTCAGTGATGCAGACACGACAGGGGACATCGACGGACGACGGAGCACCTCTGGCATGCTCGTCTTTCTCGGGTCGGCTCCAATCTCATGGCTGTCGCTGAAACAGAAGGTGGTGGCGCTGTCCACATACGAGGTTGAGTACGTGGCGGCGGCCACAGCGGCGTGCCAAGCTGTGTGGTTGTAATGACTGCTGGGCGAGCTGACCGGTGTGGAAGCTCACCCACCAACACTGATGGTGGACAACTAGCCCGCCATCGCCCTCGCAAAGAATCCGGTTCTCCACAACCGGAGCAAGCACATCGACGTCAAGTTCCACTTTCTCAGGGACTGTGTCGATGGAGGGCAGAGCGTCATCGAGTTCGTCGAAACTGGTCGGCAACTCGCGGACATCCTCACCAAGCCGCTCGGCCGTCTTCGGTTCACGGAGCTGAAGAAGATGATCGGCATGGTAAAGGTTCTAGGATTAGCAACAGGATTAGAGGAAAAATTATAAAGTAATCTGCTGCTCTCCCTCTGTACACGCGGCAGGGGCAGGCGCCGAAAGGGCTCCCCTGCTGCCGCACTGTAGCAGCGGCAGGCGCCGAAAGGCTCCCCTGTCGTACTGTAGCAACAGCAGGGGCAGGCGCCAAAGTCAGCCCTGCTGTCACATCTAGTCACTGTAGCAGCATGGCAGCCTTGCATGTCTGTGTACTAGGATTAGATAGGTAGAGTTGTATATATAGCTTTCCACTGCAACTCTCAGTGAAGAGAGTTTAGTTTTGCCATCTCCTCTGCAGAGCTTTGGCCAACGCTGGTGTATGTGCTGTGTGTGCGCTCTGTTCTCCCTCCCTTTTCTACCTTCAGCCGTAGTGTGTGGGCGAGAACACCGGTGAGCAGTCGGCTCACCCGTGCGGAGATCTCGAAACCAACTAATAGGTGGTAGGATAATAAGTTGAAGGTGCATATA
The DNA here is from genome assembly GCA_904845875.1 of Miscanthus lutarioriparius. Lineage (NCBI taxonomy): Eukaryota > Viridiplantae > Streptophyta > Magnoliopsida > Poales > Poaceae > Miscanthus > Miscanthus lutarioriparius. Next base: position 106,446,044 of record CAJGYO010000010.1, on the reverse strand, counting down.
AACTATTAGCAAGTATAAACCTGCTAATAGGACTAATAGTTAGCAGTCCTCCAATTAATAATTAGTATGTTCGCTAGTAAGTCTATTTAGATCCACTGGTACTAATTTTAGCCATTAATTTTAGTGTCAAGCACCGGAGAACTGGAGAAAGAAAAATGGTCAAGGGAAGTTACATTGTAATTATATGATCAGAAAAAATTGATATAGCCTTTGGCCATTTGAGGGATCCACTCCACTGTGACTGTAAAATTTGGAATTTCTTCCATTGCAAACCTTGGTTGAACTTCAATCTGTCCTACTACAAGTATCGGTAGTCAAAAGTCAAACCACGACCACACACGCAAAATGCATCTCTGGACTTTCAGTCTCAGGCCATTCAATCAGGTGCCTGGTCCGAGCGGCCGCATGCGCACCCACGCGGCGCTGCTGCTGGGCACGCCGGCGTGCACCACGAACCACATGTAGTATCCGGGCGGCGCCACCCCGGGCGTCGGCGGCGCGGCAACCACGGCCTCGTAAACCCCAACGTCCAGCTCCGCCACCCTCCCCACGGCAAGCTCCACCACGCGCTGGTTCATCCCGAACGAGTGCGTCGCGAACGCCGGAGCCACCGCGGCCACCCGCACCACCTCCCCGCCCGCACCCGCACCCGCACCTTCCGCCATCATCCCGGCGGGTATCACGAACTTCACGGCCGTTGCCTCGCCGTACCCGACCTCCGCGGGCGCCAGCAGCACCGGCGGGCGCGCGCTGTCGTGCCGCGGGTCCATGTACGGCGGCAGGAACGCCTCCAGGCTCAGCTCCGTCGGGTACGTCACGTTGGCGCACACGTACCCGACGTGCGGGTTGCTGCCGCCCACCAGCATGCGGCCGTACGTGTCCAGCGCCGCCGACGAGTGGTACATCCGTGGCACCGCCAGCGGCGACGACTGATCGAACCGCGACCCCAGCGGCGCGTCGGGCCTGTACAGCACGGGCCGCGTGACCGGGTCCCGCCCCAGCTCCCACCCGGTGGTACCCGCCGCGGCCCCGTTCACGATCAGCACGTCGCCCACACCACCGGGTCCGGGTCCGTCGGCGCGACGCGCGCACAGGTCCGGTCGGCGGCCACGAACGTGCCGTTCCGCAGCGCCAGGTGGTACGCGCCCCGCGGCGCGCCGCCGCAGACCAGCACCTCGGCGTGCGCGGGCGCGTCGGGGCGGAGTGGGAGGAGCACGGACGAGCCCGACGACGGGTAGTTCCGCGGCACGCCGCCGGGGACGGGCGGGAGGCGGCGGAGCGGGGCGCGGTTGTAGGGGTCGAAGACGACGGCGCGGTCGTTGGCGAAGACGAAGACGGTGCCGTCTGGGAGCAGGTGGAGGAACGGGTACAGGTTGTTCTCGGCGTCCGGCTCCGTCGTCTCGTCCAGGAACGGGAAGAACGTCAGCGCCGGCGCGGCGTCGGCGTGCGGGAAGTACTCGAGGTTGAACTGCCGCCGCCCGCCGAGGATGAGCACGCGGCCGTCGGGGAGGATCATGTCGGTGGCGTACCACCGCCGCGCGGCGAGGAACGAGGGGAGCTCGACCCAGCCCGTGGCCGGCGAGAAGAGCCGTGCGACGCGGTCGCCGCTGGAGAAGCCGCCGGTCTGGAGGAGCGTGCCGTTGGGGAGCAGCGCCCCGGACGAGCACCACGGGTTGGTGGCGAGCGGGTACGGGTGCAGCACGTTGGAGCGGACGTCCAGGAGCACCGAGTGCGCCGTGCAGTCGGCGCCGTTGACGGTGGCCGCGCACGGCGCCAGCGCGGCCAGCGAGATGTTGGAGGGGCCCGTGTCGGTGCGGTCGAACATGAGGACGAAGTCCCCCGGGAGCAGCTGCATGTGCATCGCCGACACGCCGATGCTCGCGTGGAGGAGCTGCCATTCTCCCTGGGACGGGGCATCATCGGCGGCGGCGGCATTGGCAATGCAGCTGGCGATCAGGAGAAGGTGGAGAAGGAAGGATCTTGGCTTGGGCATGGCTGGTGAGCATGATCTTTAAGCCTTTTCATGCATCCTTGCAATGTGATAAGCTAAGGTAGGGTGTACAGAGTGTGTTGCATACTTGCATCGCATTGTGACGTTGTGTTGGTGGAGGGTTGGTACAGGGAAGGTTGTGGGGAAATGGGGAATACGCATTTCATGCTTGGAACCGGGTATGCGATTTAAATGATACAAACTTTTGGACTCAACGGAATTAGGTGAATCTTGCAATTTTGGACCTGCATTCATTCTGTTGACCAGTGAAAATATTCAGGTTTAGCTAATAATTAGCTGAATTTTTGCCAAAATCTGATCAAGAGGCCGACATAAAGAGGAAACTAATGATTAGGAGAAGTATGCACTTTTACACTGAAGGAAGAACTTGCGAGTTTGTTTGAACTCTAGACTAGACTAAAAGTTCAAATCTTGTCCAACTTTTTGACTGGTGCAATGTTGTTTTAGCCCTCACCGAAATAGGTGAATTTTGCGAAATTCAGATGTTTGGGACAAAATCTGAAACCTCCTGAGGTAGAATCACCCAATTTATAAGAGCTCAATTATGATGGCGGCATCTCGAGGATTAATAGCAGCTACGCACTTGAACTCTATAATCCGGTAGTCTGTTGAGGGTCGAAGGACCAGGATGACACCATCTATCGCAGTCTGGGATAGAGTACAACACATTGATACATAGGGTTACAATAGAAGTGGAGGCTATGTCCAGCGCGAGGACATCGACTTCAATGAAGTCTTTGTGCTGGTAGCGCGCATGGAGTCTATCTGACTGCTACTGGCTTTGGCAGCAGTGAAGGATTGGCGCGTCCATCACCGGGACATAAAATCGGCCTTCCTCAATGGCGAGCTGGCGAAGACGGTTTTCGCCAGGTAACCTCCAGGTTTCGCTGTTAAGGGAGCGGAGCACAGGATGCTCCGACTGCGCAAGTCGCTCTGCGGGCTGCGGCAGGCCCCGTGAGCGTCGAACGCCAAGCTTGACGCCACGTTGGGCAAGTTTGGGTTCACGTGGTGTGCAACCGAGCACGTGCTCCACACATGGCAACGGAGAAGGAGGAGCTCATCATCAGCGTGTATGTGGACGACTTGATCGCCACCGGTGCGCGTGCGGAGGACATCGACAGCTTCAAGCGCGAGATGGCGGCTCGTTTCGAATGAGCGATCTCGGCGCGCTCTCCTACTACCTCGGCATCGAGGTGACACAGGGGAAGGAGGCGCGTATGCCTCGAAGCTGTTGGAGCGGAGCTGCATGGCTGAGTGCAAGCCATGCGTGACTCCAACGGAGGAGCGGCTGAAGAAGATGAATGCCAGTACCGCGGCGAAGGTAGATGTAACACTCTACCGGAGCATCGTCAGCGGTCTGTGCTACCTAGTCCACACGAGGCCGGACATTCTGTTCTCCATGGGCTACGTCAGCCGCTTCATGTAGGATCCCCGAGAAGATCATCGGGCCCGCGGTGAAGCGGCTCTCGCGCTACGTCAATGGGACGGTGGATCGGTGATCGTCTTCCCTAGGATCGACGAAAGTGGGTGTAGCTCATCGTGTTCAGCGATGCGCATACGACGAGGGGACATCAACGGACGACGGAGCACCTCTCGCATGCTCGCTCTTTCTCGGTCGGCTCCAATCTCATGGTCGTCGGCGAAATGAGAAGGTGGTGGCGCTGCATCACGTGCGTGGCGCGAAATGCGTGGCGGCGGCGGCCGCAATGGCGCGTGCCAAGCTATGTGGCTGCGCCCGCCGCCGGGTGAGCTGACCGGTGTGGAAAGTCACCCTGTCAATATCGATGGTGGACAACTAGCTTGCCATCGTCCTCGCGAAGAATCCGGTTCTCCACGACCGGAGCAAGCACATCGACGTCAAGTTCCACTTCCTCAGGGACTGTGTCGATGGAGGGCAGATCGTCATCGAGTTCGTCGAAACTGGTCGGCAACTCGCGGACATCCTCACCAAGCCGCTCGGCCGTCTAGCGGTGAAGGACGGACGTGAGGCTTGGACTAAGGGACCAGGAGGCCGGGTGACCAGCCGCGGTGGCTGACATCTGGGGATATCGACAAGCGCAAGTGTACATGGAGGAGTGACCGTGTTGACCGAGTCAAGACGACGCACGTGCAAGTCGAGCGGAGGCGCTGGAAGACTTGGTGCCCGGGCGGTCGAGGACGGAGGTGACATGCGTTGAGTTGCGGGGGACGCGTATGGAATATGCTACTCGCGGACGGTTTGGTGGTTTGGGCCTCAAACCATCGGGCGGACGGTTTTCGGGTTTGGGTCTCAAAACCCGGGTGGAGGTTCCAAGGAGGAACGGGGTGGCACGTGGCGGAATTAGAGAGGTTACGTCGAGGCGAAGCAAATCTGTCTGAGAAGCGAGGCTGTCCGATCGATAGAAATCGGGTTGTACCATAATTTCGCCCTAAAATATCTAGGGGCACAAGTAGAATTGTGTAATAAGCCTATAAATAAGATGGGACTGCCGCCACTCAGTGTCACCTCTTGGACTTTTTCATTTCCTCGTTCTAGTCCCCCTCCTAGAGTTTGTTCTTGAGGTCCACAAAATCGAAATTTGTGTAAGCAGAGATTTTGAGTTGGGAATGGAGGCACGAATCCTCCAGTTGTCCTTCAGAATTCATCACTTGTGCCTGTGATTTTCATTTTGTTGCGTTGTTCGTTTTTCTCTATTTTCGTTCTTGGCTACGATCTGAATTTCTCATAGTTTGGGTCGATCACAGGGGATGATTTCTTGAGGATAGATTTGTAGCAATTTGAATTCCATCTTTGTAAATTTTTGGAACGAATGATGGAGATTTGGGTCGTTTTTCTTTTGATTTTCTGGTCGCTCTTTCTCCCTGTTCGTACCTAGCAGAGGCACTGCTTTTCCTGTTCGTCTTTTGCGTGTGGGGAGACGAGCAACTGAGCACCAGCACCGTGCTCACCAGGCCCGAGCCGGTGCTCGCCCAGAGAGGCCGAAGGCCTGCGCCAAGCAGCAGGAGCCGCGTGCTCCCAGAGCCCGAGCGGCGCTCGCCCAGGTGGCCATCCTCTCGTCGGTCTCCTCCCTGTCTCTACTTCCTTCGGTGCGGTAGCTGTTTCCCTCCGTTCGGCTGTCGGTCCTGATCGTGCGGTGCACCGCTCGGCAGTGTGTGGTGCCCTTCGGTGGTGTCCGGTGCCTGTCAAAAGTGCCGGCCCAATTTCCAGTCTGGCAGGTTCGAATTTCCAGCCCTGTTTTTTTTTTCATCCGTGGTTTGCGCGTTTGTGCTCGGATTTAAGTTCCATTTTTTGCGTTGGTTTTCCATCGATTCAAGGAACTTATCTAAGTATTCTCGTCACCAGTTGGCATGGACATTTTAGATTTGGGAGCTTCTTTTGGTTTGCTTTGTTTGGCGGTGATTTGGGGACAGCGGCCAAATATTTCGAGAGAAATTTTACGGCTCCCATTCACCCCTTTCTGGTCACCGTTTTCGGTCCTTTATATTGCTAGTAATTTAAATATCTAAAAAATAAAAGGAGCCTCGTTAGGAAGCTGCATTCTCATGGCACTGGCAGCATATATATATATATATATATATATATATATATATATATATATATATATATGAACATTTAGTTGGCAACCTACGTACATTTTCAGGCTCACAATGAAACCGCAAGCCGGAATAAGCTGTATCATAACATTTGTTTTGTAACATGACGACTCACAACTTAATTATATGTACAAGGCTCTGTATTCTCAGGTGGTAACCTGCATCCACAGTAACACAGATTCGAATAAAAAAACTAATTCACATCACATCGCATTCTAGTCACCATGAATTTATTTGCAGTGTCCAACATCTGACTGCCTCACGACGACCCGCAGCGTAGTAATCGGCTCCATTGCTTCTTCTTCGGCCGAAGCGATGATAGCTCCAGCCTCCAAGGCTGCTTTTTGTCCATGCGGCACTCCACCTGCAGGCGAGGTCTTTTATGCATTCTATAATCGATAGTGCTAGAGACGTATGTAGTAATAATAATAGTCTTGGAGTAGCATGCATACTTTATTGTTACTCCCTCTGTTGTTCCACGATGAATTCCCTTCAAACTTGCTCCACTTTGTCCAATAACACCTCCTCTGTTTCATCCCCTGAAACGGACCGTCTAGTCAAGTAACCAGATATTCCAATAGCAAGAAAGGTGCTCAGTATATGCAACATATAAAGCATCAGTGTTGTGTTAATTTACCTGAAGCGTCTGGCAGAGGGGCTGATGTTTGTCTTGAAGCTGAAAGGATCTCTCGTGTACTTCACGTACCACTTCCTTTGAATGTTGTTGTCATCATCATCTGCATATGCCTTGACCTGTTTGATATGGCTGAATTTGTCCCACTCAAGACTAGATTTCCCTTTACCTATGGAAGCGAGCAGCGGGACGTCGCAGTCTACATGCAAATCCCTTGGGTTTACGTCCTTCAGGTATCCAGGGAGTGTTTTCATGTCGTAGTCCTCCAGTCCGACTTTCTGAAGTGCAGGCAAACCCTCTAGTACCTGCAACTCTGGGCACTCCATGATCGCGAGGTCCTGCAAATTTGGCAGATTGCTGATCCTCTCTAGTCCATGACATCCTCTCACCAAAATTTTCTCCACAGCGCTTGGGTGGTCATGATGGTGTGGTAGTAAGAACTCTGGCCCAACACGCTTGATGCCTGGGGCGTTTCTAATCTGTAGTAACTCCAAGCTGGGGAGCTGCCACAAGCCATCAGGTAGCTCTGTGCAATAAGGCAAGTCTTCCATGAATAGAATCCTCAAGCATCCAAGGGACACAATTGCTGTCGACGTCATCCACTGTGAAAGTCGTTGACCAAAGTACCCTTCGATTGCTAGAGTTTCTAAGCAAGGTGGAGGGCAGAGCTCATCAAACACCTTCTCGATTTGTTGCTGCTCTTCCTGTTTCACCAACCGGTGAGCACCTCCACTTCTACTAGTGCACTGTAAGCGCAGATAGCTGAGGTGCACCTTTTCACCAAGCTTAACCTTTATAGCAAATGTGGAATAAGATACATTCTTCAGGCCACGAATATCAAGACTCTTGAGCCGGTTAAGAGGTCCTAATTCTTCCAAACTACACCAATCACCCTCCACGTGGGCAGGAAACCCCTTCAATACCCTTAAATTAGTTAGGCCACTGAAACCCCTGGGTATATTATTTATACCTGAGTTAAGAAGGCTTAGATACCTCAGCTGTCGTAACATTCCAATGCCAACAGGAAGCTTCACCAAACTTTTACAATTAGTAAGGTCAATGCACTGCAAGAATTTCATCTTGGCTATATTTTTTGGCAGCCTAGATGTGTTAGTGCCATGTAGGCACAAATACCTCAAGTGTTTGAGTTGGGCCAAGGATTTAGACAATGCATCAAAATTTGCATCTTTTATATGTAGGGTCCGCAAACATGGAAAACATGACAGTGAATCACCTGGGTTGATCTTAATTTTCCCACCAAAAATTAGTGTTCGTAGTGATATATGTGCTTGCAGAGAACTCCATGCTAGTTTATTTGACTCTGATCCTTTGTTTTCTAGTGATAACCGAATAATATTTTCTGGAATGCTATTAATGGTTGGGCCAGCTTCACTTTTCTGAGTTACCAGTGCTTCATCTCTAGTCAAATACTGAGCAAATGAACGAACAATATCATGCATATTGCAAACTCCATGGTCCACATACCTTGGCTCTGGCTCTAGAAGGTTCCTAGCTATTAATTGGTCATAGTATTCTTTTCCTAATACTTCTAAATCACGTGAGTTTCCATGAACAAATCCTTCCCCAATCCACATGGCAACAATACGGTCATACCAGAACACCATGCTCTTGGGGAGGAGGGCGTAGTGCAGAAAGCAAGACTGCAACTCTGGGTGCAAATCTTGATAGCTAAGGTATACTGCATAGTTTAGCTCTTCAGGCATTTGAGATACTGACCATGTAGAATCATTTAGGACATTTTTCCAGTCGCTTCGCCTTATGTTTTTCTGGCGGAGAAGGCCTCCTATTACTTTGACTGCGAGAGGCAAACCATCACATTTTGCTATAATTGACGTTCCAATGTCCTTCAATGCATCAACCTTTGGTTCATCATTGTTTTCATTTCCAACCACCTGCAAAGCAACTTAAGCTTGTTAATTGAATGGAATATGTAGATATAAATACACTTGGCCATAATCGGATGCAAAATCAAGTGCTAAAAAACGATACTGTGTGCAGAGGCAAAATTCACATGCGACGTTCTAAGCGTATGACCGATGTACCAGTCCACTAAAATAGATGGAAAAATCATCGTATATGGATATCACTACGGTGCAATTAGGTGACGTCTGTGACTGTGTACAAGAGTAGTGTTCTCGTCAGTCACTATCATTACCAACTCTCGTCTACCCGATGTTTATTTATAGTCACTCCAGTATTTATCGTATCTTTTATTTTTTTTTTCTTATTTTATTAAAAAAGGTTGTACAGTACGCCAGACTACTTCTCACTGCCAAGTACTGACAGTGATAAGTGATAAAAAAGCACAAAATGTACGCCAGATTACTGCATCTTCACTGCCGGTAACCGACAATGACAGTATTTAAACTCAAGATCTCAACATTCTCTGAGCATCTATACCAGCAGAGCTATACAACACTTGTGACTATATAACTGATGCTATTCTTTTAACTACACAATTTTGAATCTTATATTGCATATTTGATACTCTAAATGATCTCAAATGAAAAGGTCGTTAGCTGCAAAGTTGTAGATCGATCTCATCGACTACTAACTCTACTATTGACTTTGTCTCCATTCGACATCATTAACCATCTCAAATCCCATTGGTGGACTTACATAGAATATTTTAATATGTAAACCATCTTAAATTAAAAAGTTGTTAGCTATAAAGTTTTAAATCTTTTTGAACGTATAAAGCTTATCTTATCAAACATCATATGAAAAAGTTATTACTTTTTCGTAAAATAGCCTATCACTGCTGGTTGTAGCCACAAACCGGCCATGACGGGTGGTCCTTCACTGGCTATAACCAGAAGTGATAGTACACTGCCTGTCACTATCACTTGTAGCCACGATTCGTTCGTGAAAGTTCATCTATCACTGTCAGTTGTACTATCACTACCGGTTCCAAAGCAACCAGCAATGATGGTCCGACAACGATGGCCTGTGTTTGCGGTAGTGCTAGGTCCTATGCTACCCACTTGCCTATTAATAATGGTATGAACTATCATGTCAGCCTGCACTATGGCACTTAAGGCCATGTTTTCATGTTGTAGTATTAAGAGACGTAGTATTAAGAAACAACGATTTTAGAACCTATAGATGTGGTAAACCATGATTTAGCAACAAAGAGGTCTAGATATGAGTTTATAAAACTCTAAAGAGACTACAAATTTAGCAAAACTCTGGTTTTCAAAACCATAAAATTTGTTGCATCAAAACACTTCATACAAATCTAATAAAATCAAAGTATTTCATAAAAGCATGGTATTTTTCTAAAACTCCAAAAATACATCTGCATCCAAACAGGGCCTAAGATTTTGAACTTGCTACATTCGAAAATTGTATATGTAGTAGAAGTATTATTTTATAAAATATAGAATAATCAAAATTAAATTACCAGTGTCGATATGACATAGTATTTGAGTCAAATTTTATAAAATTATTTGAAATAAAACTTATAAACTTTTTTGTCATGCCATAGTAATGTAATTTAAAATAAATTATCAGTGTCATTTATATGTGGTTTGTTAAGTAACAGTTTAGCACTTGATGATCTATTAACTAAAAATATCCTAATGTATGTATGTTTGATTGGTCGATATATTAACCCAACTTTATGTTAATAACCGAAATGTATAGCATGGATCATGGAGGATGCAAACTATACAGCCACGATGTTGTCAGAAATTGGTCCTGCTATCGGCCAGGTTGAAGGTGAAAGAAGGAACCCGAGAAACCAGAGGATTTATTTTAACGAACATCTGTCCCTGCTGATGGTTCAGTAATTAACTAATCGGTCCCAATACAAGCCTACATGAAGCTAGTCCTCGTTTGAAACCCAAAGATTGGGTATATGATCCTAGAAAATAAATTCGTCCCTTTGTGACATTTGGTTTATTTTTTGATTCCAATTTGACACTATATGTTCAATTTCATTGCAACTTATCATGAGATTATTCATAAAAGGACCAAACACCCCTGGTAGAAAAACGAATGGACGGAAGTCAATTATTAGGATCCAACTGGAAAGGTTATTATAGTCTGCACATCTTCACCTGAAGAAGCTACGTTTTTTCTCCCTTATTCATACTCTCTTGGATGCAGGTAAGCCTAATGTGATATCCCTTGTATCCTTAGCTTTTTAACCATTCTAGAGATGAGACAAGTGAGGCAAGTTACATGGACAATTACTCAAGTGTCTATGGTAAAACCTGTCAATCAGGATATATGCCAAAGGCCCCGTGAGTACTTTTCCTAACTTTTTACGCCATGTTCAGAATAGAACTTTAAATCATTGATTTTATTTTCGCATGTTTACAGGATCTTGTAAAATTATAATAGTTTGAAAAGGTTGTTAGAGAAAAGGATAAAAGTTACATATGTTATATGTTATTTTAATGTCTAACTCGATGAGATATTTAAAAAGTTACACTCCTATCACCTAATAATAGGACTTCTGAAAATTTAGAACAAAATAAATTAGGCAACAAGAGAAAGCCTAACATTCCCATCATTAAACAGTAATGTCCAGCCCTGATTGGCTTTAATAGTACAGGCTATAAATTGCTGATTCTTTATCAGACCGTGGAGGATGGGACTTGGTCTTGGAGATATTAAACCTAAGCACCAGACGCCCTTTGCAACGAAAGGATACAGTAGAGTAAAAGTTTAGAAATCTTAATCTCATGACCATCTAAAGAGTTGAGGCTCTCAAAAAAATCTATAGAGTTGCGACCACAAGTATTAGTAACAATGTAATAATGCTTGTACATGAGCTCTTACGAAACTTCACAAGCACCTACAGTCATTTGTGTAATGTAAGAATTTTTTAAAAAAAATATTACTACATGTTACTAACTTTATTATTGTTTGTAGTTTATGCTTATTCCTTTTAGGCTTTTATTTCGCTTGTTCTTTATCATGTTCTGTGTTCATGATTCTTTAATGACATTTCACTACTATAGAAATGGATTTCGCCAACACTATTTTGATACTATTAGAAACATCGATAAAAACATTTCACCTCCGATAATTGAACCGTTGATAAAAATGGCTTTCACCACCATTTGTGGCAGTGAAAACCGGTTTTGAGTATATAGCCGGCCAGAAACCCTAGCCCATTCTCACTCTCTCACCGACACCCCACCTACTGACCACCTCTCTCTCCCTTACTCAAGCACTTCCTTCCGCCTCTCTCTCCTCACCAAAGACTCCTCTGGGCCCCTCTCTATCCCATTTTAGCACCGTGAGCCGAAGATCGGATCTGCCATCGGCGCGGGGGCAGACACCACCCATGGCCCTCAACAGCATGGCGGACTCCGCCCAACATAGAGATGGACCTCGATGTCACAATCCTGTTCGCTAGGGGCAGCTAGCATAGACCATCATGGACGACTGTAGGCACACATGACACGTGTATTTTTTAATTATTTTTATTCAACTTTCAATATCGGTTTCAATGTGGCGGTGATGAAGGTCAGCATCACCGCCGAATCGCAAAACCGGTGGTGATGGTGGTTGTCAAGCAAGCGGTGATAATGTTTTTGTAATAGTGTTTTGAAAGTGGTTTACAGACCCTAGATTTCTAATATTAATGCTAAAACAAATAACTATTTTGTACAACCATGCGCATAAGGGCATCTTCAGTGTAGATTTTCTTTATGTGGTTTCTAAGAGTGCCACATCATTTTATAGGTTTAGGTTGATGAATGAAATGATTCCTCTCAAGACACAATTTTATAAATTGATAGTAAAGCAAATGTGAAGAAAATGCGCAAGATTACCGACATCTAAATAGATAGTGTAGCAAATGCGCATGCATGAATGTGTAACAAAATAAAGCTATAAATTAACTTATACGAACCTGCTTCTTGAGCAAAGACCAGGCATCTTCTTGCTCTAATTTGTTGACATGGTGGTAGGGCATCTCTGCCATCATGCCTTTGGCGACCATGTCATGTCTTGTGGTAACGAGGACACAACTACCTTGAGCTAGGACGCTTAATAATGGAGTTTTGAGGACACCCTCCCATGCATGGTGGTCCCAAACATCATCCATCACCAATAAAGTCTTGCAGTCCTTCAAGGCTTCCTTAAGGTTTCGCTCTAGTGCGGCCTTTGTGTTTCTTGGTGCTTGATGGTTTCCTTGTGCTTCAATGATAGCTCTCTCTAATAGATCAACATCGCTAAATTCTTGATTGACACTCAACCATATTCTCTTTTGAAACTCTTGTTTGATGAAGTCATGATTAAAGATCTTCTTGGCAAGGGTGGTTTTGCCAATCCCTCCTACTCCCACAATAGCATAAACCATAACATTTTTGTGTTCATGTACATTTTTGTCCTTCTTCGTGAGCAAATCCACAAGATTTCTTGTGTCCTCCTCAATCTTCTCACCAACCACACCTAACTCATCCTCCCCTGTTGTCTCACGCCTAGCGCAAAGGGAGGATTCTACCTTTTTTGTGTTGTCCTCATAAGATGCAAGGTTAATGAAGTTGAAGTCTTTGCTACGCTTCTCAATGTCATCTAGCCTCTCATTAAGACTTTTTATGCGATTACCGATGTCATGAGCATGGAGAGGATTCCTCATACAAAAGAGCAAGGGATTGAAGCAGCCCATATCACAGCTTCGACCCCGTTCCATCGCCTTGAGCTGGCACAAATCAAGGATGTTGGTAGCATCATACATGGCATTCCTAAGCTCTCTCACCCATGATTTCACACTCTCGTCGCTGATGTTCCTCTTGTCAGCATCGGCGAGGAACCTCTTAAGGTCCCTAAGCTTCTTCTCCATCTTTTTTATCTCATCGGGAACACAGAAGAGCAGATGCACCTCTTCTTTAGCCATCTCCAACAACATGTCTTGGAGGTAGGATGCTAAAGCATCCAGTACCACCGCCATTTTTGCTGCTTCGGTATCTACAAAATTGAAATTAGATAAAAAAATCACGTGTTTTGTTTTAAAGGAAAGGTAATCTTGATGGTAAAAGTACCGAGGCCCCTATAACCTTGGCACTATTATTCAAAAGGGAACACTACAACAGTAGATAGGTACTAGAATAATCACATTTAAATGATAACTGAGTACTTTTGGTACCAGATCTGGCGCATAGTAGCAAGCTAAAACGATAACGGAGTTAACAAATTAATGAGTAGCTAGCAGACGAGAATATGATGAAGTTTGATCTATGGATGATGTTGAAATATTATATACTTGGGCACCTAAAAATCGAAAGCAGCTACACCAATCTCAAACCGTCACCCTTGTGTGAGTATATTTGTGAGTGGCAGAAGAGTATAATATCTCCAACAAAAACTAGAAAGAAAGAAAGAAAGCGGATGGAAATAAAAATAGAGAGGGCCGGGAAAGACTAGACATATGCACCTTGATTTGCAGCGGGGAAAAGAGAATTAATGCTGTGTGTGTCCTTCGGTTCCGGCGTCAAGGAAACGGACCTGTTGAGCGATGGCTGGAACTGGAAGTATGTAACGTTTGACCAAGTGCCGGCGTGGTTTGCCTAGCAGTTGCACGGTTGGAGATGCCTGGATCTGGCCTCTGGCTCGGTGTGGTGTGGGCTATTGCTCTGCTTGACGGACGTTGGCGGAGGTGGGAGTAGGTGGTGCTTGAAGGGTTGAGGGCCGATAGCGAGGATTGCGGCTAGCCGGCAACGAAGGCGTGAGCTAGGAGACGTGAGGTGTGCCTGCGGTGGCTACGCTGGGGCTGCTTTAGTTGGTGAACGAAGGTGACTTTATTTATTGTTGGGCATGGCCACCTAGTTAACTGAGCTGGTAGTGGTAGAGAATTTTTTTGTTTTACTCTGAACAGCTTCAAATATAAACACACACACACACACAACCACAAGGTAGAGGAGAATGTTTATATATAGGGATTTTTGTCCACAATAAAAAGAAGTTTGTAGCACACCATGATTTTGAGTTTTGTGTCTCCAGCACACCCAAGCAAATAAAATGACTAGCTAGCCCACGGGCCCACTCACCATTCCCTTTGCATGCGTTTTATTTCTCCATCCGTAATCTCCTTTTCCCCCTTTGGTGGCCAACAATCATGTTGTTGGCTTCGACCAGCCACACTAGATCTCTCCTTTGCCGCTGAGCAGTAATACAGATGCCACCGCCCAGCAACAACAAGGGGCCACCCAGGCCCACCAGCGAAGTGCAATGAGATTTTTCTTTGTTTGTATCAAAGAGAGACTCTAGAAGTTTCTCGCTCCGTCGCTGGCTACTGCAATTTGTCCATCATCAACTTCTAGCGCTCGAAATCCCTACCTCTGGCTTCGCGTATTTTTTCCCTAACCACTCCACATGTAAGATGTTTGTGTTTTTTGAGACCATAAGACGTTTGTGTTCTTTTGGGATATTCGTCCTCTCCATTTTATGTCATATGGTTTTGAAATGAGTATTTGGGATATGAAATGAATTCAAATGAAAAATTGTCAACTACAAAGTTTTATAACTTTCTGAGTTCTACAACTTTGGTTTTGGTCATTTCTCCATTCGAGGTCATTTAAAGAATTTCAATTTCAGATGTGAGGAAATTCAACCGTAATTTTCCTTGGACAGATGATTTCATATGAAAAAGTTGTCAACTACAAAGGTGCACAACTTTTCAAGATCTACAACTTTTGTTTTGGGATTTTCTCCATCCGAGGTCATTTAAAAAGTTTGAATTTTGAATTTGAGAAATTAAACATAATTTTTGTTGAATAGATGATTTCAAATGAAAACGTTGTCAATTACAAAGTTGCATAGCTCTTCGAGATCTACAATTTTTGTTTTGGTCGCTTCTCCATCCGATATCCTTAACTACAACTACACACCCACTTGTGACTTTGGTATTAACTTCTATGAAATCTTGCAGACCAAATAGATAGACATGATAACGACTTTAAATAAAAAAGTTTTGATCTACAAAGTTGGATAACTTTTCAAGGTCTACAACTTTTGCTTTGGTTGTTTCTTCATCCGAAATCCTTAACTACCACTACACACTTACTTGTGACTATAGAGCATATGGACTCCTTTGATATTGACTCTATAAAATCTTGTGGTGTATATTTAGACATTCAAATGATCTCAAATCAAAAAAGTTTGTACTAAAAAGTTGTAGATCTTGTCGAGGACTACAACTTTGGTATAGTCTTCATCAGACATCATATGAGAAAGTTACTAAGTTCATATCACTGCCGAATGAAGCCATGAACCGGTAGTGATAGTATCACTGGTGCTTTTAGCAAAAAACCCCAATGATGACCCAATATCATTGCCAGTTCATGGCTCAAACTGGAAGTGATATCATTGCCGGTTTTAGCCACAAACATGGTCCAATGTGGAAATGAGTCGAAGGGAAGAGAGTGTCAAGGGCAATATGGTCCTTTGACTGGGCATGGTGTGTCATGGACAAAACTAATGTTTTCGCAACGTGTTTGTGACTAATTCATTGAGTATAATGCGCTTTGCGCAAATCCACTCTTTCTGAATGTCCTGGGGACAAAAATCCCTATAAATATCTACTGATGAAGCAACCACACCAGAAGGGAACAGAGATGGGGACAACATGGAACTTTTGTATAACTGGAAACCACGACGATATATATATATATATTATATATATATATATATTATTACTATATGGTACCGGGTACTAAATAATTATTCAAGACCCAAAGATCCTGCTATGGCATAAATAAGCCCACCGCCGCTCCAATCGACAAGACAAGCTCCAGGCCCGCCCAGC
Source organism: Miscanthus lutarioriparius (assembly GCA_904845875.1). Lineage (NCBI taxonomy): Eukaryota > Viridiplantae > Streptophyta > Magnoliopsida > Poales > Poaceae > Miscanthus > Miscanthus lutarioriparius. The sequence goes on along the minus strand of CAJGYO010000010.1, from coordinate 106,430,042 downwards.
TCGCAGAGACTGTGGACCGTCTCGCCTGAGCCCCGAGCAGCCGAGCGGCATCACCGGCCGCTCCCACCCTACCCCACCCCACCCCCACCCCCACGATCTCACCGCATCAATCCCACTCCGACGCCTTGATTTACACAGTTTTCTTCCGATCCACCTCCTCGCCGGGCGCTGGCCCCCCCACCCCTCCTGCAGCTACGGTTCCCACCAAAGACCACCGTCAGCCGTGCTCGCTTAAGCCCATGAGCACCGGGCGGTGACACCATGAGCTGCACAGGGTGGGCGACGGGCGCAGTTGTGGATCTTGACGCAGCTTCCCGGTGTCGCCGCCTCCACCTCGCCTGCAGGAGTCGTGATCGGCGCCACCGCCTGCCCCTGCCCCCACGCCCACCTTACCCCTGCAGCCTGCTGCATCAGACAGAAATTAAAGGACTTGCAAGCCCACCTTGGCTCGCGCCGCCCCTGCGAGCTCACCTGCTCCGTCGTGCTCCCCTCACCCATTAGCTCTCCGCCGTCGCCACGGATGCGACCGAGAAGTCCCAGGTGAAGACGGACAGTCTTACTCGGTCGGTGGCAGCGCCGGTTACTGATGCTTTCCCGCGTAGATGGAGGCATCTGGTCCTTCAGGTATCCCTATACCCTCCTTCAGTTTTGGAAGCGTAACATTCTGTCGTGTTCGTCCTAATAAGGAATTTTATGTTCAACATTAGGTTCCCATTTGATTTTAGGTTTGATCTGTATGTCTCGTGTGGTTTTATTTGACCAGCTGATGGTACGCTGGGATTTTTTTTTGTGTTCTGCATCAAAGTCCAATTATTGTAACTGATGACTCCATCAGCCTCTTTTTGCATAGGGAGCTGCTGATAGGCCGGATCCCATGGACACCAGTGTTGGCGGAAGGCGGTGCTCACCATGCTGCTACTGCTTGCCAAGGATATGGTGGTGCAGCTGGCAAGGACCGGTCGGTAGGTGAACGTCGGGAGCCCTTTCTCGTTTAGGCACGGTGCAGCCCTCCCCCGTCCTCCCTGTCACGATGGCGGACAGCGTGTACGTAAACAAGGGTGTCAGCTTGCCAGTAAGCTGCAAGGAACCAATCTGCTCACTTTTCTCATGGAAAAGAATTATGATTCCTCTTATTTAGGAATAGTCATTGAAGGCTCCCCTGGTCAGGCAAGGTCACACTCGGAACCAAGCAGGCCCTTTGTCTCCTCTGGTCTCGAACTCTAACCCTCAGGTAATAGGTTTGGAATTCAGAGTAGACACCACCTGTAGCCTGTCTTTTAATCGTGGAACATTACATCACTTAAATTAATTGTGCATTTTTTAACTCAATGCTCTCATGATTTGAGTTTGGAAGTTGAGCCGGGTCATCACGGCTTGTTGTGGAGAACTTCTTATTTGTTATCGATTCATGAAAAAAGGTGTGATTTCAATTTATTTGTGCAAAATAATATTTGTGGTCAGTCTAGGTCATCTACAAATAACTAAGGATTTTATGGTTCATCCATTTCATTTTTTTGGTAGCTAAGATTTTGCATATACATATGTAATTATTTGTGTTTCAGAAACTAAATTGATGATAGCTTGTATATAATTAAGTTTACTATTCACTCGTAATATAATATGCTGGCTTTTAGATTATGAACCCATGACATTTTCATGCATTGCTTCTGTTTGTCTACTGTCGTTTCATTGTCTATTAGATTATGAATCAATGCCATGCCACATTTCTCTCTAGGATGATGTTAATGTGATTATTCCCCATTTAGATATGAGGTCCCTCTGCGACAAGAAAAGGTTAATCTGTTGCAATATGTAATTAGTTTTTTTTCTAAATGAATAGACAAAACTAGGTACATTCATTTACAGCTTATCTAATCTTGTTTATGATTCTTTTCTTTTTAAATTTATATGTAAATGATCTGATGCATGGACACATAATTAGAGAACAATTTAATATACATGGATTTCAATTTTGCTATCACAAATCACCAATATTCTTTCATTGCACTTTGGCTTGTCATTTTGTCAATTACCACTGTTCATCTTGTTATGAAAGCTCACAAGATTTTCAATTCTTTAAAAGCATCTACCTTGTCCTGCATTTAACAACGATCAATGGCACTTTCAATTGCACATGTATAAAGGATCAATGTTTTGCCATCTGCATCCATGTGAATATGTTTGAAGTTCTCCTTTGGCTGCCAAAAACGATCTGGATATCGAACCTTGATCTTTGCTCCCTCTGATTCCAAGTTGTTGTATGATCTCTGTTGTCAAATAGTCAATTTATTTAATCATCAATATGTCAACATTTGTGTAGATTGAGAACATAGAGTTAGTACTTCTGGATTCTTCATTGAAAACACATTTACATTGAGGGAGGATTTGATATTTATTACTGGAAAGCACATCATTTCTCTTCTACCTGTAACCTGCCTCCCTATGCTAGTATTTCAGTTCATGCTAGCTTATAGAAATTGATACGTGGTTATATTCATGAATAATTGTGTGGAGCAGCTATTCTTATAGTGGCCATCTAGTGCTGCATTTTTTTGTGTAGCCAAGATGTTCTCGAGCAGAGGCTCCTCCGCTTCCTGTGAGTGGCGGCTCCTTCCCTTTTCCTCCAGCGATGGCTGCTGTTGCTCCCCTTATCTAGAGAAGCAGCATCGGATTCTCCCCAACTCCTTACAGCGGCTACCGCTCCCCATCTTCCCGAGAGTTGGCGGTGGCCACACAACCCTTGGATGGCACCGGCAATCCAAATCTTGTCTGCAACAGCTTTTCCTCCACAATGTGCCGGATTTCTTCATATTAACTTCACAAATGATCTTTGTCGAGTCAGGTAGCATGCTACCGTCCTTTTATTCGACTCTCCTGTTATGTTTGTTGATCACCAACATTGGTGGCGACTGTTTGTGGTCATCGATTGTTTGGTGATGCTGATGCATGCTCCGTGTTTGTGTGAATGTTACTATATTGAGTTCTCTCACATGGTTAGTCCAAGAGTGAGCTTTTTTTTACATTGGCAGATTGCTTCTAATATTAAATTGCCAGTTTAGAAAACAAAATGCACAAGTTGTCATTAATCCATTTAGATAGTAATTAGGATTTGTCCAAATGATAGCATATCCACTTTCAGTATGTGATTTCATCTTATATAGTCATCTCTTAGTTGCGTATCTCTCCCATTATTCTCAATTTTCATTTGACATGCCATGTACTGAAATTGTGGACAGATACCTTTGTAATAATGCAGCACAATTATCTCTGTTCTAATAGTTTGTGAGGCTGCAATGTTGCGCCACTGGAGTTTTGGCTTGTAAGCTGGCATCCCCAACACAAGGTTTAAGCTCACATTTGCTTTCAATATAAGCACAACATTTCCAAAACATGAAATAGTTCCTGATTCGATCTTTAATTCAATTTTGTTATTTAAAATCAGTGTAGTCTGTTTCATATTAGTCTCATGTCCTGATCTCCAGAAATGGCAACTATGAGCATGCGATTGCGATATTCATGTATGCAAAACCTTCTCCATGCTCCTCTCAAGCTCATGTAGTTTTACTGATTATACAGGGGAAGTTTTTTCTTTCTTTTCATAGCTATCCATTTAAGTTGACAGTCTCAAGTCCTGATTCAGTTCAGATCTTACTAGATAGGAACAGAAGTTGATATTGTATTTTTGTAACTCCTTGTCATTTTTCTTAGATTATATTATATACCATATTGCTTTGATGCTTCTGTTTGTAAGTACAGGTTTTAACCAAATCTGCTGTCAGCTAGCTTTTTTCCCCAATGGCTTGTTTGATCATGCAATCCACAGCTGATAATACAATGCATATATCATGCCCTGCATGTGGTGCAAAATAGTTATATGCCTCAATTCCAATTCAGCTTCCTTCATACTGGGCATCATTAATCTGGAGTGTTTGCACAGTTATTTTTAAAATCATAAAGCCATTATTTGTGACAAGGAAACTATATGTTAGACTCCAAAAATTTTAAGTTTTTCTATGCACGCATTGGTGCTAGCTGTCACCATTTACACAGTATGATAAATTGCCTTTTTTCTTGAGTCACATTGAACATACCAATATTTTGAATATATATAGTATTTTACATGTACATTTGACATTATTTGCCACCAGGAACCTAATTTTACCAAGTAGCAACCATGGCATAACAACTGTGTCTTACAATTTGTCCAGGTTTGAGAAAGACATCACATAAGTATAATTTGTGCAGGGTGAAAATTGTGTGTTACAGTAGCTTGTAAATTATACTTTTAGGGCCCAAAGTTTTTTTTTTGCTGGTAGCAGCTGTCCATTTTCCATACATCTTCTTATTTGCAATTGGCTTTTGTTTGGTAGCTGCCTATACTAAGCATTTGAGTCTATTTCATAGACTACAACAAACACTCCAACATGTTCTGTGCGAGTTATGTGGATCCATCAAGTGAGCACCCCTCCATGCAGGTTGATTAGTCATTCTGTAGCCCTCTCGTCTAAGGTACATTATTTTCATTTAGTATAAAGAAAGTACTTTTTAGTTTCAGTTTATTTTGACGAACATATATGATGTAAGCTAGCCTTACCTCTCGCAGGTCACTCATACAAATTTGGTGAGAAAATAGGCACCTGAACGTAGGTTGCCATACATAGGCTTAATTGATTTATGATGTAGTTCACAATTATTTTCCTTCTCTTGGTTAATTGAAAACATGTTAATTTTATTTTTCCAAAAAGAGTATATAGTGGCCATCAGCATGCATTTCATCTGGATGAATATCACAGCAACACATGCGAGCTTGACCTTTTTGCAAACTTAATATTCAGTACCACCACACCGCCTGGTTTAATGAGAGAAACATATTGTTTAATGATGTGTGGACTGTTTTATGAAAAAATGTTTGGGGTTTTATTTCTGTTTCAGAAGTGATCAAATGATTGTTGTTAAGAACTAATCTCTTATGCACTATGAGCTAGATTGTCGTGCCTAACTGCACCACCTACCACAAGGGATCCGTCAATGTGTTCACCCACCCCTTGCTTTTTTTAATGCTTGCTCCACCGGCAGCATCTTGCCATGAGTGCAGGTTCATTTGCTGCTGTTGGTGCGATCTAAATAGTGCTAAATTGTGTTTGCTTGTGTGCTGATCTTACAAATTTCATCAGCCTAATTATAATGTGTTTTCATTTTTGCAACAAAAGATTTGTGGCTTGAAATGTGATTTATACAGTTCAACTATACTCAGTTGTACTGCACACCTTAGCCTGACATATGAATGATTGATTGCCTTTGTCTTCAGCTTTGAGCTGAACTCAGTTACCTGGCTAGCTTGGAGCCAAGCAACGACTTGCACATCTGTAGAAGTAGCAGCTTGATTCAGCTTCACTTGCCAGAACTCATTCTGATATCGATTCTTCATTAACTCATCGTATCATCAGATTTAGATGCTTTCTATTTATATTTTCTACACATAGCATTTGTTGATGATTTCTTTCTCATCTGTTCACATGCAGCAGGGTCAAAAATTGGTGAATGGATGGGCCTTGGGCAGCAACAGGAAGCTGAAGAGCTGGAACTTCAGCGCTGCATTTTTGCAGCCAACAAACGAGCGTGACGGGCGTTGGCGTCGGCATTAGTGTCACGCTGCGTGTCACGCTGCCGGATGCTACTGCTACCGAGAGAGCGCAAAATGTATCTGTGGGATGCTACTGCACCCAAGCTGGCCATGGAGCTCTAGGATGGACGTTGGATCAGTTGGAGTTTGGCTAGCACCTGTCATGCTCCACCAGGAGGTCGAAGTGTTTGCTTTAGTGCAGATTCTTGTATTAGTTTCATATATGATGTTATGTAGTGATCACAAATGTCTGTATTTAAAGTTGTAAATTTGAGCTTTTCAGTTTATCAAGGTAGGAAAAGATGAGTTTTTTACAATTACGGATGCCATTATTTGTGACAAATGAAAACAAATTCTACAGGATGAAAAGTCGTTTTTCAATATCAAATCTTTGACGCACAATTTGCTTTGTTACGTCATTTCCTAATGCCTGGTGAACGAAGAATAAAAAAAATCCGAAAAAACACATGGCAAAAGTTGCCTAAAATCACGGACATCAAAAGGCTACATGGGAAAAAATTACGGATATCAGAAAACTGCACAAAAAAAAACTGGCCACAGACATAAAAAGCTGCACGGAAAAAAAATCACGAAAGTAAAAAACCAGCCAAAAAGCATTGCCGAAAAAAAGTCAGTCCGGACGCAGCCTGTAGCTTGCTGGGCTGTCAGATGTGTCTGGGTAGCTTATGATCGGCCCTTTATATCTAAAAAAAATGATCGGTGGCTGGTCCAATGCGACCTCTAGGGACTAGTTAAGATTATTATTTTTTTAAAAGAAACAGATCGACAAGTGCTGAATATGGAGTGCTTACAATTACAGAACAAGATGATCGACGAGCTCGCTCGCTGGCAGCTGTCACCTGGCACCGATCGGACCTGTGCGCCCTGAGAATAGATCGACGAGGGGATGATTGGATCAACAGATGAAGCAGATGAATGAAGCAAACCAGAACGGAAGAGAGGAAGGGGGCGACATACAATTTTTGTATAACTGGAAACCACGATGATGGGTATCTTCGCCGAACAAATATGGAAGAAGTTAAAGATGGGGTTTGAATCAAAACGAATGGCTGCAATCAGCTCTGCAAATAAGAATGGCTTATTCGTCAGTGGTTCGTTCAATGCGATCTCTAGGGAGGGTCAATATTTGAAATAAAAGAAAAAGAAACAGCTCGAGGAGAAGTGCTGAATCAATATTGGGTGCTTACTGCTTACACAGTTACCGATCAAGACGAGGATGATGGGTATCTTCGCCAAACAAAAAATGAAAGTTGGGTTTGAATCACAACGAATGGATGCAATCAACTCTGCAAAAACGAATGGCTTATTATTCGTCAGTGGTTGGTTGGCTGAATACGACCTCTAAGGGAGGGTCATTCTTTTCATTATTTCAAATAAAAGAAAACAGACAGATCGAGCAGAAGTGCTTACAGTTACCGAGCAGGACTGCAAGACGATCGACGAATTCGTAAGATCGCAGCTGGCTCCTTCCGATCCGAGGCTCTCGCGCCCGGTGACGAGAGGACGGATCGATCAGCTGAACAGTGATGTGTGTGACATGAATGAATGAATGAATGAATCAAAGCGAGATGATGGGGATAGAGAGACGCGTAGAAGCCGAGGAGGCCTGCATGCTTTATACACACACTGCCTACGACGGAGGGGAGAGGACGCTTGTATCCACCTGGAAGCAAGCAAGGGATACATTTTCTGACGGGTCACGTTAGCTGCGCGCCCAGGAAGGAATGTATCCTGAGTGCTTTTGCTTTAGGCCGCGGCGTTGGAAGCATGTTGCAGCGATCCATCCTGATGTCGTGTGAGGGCTTTTGCTTTTGGCCACTGGAATTGGAAACGGCAAAGCATATGTTGCAGCGAGAAGCAAGGAATATATCATGTGCTTTTGACCATCTGAAGCATGTTGCTTTAGGCCGCGCAGGGAACCATCTGAAGCATGTTGCTTTAGGCCGTGCAATGCAGAGCAAAATGCTGTAGGAGTACAACTAACACTACTGGAAATAGAGCCTTTGCCGAGTGCAAAATTCTTTGCCGAGTGTTAAAAATCGGACACTCGGCAAAAACCTTCTTTGCCGAGTGCCGCACTCGGCAAAGAATTGCACTCGGTAAAGAGTTCTTTGCCGAGTGCCAGGCACTCAGCAAAAAAGTGCACTCGGCAAAATCGCGGCACTCGGCATAGGCTGCCCCGCGTAATGGTGTTCGGCCACGTCCTTCTTTGCTGAGTGCCTGCTGTTAGGCACTCGGCAAAGATTTATTTTTTTTAAAAAAAAATTATTTGCCGAGTGTCCCAGATCTGTCACTCGGCAAAGATTTAATTTTTTTTTGAAATTTTTTTGCCGAGTGTCCCAGATCTGGCACTCGGTAAAGTTTTTTTTTTGAAAAAATACTTTGCCGAGTGCTCTTGACACGGCACTCGGCAAAGATTTAATTTTTTTTAAAAAATGTCTTTGCCGAGTGCCTTCACAGGGGCACTCGGCAAAGAAAAAATTTAAAAAAATTCAAAACCCTCTTTGCCGAGTGCCTTATTCTTGGCACTCGGCAAAGACCCCCTTTGCCGAGTGCCATGCCCCGGCACTCGGCAAAGTTTTTTTTGGTCTTTTGTTTTGGCTTCCAAATTTTTTGTGCAGCCCTTTTAGAGCACCAGTAACTCCTAGTTAGAATTTGGGTATTTTTATGGCTTTTTGATATATTTAGTTACTTTATTTAGTTTACTTGAATTTTTTCGAAAAATATAATTTTGAACTGCACGTGGTACGAATAATGGAATTTAATAATTCAAAAAATGATAGTCATGTTACTGAGTGTAGTGTGAGGCCGTATCCAGGAACGGATCCGAAATTTCTAACATCTTGTTCACGAAACATGACCACAAACTTGCGGTCGAGTTGTTTTTAAATTCTATAAAAAGCAAACGAAGTCCGAAAATTATGAAACTTGTCAAGATGTCATGATATCATATGTGGACTCTGTGATAAAAATTTGAGAATGTTTCGCGCACGTTGTCCTGGTATCACATGTAGAGATGTCCTGGTTTGTAAGCATCGTAGGTGACAACGTGCACGAAATCTTCTAAAATTTTTATCATAGCCTCCACATATGATATCACGACATCTCAACAAGTTTCATGATTTTCGACTTCGTTTGCTTTTTATAGAATTTAAAACACTTCACGCAAAGTTCATGGGTCATGTTTCGTGAACAAGATGTCCGAAATTTCAGGTCCATTCCTCGGATACGGCCTCACACTACACTCAAGAATATGACTATCATTTTTAAATCATTAAATTTCATTATTCGTACCACATGCTATTCAAAATTATATTTTTCGAAAAAATTCAAGTAAACTAAATAAAGTAACTAAATATATCAAAAAGCCACAAAAAAACCCAAATTCTAACTAGGAGTTTCTGGTGCTCTAAAAGGGCTGCACAAAAACTTTGGAAGTCAAAAACAAAAAAACAAAAAAACTTTGCCGAAAGTGTCGGGCATGGCACTCGCAAAAAGAATTTAAAAAATTAAAAAATATTTTGCCGAAAAGCCAATCGGGGCACTCGCAAAGATTATTTTTTTAAAAAACTTTTTGTCGAGGTGGCACTCGGCAGAGAACTAAGAAAAATTAAAAAAAATACTTTGCCGAGTGTCGGATCAGGGGCACTCGGCACGCAAAAGGAGGAATTTCACCCCGCCGCCCAGCAACCCGTAACCCTAACCCATTCACTTTTCACGGTCTCACCCCAGCCGCCGCCGCTCTGGTCCGCATTTCCGCTTCCGCTCCCTCTCTCCCGCCGTCCTCTCGCCGAGGGATAGGCCACGGAGGTCCGCCAAGGCGTCCTCGCAAAGCTGCCAGCCCCGCGGCAGTGCTCTCTTGCTGCAGGTACAGGCCCACCCATGGAGGAGACTGGCACAAGCCATGGCGGAGACTGGCACAAGCCGCCCGCCCGCCTCTGCACCGACGCCGACGACTTCCCGGAGCTCCTAGGTTTCTCTGCTGCTGCTGAGGCCCTCATCGCTGAGCTGCTCCTGCTCTCCGACCGCGCACCTCTCCGCTGTTCGCAGACCGCCGCTTCGACCCCGTCCTCTTCGACTTCCGGTGACATCTCTCGCTGTGTTCTCTGCCATAAATAATAAAATCCGTACCATCGCAATGCGAAAGTGCAACTTTGTGAATTCTCCTCCTATTCGTAGATAGAAATCTGCACATCTCGAGTACCCACCGTAGCTTTAAGTTTTAATAGCTGGAAGCACTGGAAGATCAGCTCCGTGACTCCTGCGGCTCTTACATGCAGATATTCTTCTCCTTTCTGGATGGCGCCGTCACTTACCACGGAGAGCTCTGCAATTACCTGAATGATCTGCAGGTTAGGCTTTGCGCCGTTGCAGTGTCTTTGTAACTTGTAGATTGATGCCATTGTTGCTAAATATTTTTAGATGAACTAGAGCGTCAAACATGATGCCCCCAGTCCCAATTTTAGTGACACTAAACGAGTGTTCTTTCATGTTTAGGAAGGGTTATATGTCCACTGCACATTAGATCATGTGTTGGAGAATAACTGCGCATGCCAGTTACTCGTGGAGTCAATGACTCTGTTCGGATGCATGATTCTTATAATGGAACACAAAATTGGTGGGTTGCTGCGCGAGAGGCTCCTTGTGGCACACCTGCGGTACAAACGCTGTTTTAGCTATCCCAATCTGGAGCAGATATGTGAGCTCTGTCGTCGGCATGTGCCGACCCCGGGTACTTCTGCTAGTCCTGGTTCATCACCATTTAGCTCGGACATTATTTCTATTCAGAAGTCTGAGGACCTACTCAGGTGGTTCCCATATTCTTGCATTTCTCAGTTGATTTACTTGTCTCTTGGGATGCATACAAAGAAGCAAAGTCATCATTAGTTTCCTGCCTTTCTCCCACTTCCATTAGTGATATCAGTCTTCACCATTATACAAAGGTGAGTATAGCAAAACATTTTATTCTATTATTATCAAAGATTTTCCTGTTTTGGATGTTGATTGTGAATTGCAGCTCAATACCTACTTTTTTCTCTAATTCATAAATTAGTTGAACTTGAAATTTTCTATGCTCCTCTTGGATTGACTATCTGTATTCTTTTCCTGAAATTTTCTCACTTTCCTTTTTTTGACTTCTGCATGCTGTTTTTTTTTTCAACTCCAGGTTCCTTATTTTTTAGCTGACTTGGATATTCACATGCATGCCATAAACAAGGAGTATGTGCTCAATAATTCTCAGAGTCTTCTTTCTGTCATTAGAGAATGCAATTTCACTCTCTGTTGGCTTTTGCTTCACCGCATGGTAAAGCTCTAAATTTACATTAATCATTACTGTACATCTTGTGAAGCAGCAAACCATTGTTATGCTTGTCTTTTTGTTATTTTACATTCTAACATGCTATATCAGTGCGTAGTACCTGCGTGGACATGCTAGTCTTAACTACTTTCAAAGTTACATTTAATCAGTGCGTAGTTCTCGCTTAACCGGATGAGCTATTAGTAACTACTAACTAATATTATTAGTGTGCAGAATCAATCGGCGACATCGAATCGATCCTCATGCTTCAACAAATATGAGTATAGTAGTTTCAGAAACTGTCTTCAGCATTTCTTCATCTAAATTGCATCAGTTCCTAGATGTACATCTTTTATAACATTGTCTGATGATACCTGCTGCTGCTTTCAACTTACTGGTGTATGATAGATTTAAATTCATGTGTAAAGTATAATGTTAGAAAATATCTTTAATGCATGATATTGGACTGTAGTTTATGAAAAAGGCATGAGCTCTCAATATGTTTGTCATTTGCCCATTTGACTTATGAAAAGTGTACATGCCTATTATGATGAACTATAATTAAGTTGTTTTGGTGATGTCTTACAATCAGCATCTGTCTTTGGTTCCACTTTACTATGAATGAACTTATGGTTGATTTAACTGAAATGCTTACTGATTTGTGGTCTTATTTGGTAGAACAATCTGGCTATAGAAGGCCTGAGGAGGCAGCAGTGTGCAAAGTGCGTGGAGGCAGAGGCCCAGCGGTTATTTGCAAGCATGTTTCACCATTTTTGCAGATCATCTCTCTAGAAGAGATTCTGACCAAAGACAAGAGATGTTGATGCCGAGATAGGGGAAGTGCTACCCATTTGCCTTAGAAAAGATATATAGGACAAAATATTTGTTAGCTTGATTGTGAATTGATACATACTAGTTAGCTTGATCGTGAATTGATTGTCCTCAAACTATGTGACAGCAGTGGACTCGCTAATAAATGAAACTCAATGTATGTTTCTATGATTGGTACGGTGTATTATTAGTTGTACTGCATGTTAATGCAACGATAATGTGACACCAATTTGTGATGTTTGTTATATATATCTTCTGTTTGTTTGGATGGAATGTAAAAAACAAATAAAAAAGGTTGTTTTCAGTCACTTTGTCGAGTGCAATGGCCATGACACTCGGCAAAGCTGGAAAAAATGGGAGCTCGGAAAACTAGTTTCCCGCTTTTGCCGAGTGTAATGACCACGGTACTTTCGCAAATAATTTTTTTTAAAAAATTCAAACTTTGCCGAGTGCCGGCCAAAGGGCACTTGGCAAAGATTTTTTTTTTAAAAAAAATTCAAACTTTGCCGAGCGTCGGAAAGGGGGCACTCGGCAAAGAATTTTTAGAAAAAAAAATAAAACATCTTTGCCGAGGGCCGAATAGAGGACACTCGGCAACGAATTTTTTTTAAAAAAAAATAAAAACTCTTTGCCGAGTGTCTGCAGGGTTGGCACTCGGCAAAGAAAAAAAAATTTAAAAAAATTAAAAAATCTTTGCCGAGTGCCTGAAGGGTTGACACTCGGCAAAGAAATTTTGTAAAAAATAAAGAAAACTCTTTGCCGAGTGCCTGCAGGGTTGGCACTCGGCAAAGAAATTTTTTTAAAAAAAATAAAAAAATCTTTGCCGAGTGCCTGCAGTGTTGGCACTCGGCAAAGAATTTATTTTAAAAAAAATAAAAAATCTTTGCCGAGTGCCTGCAGGGTTGGCACTCGGCAAAGTGACCGTCAACGGGACCGGCGCCCTGACGGTCGCTTTTCTTTGCCGAGTGTCCCCGGGGCACTCGGCAAAGTCTTTGCCGAGTGCCCGATAAAAGACACTCGGCAAAGAGGGCTTTGCCGATTAATTTTTTGCCGTGTGTTCTTTGCCTAGTGCCGCACTCGGCAAAGCCTTTGCCGAGTGCAATTTGGCCTTTGCCGAGTGCCTCGGGCACTCGGCAAAGAACGTGAATCCAGTAGTGTAACTAGAGATGCCCTATTGCCCTGAGAAACGCAACAAGTAGGCAACGCCGTTAGGAAAAAGCAAAGGATGGCCAAGGATCCGATTCCCTTCAGGTTGATAGGGCCGTTGCACAAATTAAACTAAGAAGGTAATTAGAGCCAGTTTTGCCAGCTGGGAGGAACTGGAGAAGGCGTGCATCTCTACCTTTTGATGCGTGATGCCTCACATGTGAACGTGGAGCACTGTTTCTGTTCAGGCCTTTGATTCAGAAGGTAACACTTTTTATGTTTTCGTCCATTTGTTCTAAGAAATCGTACGGCAAAACTAGGAAACTCATATGCGCGTCTGGGCAAAGCCGGATGAGCCAGATGACGGGTAGTTCCTCGGCACGCCGCATGGGACGGCTGGGAGCCATCGGAGCGGAGCACACGGTTATATGGGTCGAAGTCGACGGCACGGTCATTGGCAAAGACAAAGACAGTGCCGTCAGGGAGGAGGTGGAGGAACGGCCGAAAGGGTACAGGTTGTTCTCGGCGTCGGGCTCCATCGTCTCGTCCATAAACGGAAAGAACGTCAGCGCCGGCGCGGCGTCGGCATGCGGGAAGTACTCGAGGTTGGACTGCCGCCGCCTGCCGAGGATGGGCAAGCGGCCGTCGGGGAGGATCATGTCGGTGGCGTACCACCGCCGCGCGGCGAGGAACGAGGGGAGCTCGACCCAGCCCGTGGCCGGCGAGAAGAGCCGCGCGACGCGGTCCCGCTGGAGAAGCCGCCGGTCTGGAGGAGCGTGCCGTTGGGGAGCAGCGCCCCGGACGAGCACCACGGGTTGGTGGCGAGCGGGTACGGGTGCAGCACGTTGGAGCGGAGGTCCAGGAGCACCAAGTGAGCCGTGCGGTCGGTGCCGTCGGCGGTGGCCGCGCACGGCGCCAGCGCGGCCAGCGAGATATTGGAGGGCCCCGTGTCGGTGCGGTCGAACATCAGGACAAAGTCCCCCGGCAGCAGCTGCATGTGCATCGCCGAGACGCCGATGCTCGCATGGAGGAGCTGCCATTCTCCCTGGAACGACGAGGACGTACGGTGTGGTGGGCTCCTGCGACGGGGCATCATCGGCGCCGGCGGCATTGGCAATGCAGCTGGCAATTAGGATGAGGTGGAGAAGCAAGGATCTTGGCTTGGGCATGGCTGCTGAGCATGCATCCATGCATGCGATCTTTAAGCCTTTTCATGCATCCTTGCGATGTTGATAAGCTAGGTGTAGGTGTAGGTTTGTAGCTAGCTTGTGTACAGAGTGTGTTGCGTTGCATTGTGATGGTACAGGGAAGGTTGCATTGCATTGTGTTGGGTGGAGGGTTGGTTCAGGGAAGGTTGGAGGGACGAGGGAAATGGGGAATACGCATTTGATGCTTCGAACAGGGTTACACGATTCAAAGAGTCAGAAATTTCGGACCAGACTTCATTTAACCCGTCAAAATATTCATGTTTAGCTGAATCTTTGCCACAATTTGATCAAGAGGCACAGAGACGAAACAGATGATTATAGTTTGATAAGTTTGAACTTTTATAGTGAAGGAAGAAATTGTGAGTTTGTTTGAACTATATACTGGGCAAAATATAGCAATTTCTGAGCATTAACAATTGACGTAGGTGAACTTCGTAAAGATGGGGTTCACTGCCTCAGTGACCGGTTTAGATTGGGACCTCAATTTGCACCGCCCCATCACAGCTCTAAACCAATGCACCATCACTGAGGTGGTGCGACCCTCATTGAGTGACCGGTTAGATTGGGACCTCAACATGCACTGCCTCATCATAACTCTAGACTGATGTGCTACTCTGCAACTAGGCTCTAAACTCACAATGTACAACCACGTACTGTCGCTCCACAAGTGCCACTCATGTTCTATATACTTAGGGCCCCTTTGGTAGGGCTTCAAATTCTTCTAGAAACATTTCAGATCCAGATTCTCTTAGAAAATGTTTTGGACGATGAATCAAAGTCACCTTACCATTTGGATGGAAGAATCAAAATCATTGCGAAACCACATTTTCACGGTTTCTTGCTCCTAGGCACCCTTTATATATCTACCTATGATGTGTGCCCATTGCTGTCAGGCCCTTAAGATGACACGTATTTGGAGCTTCATGAGTAGATATATATAGGTAGGTCACTTGGATAGTTGGAAACTGATAGCAAGAAAGAATATGATTTACAAATATAAATGGTTTAGGGCATGTTTATAGTTTATACAAGTTATTTATAGCGCAATACTTCAACTAGCACTACGCCAGATTTGGATATCACTGCCGTCCTCATCACTGCCGTATTTGTGAGAACCAGCAGTGATGTATCTTCACTGTCGGTTATGAACTTGAAAATGAGAAAATGATTGGGGCTGGGCTAAAACCGGCAGTGAAGCACCACATCACTGCCGGTTTGTGGATTGAACCGGCAGTGTTTTGGCGGGCACTTATCACTGTCGGTTCAAGCCACAAACCGACAGTGATTTGTCTCTATCACTGTCGGTTCTAGCCAAGAAGCGACGGTGATAAGCCTACAACACAAAAACGCTTTAGCCGTCCCTCTTCTTCCTCCTCTCTTCCATCCCGAGAACGAGGCGCATGTTTGGGCCATTCCTCCATTGTTCTGCGGCTGCTGTTCACCATAAAGCTAGCGCTTGGATTTTGAAGAATGGCTTGATCTTTTTGCTTTAAGGTTAGTAACAAACATCCACTCCTTTAATTTTGTTGCTTAATTAGCTTCGTTTTGATGGCTACATTGCTTGATTCTCATTCTAGTTTTGATGGCTACATTGCTTGATTCTCATTCTAGTTCTTTCTCCATTCTAGAGAGCACTTTTCCAATTGGGCATTTGTACAAGGCTCAAATTGTGATGAATCCATCATCCAAAAGGTTGATGTCTATGAACACATTTAAATTCCTAGCTAATTATTCCATGGTGGTCAAGATCATCATTGTTAGTTTGTGATGCTATAATTAGTTCTTAGAAGTAGAGTAGAATAGTTGTTCTTCAATATTGTGCAATAATTGTTTTTTACTACTATTTTCAATTTACAGGGCCGGGGCTATCAATTTCAATTTTCCAATAATTAGTGTACAATAATATTTTCCAAAAATGGTACTTTTGAGCTACAATTGTTGTTCATGAAGCTCGATTTCTTATTAATTCTTTGTAATTACTGTCTCAGTATTTTTTTATGCAGAGATGGATCGAGAGTGGATGCATCTGTCCCGAACGGACAATCGATACATGCATGGCGTCAGCCAGTTTATCACCGATGCCAAAGCCCATGCTGGAAATGGGAACCCTGTCTTCTGCCCATACAAAGATTGCAAGAATCAAAGAAACTTTCGTCAAATTGAGTCTATACGATCGCACTTGATTACCAGGGGGTTCATGCCAAACTATACGATATGGACTATGCATGGCGAGGTTAGTGTGAATGTTCTGCAGGAAAACGATGATGATGTGGACATGCCTGATGTAGCCATCCACGATGCTGACGAGGAACCCGGTGTCAACACGAAACCTATAGCCACAGTTAATAATGTGTTTAGGAACACGCTAGCTGACGACACCGAGGATAACGATGGCATTTCTCAGCTGCTATGTAATGTAGAGACTGAATGTCTTAGTGAAAGACAGCTGAGAAAGCTAGAGAAAATGAGACAAGATGGCAAAACACCATTGTATAGGGATTGTTCAATGAGCAAACTCGAAGCCGACATCATGCTGTTACAGTTCAAATCGACAAACGGATTGAACGATAAAGGCTTCGATCAGTTGTTAGGTATAATAAGGAAAATGCTCCCAGAAAAAAACGAGTTGCCAGAAAATACATACTTGGCCAAGCAAATGATCTGCCCCATCGGCCTCGAGGTTGAAAAAATTCAGGCGTGTTCCAATGATTGCATATTGTACCATGGAGAAAAATACAAAGACTTGGACAAGTGCCCCAAGTGAGAAGCTCCACGGTACAAGGAAGGGCCGTCAGATGAGGGTGCCAAGACCAGAGGAGGTCCCATAAAGGTCGTTTGGTATTTCTCTATAGCTCCCCGGGTGCATAGGCTGTTTGCATGTGCAAAGTCAGCCAAGTTGCTATGCTTGGCATGGCGAAGAGCGTAAGAAAGATAGAATGATGAGGCACCCCGCCGATGGGCATGACTGGAGGACTGTCAATACTATGTTCTATAAGGACATCGGTGGAGACGTAAGGCACCTTTGGTTTGCTTTGAGCACAGATGGGATGAATCCTTTCGACCAGGTTAGAAGCATTCATAGCACCTGGCTAGTGACGCTCTATATATACAACCTTCCACCTTGGGTCTGTATGAAGCAGTCGTACATCCAGATGCCACTACTGATCCAAGGGCCAAGACAACCTGGGAATGACATCGATGTGTTTCTAGAACCAGTGATCGATGAACTAGTGGAGATATTTGAAAAGGGTGTGCCGGATGTTTGGGACGAGTACAAAAAGGATCATGTCACGATCAAGGGAATACTTATCGCTACAATCACCGACCTGCCAGGTCGAGGTTCGTTGTCCGGAGAGAAGACAAAAGGCTATACTGGATGTGTCGAGTGCTTGAACGACACCGATGCGGTAAATCTACCAAATAACTCAAAGATAGTTTATATGGGACACCGTAGGTTCCTACCCAAGGATCACCCTTACCGCAAGAACAGAAAAGATTTCAACGGTACTATTGAGAAACGCTTAGCTCCAAAATATCGAGACGGGCCTGCAATACTTCGAGAACTCAACAAACTGGAGGTTGTCCTTGGGAAGGGGGACAATGCAGTAGCAGCGCCTGATATGCACCAGTTACATGAATATTACATGGCTCAAGCAATAGAGACGGACGACTTTGGTTTTGAGGTTATTATCCGTTCGCCACATGTTTTCCATTATCCTGAAGAAGAGAAGTTCGATGTCGAGTGGGAGTGCTTGTTCCAGCTATACCAGAAACGCTCTCTCGATGTTCAAATGTTGACGCTGTGGACTATGTAAGTACCCTATACGCACGATATTACAATTTACTACTCTCTCGAGACACAAATTGTTAACTTTTGAGCAGTTCCCATGATTTTATGTAGGTGTATAGCAAAATTTTATATTCTAAAAAGAAAATGGGATTATATAGGCTTCTTGGACCCCTTGCTAGTCAATGAGAGGACATGTCTAGGCCTCCATGGATGTGACGTGGAAGACCTAAAACTGAGATTGATTGCTGTTTTCGATGAATTTACGATGAAGAACAAAACACACATACTTCTAGCCTACAACTCTTAGTGTGTGTTCTCGGCTTTTAATTTTATGCTTCTTTTTTAAGATTATTCGACAATTAGGATTATGTGATTGCAGCAACCATTTCGTCTTCATTTGTGTTAATCTTGCCAAAAATTTGATCGAGGTGTGGGACTCAAGAAAAAACTATTTCATCACTGGATGCACCGGTGGCGATCTTTGAATTAGTGTTTATCCTAATAACATATTATTTTCTAATCACACATACCGCTTTCTAATGTTTCTCCTTTTATCTTTTGTTTAGTGTCCGAAGAAGACATATCGATGGGACGCCGGTCCCATTCAAGGTTGTCGAAATGGATGGGAAGTAACTATCACAAACCGTGTGGGAAACAATGAATGCGGGTTTTATGTAATGTGGGCAATGCGTCGCTACATCGGCGGAAATCAAAAGAAGCCGATAAGTTGGTGTGTATAATCCCCATTTCATTTATGTCTGTTAATAAGTCAACAAAATGATTTACTATTCCTCTTTGGATATCATCTTTTTTCAACGACAGCGTAAGAAATATAACCACGAAAGGCTGTTAGACATGGAGATCATCACACTACAATCGGAGCTGGCAAAATTCATCTTAGCCGAGGTATTGGAAAAAGATGGAGTATTTTCCATTACACAATCCGTGAAGTACAAGGACCAGTATGGCCTAGAGCGGCTCGCCAGATTATTGTAAGAAGTCCAAGAAGCATTGCACAATCTGTGAAGTCCGAGAACATTTCTTTTTTATTTTGAGGGATCGAGATCTAGATAAGAACATTTGAATTGTAACCGTAACATTTGTAATGTTTAATATTGATGGACCTGTCGTCTACGTAGCATATATAAAGCGAAACCCGATTCCATGAAAAAATATAAATTAAAATCAATTATAAAACAATAAAATGCGAACGTGACATCATTGCCGGTTATCAGTGTTGTCGTAAACATCACTGTCGGTTAGCAACAAAACCGGCTGTGGTGGCACTGCCGGCTCTAGCCACAAACCGGCAGCGTTGGCTTAACCATCATTGCCGGTTCTTATCACAAACCGGCAGTGATTCTTACTACAACACTGTCGGTTGAAACACAAACCGACAGTGTTGTTGGAACTGAACTCTACTGGGTGGTCTTATGAACCGATAGTGTTAGTGGAAATGAACACTGCCGGTTGTGTAAAGAACTGGCAGTGAAGTTGAAGAACACTACCGGTTTGTAGGAACCAACAGTGATAGCTTACCCTCATCACTGTCGGTATGGTTGTGCCGGTTCAAAATCTGACAGTGATGGGATATTTTGAACCGGCAGTGAAGTGCTATTCTGATGTAGTGTAGCATTTTGTATTCGATAATGATAGGACTAACGTCGCTTGCTCGCACTCCGCCTCGCTCCTTCGGTCCATTTCTCCACAAAAAAGACAGTGCCACTCGCCTTCTCCAAAGACGGGGGGCGCTTTCGCAAGTAGCGAGCACCCCCTTCGTGGCCTTATCTCTAGCGCGATGACACCGACCCACGCGCCCGTCCCGCGTTGCTCCGCACCCATCCACCTCGCCCGCTGCAAAAGGGGAGGTAGCGGAGGCATGCGCCTACTCCTAGGGAGGCCTTGGGAGGCCTGCGCTTATGCCCCCATCCACCTCGCCCATCGGCAGGAAGGGGAGGCTTGTGCCTGCGCTTGGGTGTATGCTGGGCCGTTGATGTCCCACTGACCAACGCATATTGCAAGCATATGTTTTAAGTGTTTCTGATGTTTCAGAGGTATGTTGCAAGTGTTTCATATGGTTGTGCAAAATTAGATCAGAATGTTGCAAATATTGCAAAGGCTATACACATATTTTGCAACCGTTTGTTCCAAATGTTTCGTCTGCATTTTTTCGGATGTATGTTGCAAATGTGTCTATTTAGATGTTGGATATGTTTAAACATATGTTGCAAGTGTTTTATTTGGATGTTGCATATATTTTGCAAATGGCTTTTCAAGTGTTTTTCAAATGTTTTTGCAAGTGTTCCGATGCATGGTTCAAGTGTTTCATCTGTCTTCGATGTATGTTGCAAATGTTTTATCTAGATGTTTTAGAAGTAGATCGGGTGTTGCACATGTTGCGTGGGGCGCCTGGCTAGCTAGCGACAATGCCCCCTGCCGCAGGCTACTACGCTCCTACCTCATGTGGCGCACCTCTCCCTCACCTCTCCTCTCCTTCCCCTCCCTTCCCTTCCCTTCGCACCATCTCACCGCGATAGTTCATGCTCGGCGGGGAAGCCCTACCCGACGAGCACATGAACACCCGCCCGAGGTGGTGGCCGCGGTCGGTGATGATGAACGATGCCCGTGGTGGCCCCATAGCAAGCTGAGGTTCGTGTCGTCTGCTCGCTACATGCGGGAAACAGAGCAGCTACGGGCGTCCATCCGGACGTCCAGGCGCTAGTCATGCCGTTTTGTATTTAGATTTAACCCCTGTACAAGATTTCTTTCACCAAGTCTATGAATATTTGTATTAATATGTTTGCCATTATTTAATTGGCTTGGTGCATTTGGTTTGTGTCCACATCTTCCTGAACCACAAGTATATACAAGTGTTATAGTTTCTTACTAAGATCACACAATAGACCTTGTCTATAGAGATCCAAGCCCATATATTTTTGGTCATTGAGTCAACCCAAATGAATTACGATGTGCTACATAACTCATCCAATCTAGGGGGAAGAAATATACTAAGCTATTTGACCCATAAATATGGGTCTTTTACATTTTTGCTATTAAGGCCACGTTCAACCCACACACAGGGGTCATCTCCATGGACCTCGAATCCAACATAAAGACAACTAAAAAGACAGGTCGTACACTGGGCTGTCTGTTTTACTACACTATTTAATGCTACGCATGTGGCCTAGATGAATTGTGAAAACTATTGTGTACACCATTGTGTTGCTAATTGATAAAAAATGGATTAAGCTTAAATAAGATGAACATGATTATAATTTTTTTAAATCATCAATATATCATATTATATATAATTGAAACATCTTTGTCTAATTTTTTTCTTTCCATGGCGCAGGCAACCGCTACAGATTTGACTTCAATAAAAATTTCACTAGAAATATCTACACAGCATCCTCATTGCCCCGGGTCAGCCAAAAACAGCTAGCATTTCACATTGTGAAAACAGCATGGTGACAATGTTTTCCATGTATTAGCCAAAAACAGCTACCATTCCACACAGCTATCATTAGCCCCAAAGACTGCTGAAGCTTCATACAAATGCCATCAATTTAGTGCTATATTTAGATGCTGGTCAATTTCAACTACACATCATCGTTCAGTGAATAGGGAAGCTGCATATGACTATATTAATAGGCAAGCCTGCAAACTTGAAACTTGAATGTAGTTTCAGAACTGAGAAAGTGGTAGCATGCAGTATTCAGAAAGGCAGGCAAGCATACAAGTACTATCTTTGAATGTAGGAATCATTAGTTACCTCCTTCAAGAACTCATCAGTGTTGGCAATGGAGTCTACGCAATACTAAGGTTTCCTTCATCAGACTACTGAATTAAGAACGTATTCTTGCTACTGAATTAAGAACATATTCTTGCCGTAGAGGTCCTAGTGCTCGGGCCAGAGGCCGAGCTCGCCGCGATGTCAGTGTTCACCGGCACTGGCGAGGTTGCGTCCAGCCTCGGGATCGTTGGGCTTCGCATCTCCGGCAGTGGCGGCAGCGGCACGACGACGGCGCTGTGGATCTCATGATGAAGGCTCGGGCACCGTCAGTGGCGCTCAGGATCGTCGGGCTTGGCATCTCCGGCAGCGGGTGGCGGCGGCGGCGGCGCAAGGAAGGTGCTGGATCTCGTGAGCACCAAAACTAGAGCACGGTCACCATCTACCAAAGAAATCCCGCGAGCACCAAAACTAGAGCACGCGAGCGCCTGCACGGTATCCGAGGGTAGGGTCGACTCGTGGAAACAAAGCCGTACGACGTTGCTGCCCTCGTCGATTCCACCCAGGAGCAGGAGCCCTTGCCGTCGTCTCGCGAGGCGACGGGGCGAGCGTCTCTGAGCGACGCCGAGGACTGTTTTGCATAATTCGCGTCTTGGAGACGGGCGTTGTACGTGCCCTTACAAAAGCCACACATCTAAATATCACTCTTACGGTTGCCCTTACATAATTGCCACCGGAGAGAGAAGAAATCTTACAAGTATTGCCAAAAACGGGCGTTTTTGCTTGCGTGGCGTGCAAGTCATGGTGCCAGCGTGGAGGCGCATTGGAAAAGACGAAGCTGCCCATGCCCTGCACCTCTCTCTCCCTCTGCGACAGCCGGATCCCGCAGCTCATCTCATTGCCAGGTTTCCCTCTCATCAGCTTTTGCATATAATTCAGGACCAGTACGTCCTGTGTGCTGGTTGTGGTTTGATGTGTAGAAGCTTTGGAATCAACAATGCGATTAATTAATTTTTGTTATACAGCCACTGTGGCACGTCCGAACGTGTAACTTTTCTATGAATTTATGCAGCATATATGCTTCATATATACGTGGTATTGGTGAGTCTGCTATTATCTTGTTTGATGACAGGTTCTGGCCCTTTTCTTAGTCATGTTTCCGCAGATATTACCGTAAACAATGAGATGTCTTCATAATCTTCTTCTGTATATGTCAGTTATGTCTGGATGATCCAGTTTTATATCACTACAACAGTGTTACTTCTTGGACTGAAACCTGTGTTGTGTATGGCAGTTGTAGGTGTTAGACTGTAAGAATTCATTTCATAGAAGTCAACTCGCACTATTACACAACATATCTTTGCTGGCACTTTCTATAGTGGGCAAAGGGCACCTTTGCCGACATATAACCTCCCGCGAAAAGTTTTGCCGACAGTTTGGAAACAGTCGCGTTAGAAGCCGTCGGTGAAACTTTTGCCAACAGTTTACAGAATCCCCGACACTTTTTGTGTAGCCAAACGATGTACCTACGCCGACAGTTGAACCCTTTGCCGACAGTTAACCCTTTGCCGACAGTTAAGGCCTACGCCGATAGTTAGAACCTTTCCTGACAGTTTGTCTGTTGGCGAAACCATTTCCAAGGTATTTTGTGAACCATACCCTGTCCAGCAACGAAACTGTCGACAAAACTGTATTTGTAGATATAGATATAAATACAATTTGAATAATTTGACAAATCCACTTTTGCTCATATAGAAGGCATCACATTAAACAAATTCACTTGATTTTATAGAAATAATATATTAGATCTTCCATACATACACCAACTATATATATATATATATATATATATATATATATATATATATATAGCATGTCAAGTGATGATCATAGTACATAGAGCCATACATATACATGTCCAAGATATAGATTAGTCACTAGCAGACATATATAGACATACTAAAGTCTTGTACTAACTGGTTATGGCTAAAGCTAAGAGATCAATAGATCATGACTTGGGCACAAAAGTGGCATTCAACACTTCCATGTCTTTGGCCTACACGATAGTAGGTGCAAACAAAAGAACAGAACTGCAATTCATGTCTTCCTGCAGCAATTCTCGGACACTTGTTGCCACTCCAAAATACTTGAACACCAACTTGGTGCACATATGGTTGCTGCCACTCTAGAGAACATGTAACAGCTCTTTTTTCGAACCTCAAAAGGTTGCCAATCCAAAGTACTTGCAACACCACATAGTACCTAACATGAAAAAAGCAAAATATTAGTGAAATGTGCTCTGTACATCAACTCTTGCTTTGTTATTGGGTGCAAATAGTGAAACAATATTACTGTACAATGGGCAGCTATGCTATCAACTATTTGGTCAATACCAATATATGTAAATAGTTCTTGCTTCCTCTGCTTCATTGGATTGCACCGATGGATCTAGCTATCATAACAAATGTGTTTATCTTTTTTTCTCAGTTTGCAGATAATATGATGGCCAATTCATGCAGAGCTCAAGGGACTAAGATATAACAGCCATGAAGAAGTCACTAGATTTGTTTAAATGGGATATGTGTTAGTGTTGGAGAGATGCCCCATATATGAAAGACATTAATTTTTTGGTAGCATACCCAGTTTTAACAACAAAACCAGTTACACACCATATGTGAGCCCAGGAAGTCAAATATCACATATAGCTATAAATAAGGGTAACATCAAAAGACAATGCTTAAATACATAGCGTATTAGTATAAAGAATATAACCTCAGAGTATAGACAGCGGAAAGACAACTCCGATCTTCGGGTGAAAACTCCAATTCCACAGGGACAACTGACTGGTTGATCACAAGCCTAATTCCTTCAAACTCTAGCAATCTGGTACCCATCCGGGATTTTTCCAAAGATTTAAAAAGTAAAGCAAGCTTAAGTACATGTCGTACTCAACAAATATAACATGGGGTTCATGAGGCTCAAAAGGTTGACACTGGTTTAACCGCGATTAGCTTTTAATGAGTCATCTTTTAGCAATTGGATGGCAACAAGTTTATCACAAGCCCATAAACACATGATCAGGTAAACATGAATAATGAATAGCATAAACAATAATTATTAGTGAGCATCTTTATCATCAGTATCATCAGTGTTCATCATCTATTCCGTAAATATTCCAAGGCCGCTCGTGACCGTGAGCACGGCTGATATACTAGTTTTACACTCTACAGAGGTTGTACACTTTCACTGTGAGTCGTGATTTACCCTTTCGCCCAAGGTAGCTAATCTCTTGACCCACTTTCAAGGAAGGTCCGCAGGGTTCACTATGAAGTCTTTCAAAGGTTCGTCTAACAAGTTAGGGCCATTAGATTCACTTGGCAAACAGACATAGGAATCCCCGTGTCGAATGGCACAATTCCATCACGGCTATACACATAAGAGTAGAGGATGTCCTATGCCCGATTCGGCAAGGCATTCTTGCGCCAATAAAGGTAACCTGTAACAAGCTAGAAAAGGTCCTCATACTGAGCTAAAGCCAGAGCCATGTAGCCCTCACAGCTGTACTGTAAGTCCCGGATGATCACTTACAGATAAGTCCTTAGGGAGAGGAATCTAGAGCAGCATAAAAACAACCCAATGCTCTAGCCTCCTTGTTCCATGTTGCTAAAAAGCATCTTTTAATGTTTATTGCATATTCCATTAGTCAAGTTACAAGATCATGGTTGTAGTGGAGCACTAGCATCAAACTACCCAATGCAATAACCCATATGTATCAAGGTACAGGTACAAAATACTAGGAAATCCTTAGTGGTAATCAAGGTAGACACATGCAGTATGAATTAAATGATTAAAGGTGTATAGGACAACAAGGAAGATCCCATGCTATACTTGCCTCAAAACACCGATCCTTCGGTAAGCTTTAATCTTCAACGTTCTTCTTCTTCTTGATTCAACACGTAAATCTCACCGACTGGACGTAATCATAAAGCACCACACAAGCATCCATACAATCATACACGAAGCAAACAATAGAACTAAATCAGAACAGTACACCAATCATCGAAAAATAAGTAAAAGAGTTTGAAACATGATTCTACGCATCGCTACGAACACACAATCGCAAGAAGCACGCTAATCGAAGCTACGGTCTGAAAAAGATACATCTACCGAAAGATCTACTTTATACGTGGAAAAGAAAACTATAGGCTTCATTTATTTTAAATATATATAAGATATTCTATAGATAATATAAATTGAATTAAGTCAAATTTAGATTTGAATTATAAAACTAAAGTAAAACAAATTATATTTTATTTATAAAACCCAGTTGCATAATTGTTAATCAAGATATGATTTAAACGATGAAATTTCAGAAATAGTAATATAGTAAACATTGCTACTAACGTGTAGATCTCGTCGCTATGAATCTGATGCAACTGAAATGGGCTTAAACGGATCTAAAACGTAGAAGATATGAAATAAACAAGATTTCCTTTAATAAAATAATAGATTAAATATAATCACGAATTTTAAAAGTTGAAAACACATCTAACAGTAGTATGAACATATAGGTTATGAAATTACGAACCTAGCGCAAGTTGAACGGATCAAATCGGAGTTACAACGAAGAAACGGTGGGGATCCATTATTGATTGTAAGTGGTGTATTTCTATAGTATTGTTGGATTTGTTTTTCTATAAGAAAACGGCCATAAAACATATACGTGATGTCATGTGATGTCATCAAACTAATTGGAACAGCTAACTGGAGCAGGGCACGGAGCACGCACGGTGCACGGCAACAGCTGATGATCGTATAGGAGCTCAACAGAGCTAGCAGGTTGCAGGTCAAGGAGGGAAAACTAACCGGAGGCGTGCGGAGGTCCTCACCGATGCCAGATGAGGAACAACGATGTCGGCATTGAAGCAGCCAGCGGCGAGATCGGGTTTCACAAGCGGGCTCCTCCAACTGATGGGAGATGCTGCATCACTGGGGCAATGGCAGTCATGGCGTTGACAGATATTCAGCATGTAAATCACGTACGTGGACAGAGTCTCCATGGTTACTGTACATGATAAGAAGCAATAGCATCAGCAACCGGAGAAGCCAACAGAGAAGATAGACAAGAGCTCATCGTGCGGGTGTTTCTTATTACCAAAACACGGCGACGATGAACTCGGCACGGATCGGGGCGCCTTGAAATTTGCAGCGACATCGAGTGCTGGAATGTGGATGCAACAATTCTCCGGTGGTGGCGTCGATCGGTTTGCTCTGGCGTTGCCTGGCTTCCTGCAGGTCGCGACTACACGGCAACAATGGAGCAGGACGGCGCGGCTCGGTCAGGGCAGGGCTCGGAGAAACGTAGAAGATAGATGGAACAAGAGTGTTGCGTGGGGTACTTACCGATGGCTGAGAAGCAGCGAGGATGACCGGGCTGGGCAGCGTGGCGGCAACGGCGACGGCGAGGGAAGGAGAGAAAAATATAATTTACTACACGAGGGATTTCTCAAACCAGGGCTCCTCATACGGTAGTTTTAGTGTGCTTTGCTCAAGGGGTTGGTAGATATATATAGGAAGAAAAACTCCCCACATCCACGTCAACTAGCGATATGGTACTAATTGACGTTGCACCATCCGCCTGCACTAATGGGCCTAAATAAACATTAAAGCACATTAGTAAATAAATGCATGGGCCTTTGAGATTTACTAGGATTATTGCACATGGGCTTTGAGCGTTGGGAAAAATGAGAAATTTATTATTTTCGAAATTAATTAATTTCGTGGATAAAATAATTCTAGAAAAGTTCAGAATTGATATTTAAGCCACGAAAAATACTCCGAGACCTCCGAAAATTTGGGGAAAATTCTCAGAGACACTTTGGAACATGATGAACCCAAAGAAAGTATTTGGAGCTCAAAAAAAGATTGTTGGAATCTTGGAACATAAAGATTAAGGTGAAGGTGGTAGGAATTAAATTCCAGAAAGAAGCTAGAAAATTCCTAGGGATAGATATTCGTCACCTAAACTGATAAAAAAACACACATTTTGTATATAGAAACAAAAGGTGCGACCGGCATGAATGCAACAAACACGTTTCTACCTTTATGATAAATTTTAAATTAATGAAAATTTTTATTTTCCTATATTTTATGAGCACCAAAATTCAGAAATAAATAATTTTATCCTATTTTCCAAAAGAGACAAATTTTAGGGTGTTACAAAAATGGCAGTTTCCCGCAGGTGGGACTATGAAAAGCTAGCCGATGGCCTTCACCGGTTGGATGCCTCGGGTGAAGGGGGTGCCAGGTGGAAAGTGGGGACAGGCCAATTTAGGGTTTAGTAAATGCACTCAACTAACTCCCCCTGTATAGTCACTACACCACAACACCAAGTTTAGCAATGCACGGTCTGACGCTAAAAGCGGCTACAGGGACAGACAATCTAACACTAAAAAGTTATAGCGACAAACTTCTACAGACGCTGTAAGTCCTGTCGCTAAACATCTTTAGCGTCAGACAGTACTTTTAGCGTCAGGCAGTCCGTTGCTCTGAATTTTTTTAGCGACAGATAGTCTACTGCTACTCTTTGGCGACAGATTGCCTCCTAGTACTCTATAGCGACAGACAATTTGAAGTTACAAATGTTTTCAGCAACGGATGGTTTGACGAGATCATTTAAATGCATTTAAAAAAAATAAAAGGCCATTTGGTTGCAAATTAATACAAAAGTAACATCATTGTGCACGTTTCTCATACAAATAGATTCATTCATGACCAAGTCCAAACAGTCACTAAGACATACATATATGGTCAGCCATTACAAACATGAATCAATGATTCATCAATGATAAGTCTACAGTATCAGCTACATGTATCCAAATGAGATCGACTAGCACCTCATTGGCAATGCAGAAAATATGAGTGAATCCACTACAACTACTGTCCACTACAAACCTCACTGGCTCCAGTAGTATCATCAACATGAAGCTCTAAGAGAACATCTGTTTTTCCTTGCATCTGGGTTTGTGCAACATCTGCTAGGGATACTTCAAATGCTTGCTTTGAACCAACCATAAAGGTTAGCATGTTTCCTACAGAGGCAAGGGTAACAAACATTAAAATCAAACTGAACATATGTTAAAAGGGGTCCCATGTACTAGTGAAGTACTTGAACTGAAACAGTCAAGTACACTCAAGGTTCAAGCAAACAAATGAAGATATTAGCAGCCAAGAAATGAGCAGAAAATAGAAGATAATAGAAATCTTCAGTTTTAGTTCAGGCAAATCATTCTGGGAATAGGTGACCAAACAGATAGTGATCATATTGCAAGCAACAACCAGTACTCAGCATTATGTAATAGCATTAAGTAATAACCAAACAGAGAGTGATCAGCATATTAATTTCCCAGTTCAGTCCTACCACATAATAATAGTAGCTTGAGTAATAGCAGTACTAGTCCTTAAAATTACAGCAACCGCTTCTTACTGAAACCTGAAATTCCTTGAGGCAAGTGATCAACATATTAATTTCCTACTTAAACCTGAAATGAAGGGCACTGTGTTGGGTTCAAGAGGCAACACTCACAAATCTAGATCAGCAGTATGGCAAAGGAGGCACCACAAATGAAAAATACAGTAATGCTCATTCAACATTTGCCTTGATTTAGGTTTGGATCATAAATTGTATCGAACCTCTATTGAAAATGAGCATAACATGAAATGGAAGGTACACAAAGAAGAAAAAAAGCAATTTACATGCAGATGTAATCCTACCATAACTAACAATCTCTAGGAACTGTCCAGAGAGAATTCTTACAAGTGAAGATTAAGGCACTACACCTAAAGCACATATTGCAAATGACCAAATACAGTACTATGAATTACAGATGCTTGGCACAATTGACCATATACAGAAAATTATGGCAACACCAAAATGTACAATTCTAAGGTAACATTAATAGCACTAAGATTGGATTTGGAGCGCAAGATCTATAATGTTGAGCAAATATTCCAGATTATTTATTTTCAATATCTGGAACTTGAAATTTCAGAGGCAAATATACAGCAGTATTTTTTTATTAAGCACTACATTTCAACCTACAAAATTATGATATGCTCTCGTTCCTTCAAATATTATCTATAGGTAAGTCTTAACTACATAATAGATACAGTATGTACAATGCAAGACTTGTTTAGGACAGGCATACCAAGTGGCATGAAAGAATATAGAACTGTTTACCTTAATTTGAACAAGAAGAGTTTGCTTTAGTGGATATAAAGATCGAACTGCTCAAGGTTTAATCAACAGATGAAAAACATATACTGATTATGTGGACAGCTATGGCCACCTATTCCTTGTTGCTAAAACTGGGAGTGAGTGACAAGGACAATGGCAGTTGAGACAGGAATGCCATTACCAAGGCAGGTAACATACTAACAGCAGGCTGACAGTTCACTCTGTTGCGAGAAGAGCGTGGCATTGGCAGCCATCCTGACAGTGACAGAAGCCACACGGCTGGTGGCTGAGGTGGAAGATAGAGATCACTGAGGGTGCTAAAGAATCAGTTATGAGGAATATATTGCGGTAAGCTTAATTCAATTCTTGCTTTTTTGAGGAATTTACTAGGAGGAAAGTTTCTATATGAAGGTTTCACTAGTAGAGAACAGGCCTTTGATCCTCGGCCAAAATGGGCTCTAGTCCCGGAATTTTTTGCGCCCGGGACTAGAAATACCTTTAGTCCCGGTTGGTGTCTCCAACCGGGACTAAAGGTCCCTGCCCCAACGGCTACTGCGCCAGACAGAGGTGGCAGGGACCTTTAGTCCCGGTTGGAGCCACCAACCGGGACTAAAGGTATACTTTTACTCCCGGTTGGTGGCTCCAACCGGGAGTAAAGGTCTACTCCCGGGCCGTGGCTGCGCCCGGGGTTGGAAAGTTACTTTTAGTCCCGGTTGGAGCCACCAACCGGGACTAAAGGTCCCCCTTTATATCCCGGCCGTCTCCTTCTTCCTCCCTGAGTCCGAGCTCAGCACATTTTGAAGCTCACTGCACTAGTGTTCTTGCTTCCTCCCTCCCTCCATTGTTCCTCCATCCATTATTCGATTCCTCCGTCGATTTCTTCGATTCCTTCGTCGATTCTTCAGTTGTAAAGGTTATCAATCTCATACTCTCATTTTCCACCATTGTCTTATCTCATTTTGTTCACTATATATATATATGGTTCTTTATTGTGGTTTTCTTCATTTGTAAGCAATTTGAGCTCAAAATCACTTCAAGCTTGCATATTTACATGAAATAAGGTTAAAGTAGCTAGTTGAACTTGCGGACCGTGTTCATCTCGGCGAGCACGTTCTCTGCCGAGCGGTAACGGACGTCAAGGAGGAGCTTTGATTCTACGAGGGAGAGCGGCAACGGTCGTGGAAGACCGTGTTCCCTTCCTCGTAGAATTGGAGCTCTTCCGTGGCCAAGTACGGTGCCGTCCGGTGGAGAAATGCTCGCCGAGATGATCACGTAAGCAAGGTCAACTAGTACGGATGGTTATTTATTCACATGTCCTGATATCGTCGTAGTAGTCTGTCAATCACCGTACCAAAATGTAGTATATATATAAATATAAACTTAGAAAATAGTTAGAAAATTATAGAAAATCCATACTAGTTGAACTTGCGGACCGTGTTCATCTCGGCGAGCACGTTCTCTGCCGAGCGGTAACGGACGTCAAGGAGGAGCTTTGATTCTACGAGGGAGAGCGGCAACGGTCGTGGAAGACCGTGTTCCCTTCCTCGTAGAATTGGAGCTCTTCCGTGGCCAAGTACGGTGCCGTCCGGTGGAGAAATGCTCGCCGAGATGAT
Source organism: Miscanthus lutarioriparius (assembly GCA_904845875.1). NCBI lineage: Eukaryota > Viridiplantae > Streptophyta > Magnoliopsida > Poales > Poaceae > Miscanthus > Miscanthus lutarioriparius. The sequence goes on along the minus strand of CAJGYO010000010.1, from coordinate 106,398,545 downwards.
CACGTAAGCAAGGTCAACTAGTACGGATGGTTATTTATTCATACGTCCCGATATCGTCGCAGTAGTCTGTTATGTGTGTACACTCCCATTCTTCTATTAATTTGCAGAAATATCATGTGAATTACTTACCTGCCGCAGTAAAAGACGAGAACACAATGACCATTAAAAATATCATTGTTTAGAGATCTAGATAATTTTATAGTTTCTTAATTTTATTTGTTTATAAAAGGAGAAATTTATAGTGTATTACAAAATGAGTATAGAGAGTAGATGGCAACTGCTTCCGGGTCCTCGGCCTCTCATGGGTTTCCAAAGCGACTTAGGCCGGGCCTCCCTCTCATTCCATGCGGCAAGGAGCAAGGAGAAACCGGAGAAACCGTATTCTTCGTAGCTCCAGATATTCTAAGAAAAAAGGTGACTTCTTACCAGCAACAACAGCGGAAATCTCGTAAGGTGTCCAAATCAACGTTATCAGACTATGACCGCACTCTCACCAAGTCAATTGAGGCGGCACAGAAAAAGAAGCGGGCAGGGAAAGGAGTTGCCCAACTCGGACAACAAGCGCACCAATCAATCCCCCCGCTAGTTGTTGGTAATGAATATGGTTCGAATTTAGGATTAATGCATCAGGCAAACATACCTCCGGATGTCGATTTGGATCACCTTGGTGAATTTCTTGATGAGACTGGTCTCGACCTTTACCAGATGTTTGGTGATGGAAACATTGAGAGTGCGGTGGAGGTTGATATTTGGAAGAAAAAATTTGTACTAGGCCAGAGTCTATACAACCATCAAGCCTTATCTGATCTGGGGACGCAAATGTACCTGCTAAACAAGTGGTACATGCAGGCATCTACCAGTGGAGACTTCTACGTTGGTGTCAGAATTAGAGACGAACATTGGTTCCATGGCGATGATGTTATGTATGTTGACTTTGCAGAATTTCATCAACTATGCCACCTGACCTCTCTGGACAAAGTTATCATTAGCTGCTATTGCCTGTAAGTAATAATTCTTTTGATCTATTATTAAACTCATCATATGTGGGTATATGTATATAAATTATCCTAACAAGTACTATATATATGCAGATTTACAATGACAGAGCTCAGAAAGGAAGGCTGCAATGAAATTGGTTTTGTTGATCCCTATATAATATTCAAAGACCCAATTACTCCAAAGACTAATTGGAAGTCTGAGTCAGAGAGTAACATCATGAACTTCTTAGTGAACCAACGCCACAAGAAGGATATACTCTTTCCCTATAACTTCAAGTGAGTGTTAATCATGTCGATCATATCCTTAATGGCTCATATGTTGATTCTAGTTAATTAATGAGTGTTATGCGTTATATCCTATAAACACATGCAACAGTCACTGGATATTGATGGACATCGATCTGGTGAAAAGTCACTTGATAATCTATGACTCAATGAGAAAACCACAACAAGACTACCAAGATATGATATATATTATCCAGAGGTAATTTCGGGATCTCTAGCAACTATATACACACACAAACATGATGATTAACTATATCTGATGATGTGGCAAATTTTTTATTGGGCAGTGTTTGGAAAACCTTTATTGAGAAGCAACACATGGAAAAATGCAAAGCGCCACTGAATATAATCCCTTTGAAAGTAAGTCCCCTGAATCGCATCATCTTTATTAATTAAACATATAGCTTTCACCGGATCACCAGATTGGATGACAAATCTTTTTCTCGTAAAGTGGTGTCTGAGGCAGGAACAGGGGAACAACTACTGTGGTTACTATGTTTGCAAGTTTATCAAGGTGCTCTCCCAAAGAACTCCTACAGAGAGACTCAAAGTACGTTAAAAATACACTATATATTCATTTAATTATTATTATTGATTGTGTTACTATGTCTTTATATATATATATGTACATATATTAATTTATTTTTCCTTTAATTCAAACCTGTAGACTCGATGGTTGGAGGAAAAGGTCATACGGCAAGACCAAATCAAAGCAATTCAAGAGTCTATAGCCGGATTTTTTAATGAGCAGGTCATCGATTCCAAGGGCGAGTTCTACTTCGACCCAACACTGCCATTGAAGCCAAGCTAGAGGATGAGAGGAAACTTGTCATGTCACAACAACTGTAATGCAATCTTTTGTAATATATGCACATGAAATAATATAATGTAAAATACACATATGCATGCATGCATGTAAATATATATATGATGCATGCATGCATATATATATATATATATATATATATATATATATGCTTGAATTGTGTGATTTAATAATTGTTCATTGTGCTTGTGCTTGAACCAAACATACTATATGCGCGTATAAATGTATAATTAGCAGCGCATAATACGACTTCGAAAACCTATTTTGAAAAGAAAACAAAAAATGAAAAGAAAAGAAAAAAAAAAAAAACCTTTAGTCCCGTTCAGATTACCAACCGGGACTAAAGGTGCCGCCATCATGGCATGTCGGGAGGCACCTTTAGTCCTGGTTGGTGTTATTTCCACGGGACTAAAGGTCCTCCTTAGTCCTGGTTCCTCTGACCCGGACTAAAGGACCCCCCCTTTAGTCCCGGATGCTTGCTCCCGGGTGGGGAACCGGGACTAGAGGGGGTTCCCCACCGGGAGTAAAGCTCGGTTCTCTACCAGTGTTTGAACTGTACATTCATTAATTCAAGTGAGCATTTAAGACATATACTAGAAACTGTGTAATAACTGACATCATGAGTAATCACAAAGAAACCATCCGTAAGTATTTTATTATAGAGTTGTTATTCCATCTCTTTCCTGCTCTGCAGGAGAAGAAGATACTGAATAATTTACTTTTCTGTGCAAGTTAGTTTTCTAGGTTAACGCTCGCAACCAGTGGCTGGCGTTTTAAGAGAACTTTATTTATAGCACTGTTTTGTTTGGTCTTGGCTGAAGCTACTCTTTTGCCTCTTCTCCGCAATCTAGCATTGAGAGTTTAGAACCCTTCTTGCCTCTTCTCCACAATCTAGCAGGAGAGTTTACAACCCTTCTTCTGTGGGTTTGGTGGATATTTGTCAAGAAGTCAGTCTCATGTGTGGTAGGAAATTTTTTTTCCTGAGCTTGTTTATTTAGAGATTTCAACTTTCTGAGGTTGTATTCCATTTTTCTTCCAATTTTAATTCTCTTATTTCCAGAAAAATGTTTAAAGGCACAATGCTCATACCCTGCTGTTTGTACTCCTCAAGTGTTGGGTGGGTTTATGTTGCCCTCTTAGGTAGCGTGATCATTTGACTTTATGTGTTTTTCCATTGCTCCTATCCAGAACAATAATATTTATTTAAACTACATAAAAATAAAGTGTGCTATCGTTGACAAAAAAAAAATAACCAACACCAATTAAGAAAATATTTACTTATTGCTTTAGCTTACAGTAATCGGCCTGGTTATTAACAAAATTACTATAGGCATATGAAATGTGGACTAGATTATTGTGCAAGCCATAAACACTGGTGAATGTACCATCAAATTCAAAGAACTAAGTAGGTAAACAAAAAAATGAGTAAAGCATGGGTCGAATTGCGGCTTAAAGGACCTTCAAGAGAGGCAGATCGATTGTTTGCCTCATTTCATATAAAAACTTCAGCCCTATCAAGCTTCATATTCATAACTACCAAAACAGCCACCAACAAAGCAGATCAAAACAATCGATCCCTAACTGATAGTTACAAGTGAAATATAACAAATATCCATATTTTGTCATTCATCATATAATACATGTGAAATTAATAGAAATTAAAATAATTAGGCACAAACCTGGCAAGCTACTAGGGGCAGGAGCCGTTAGTTTTCCAAAAGCCAATCTTTTCATTGTGACGGTCATAGGTCACAAGTGTATTATGAACAATGATGCCTGCCATTAAGGTCATTACTTTAGCTACTCAAAATGGCTAAGTTTCTAAATGCATAAAATAATAAACTGTTGTCATGATCTTGTAATAGAAACAGACTATTTTTACTACAGCCTTTGAATGAATCAAGAAAATCAAGAACCTTTCATTCAGACAATTGTTATAGCCAAGGAAACATATTTAAATAAACAGACCTCATAGCAACAAAAAGAACAAGCAAAAGAATCTGTAGACCTCATAGCACATAGTAACAACTAACACCAGACTCGTGTTTTTCTTCACCATTATGGAGGGAGGGAGGGAGATTTCTATATCCTAAATCATTTTAGTTCACAATTTCTCCTACCCGGAATAAATAATTTTCAGGTGTAAGTGAGAGCTTCTGTCCATTTCCAAATACCAACAACAACAAAGCCTTTTGGTCCCTAGCAAATTATGACTTGGGGTAGGCAAGAGTTGAAACCCACCATGAGCCACCAATGAAAAGGGAAAAGAAAGTGTATATATATAGTACAGGGCATCAATATTAGATATATTAATAGGGGATATGACATGCAAAACCAAACAAAACAAAAAGGAATTGTAGGTGCACCAGTCAACAATGTCCTTGTAATCCAGAAGTTCGTTTGTAGAGCAACAACCAAGAGAATAAGAGAAAAAGGAGGGATACAGTTATTAGCTAATGGACATGAAAAGGCGTCAAGGAGAAAAAGCAGGTTGTGCTAAAGTAGAAGTTTGATTCTATCTAGGGAAGTGTAAACTTATCTAGGTGTCATTAAGACGTTTAACTTCTTTTATGCAAGGCGGAAAAGTTAAAAAAATGGCACTAGTGCAGTTTTAGCCACAAATACTATTGATAGCTTCTGAAGCTAGACTGCCTTTTTTACATGGTACATTGCAAAAACTGAACTCCAAGCAAATTGATGTCACATGAAGGAAAAATAACTACAATAGAACAAAGATCCAACAGAAAAGGTATGGACGTGTAAATAGCTTACAGCATCTCTAAAAGCCACGAAAGCTTGCTCTGGCAAATAAGCATATGTGGTCCCACTATCCAAAACAATCCCATGCTTGCTGTCGAAGATCCTTGAATCTACCCGCAGTGCCTTTCCAGCAACATGTATTTCCTTTAACTCAATGTTGTAATATGGACTGTTGCCAATTTAAGATTAGCTAATAAAAATATGTACCACAAAAAGAATAAGGATCGGTTATCATATAGGAAACCATACATTACCTGCGGAGAGGGTCTGAATGTGAAAAAACCATGTCAGAAGGAGCAGGCACTCCACCAAGCACCATAGCACCACCACCAATATCCATACCGCCATAGCACAATGAGAATGAATCGCTTATGACACCCTTTTCAACAAGCTGATCCATTATGCTAAGTTGAACACGACCGAGGCCCATTATACCATCAGCACTAAAAAGGTCTAGACATGTGCCTATACATGTGTTGTTTCCCAGAAACGGGTGCGCCATTAGAACAAGTTGATGAAGGATTAGTAGGCCTCCTGGTTCCTGAAAATTCATGAGCATCAGCCATCAGCCAAGGTGCCTGCTGCCTGCTGATATACAAAAGGCTTTCCCAATAAGAACTCATTTTATAATAAGAACTACTAGAAGCTCCTAGCAACAACAGTACTAACTTTTCAAGGTACTATCATTAAACATTATTGACACTATTCAGAACCTAACCTAACTGCTTGAGTTTGCTGGCAATAAGAAGCAGCAAGAGTAGTCTACGGATTTTAAGTTGCATCATTGTCAGACATCAATACTCAGATTAGCTATTGGGAAACAATGTCTAATTCCAAAAGACACTTAAGAAAGCACATATCGTCTAAGTACGAGAGAGAAAAACATAAAGCAGAAGGTAAAAGTAACCATTGACAATTACAATATAGGATCTTGTGCATCTAAAAAGACAATGGATTGTAAGTCAAGAAGACAATTCTGGTTTGCAAATGACAAGAAGACAACCATATGACTGCATGCGACCTATGAACCGTGAGAAAGAACAGAGAAGACCAATCTTGGAATGCAATTACTTAGATAACAAAGGTTTCGGGACAATTACTTTGAACATTAATTCGCTATTTTTTCATTTAAATTCAGCAATATTGTTCAGTCTGACAGGTCTGACATGGTCTGCAGTTCTGAAAACATCTAAGCTATTGATTTGAAACATATTGTATTGCCAATTTACTAATTCTAGAGAATGGCAGTGTGACTATTATAAATTATCACACTGTATTGCCAAATAACACAGAATTTTCAGCGTAGATCGGAACATACACACACACACACACACATAACTCTAACCCTAGATCTTCTAAACACAGCACCTAAACATCCATACATACACAATACTCATCCATAGGAACATACGTACACACATCTGAGGCAGAAAACGGCTCACCGTGGACATGCATATCAGATCTGAAACCGCACGGGATGGAGGAGCAACTAGAACGACTGGACGACGTAGATCGGACGGAGACGACATGGATTGAGCCCGCATCCAGGCCCATCCTGGCCCGGGACGAGTGTGGTGTTGAGCCGCTGCTGTAGTCGACCCACGCGGCGACGCTCGGCCTTCAGCCAGCTCGCCCAGCCTGGGGACGATGGCGCTGGCCAGCCGGCTAGCGGGCCATGGCGCGGCTGTGGTGGCATGCCAGGCATGGCTCTCGGTTGCCCCAATCCGGAGCGCGCGGCCCTGCCGCAAGGAGCCGAGGGGGTGGGTGGGGGGGGTTGAGCAGGGCCCTGCGTAGGTGAGGATGATGCGGAGGGAGCCGGCGTTGGCGCTTCCGAAGGAGGCGCGAGAAGAGAGCGCACGCTGGGGAGAAGAAGACCGAGGGAGAGAGCGAGAGCCGCGTCGGGCTTCTAGGGAGAGACGCCGAGCGCCCGAGCTACGAGGATAAGGAGCGCGGCTTCCCAGCCGGTGGATGTGTGCATTCTGTTTTTATTTTTTTTCTTGTTTGGGTTGGTGTGCATTATATTTTTCTTTTCTTTGCCAGCGGTGTGGTGGGGCCCACTTATTTTTGGCGACAAACAGAGTGCCGGTATACTTATTTTTAGCGACAGACAGTTCAACGTTAAATATCAATATCTATAGCGACAGACAGCAAATCGCTAAATGTGGATTTAGCGTCAGATGGTCTCTGAATTATCTTTAGCGTCAGATCATCCATCGCCAAATATAATTTTTAGCGTCAGATGTCTGACGGTGAAACGGTGTTGTGGTGTAGTGAGTGTTTGTGTTCCCCTTTTATAGGGCACCACTAACTAAGGCTACTTTTCACAATGAAACTCCTTGTCGGTTATAGTACATCCTTGGAATATTCCTATGCTGATATAGACTACTAAGGGTAATTTCGGGTGCCTTTTTCTTCAATCGCCTTTGCTTGATGGGCCGTGACTGTGAGCCCGTCTATGGCCCACGGCCCGGCGCCGCTGCCCTTCGGGGAGTCCCTTGACTTCCAGAGCCTTCGTCCGAGGCGACCTTTGCGTATACTTGCGCGCTGACTCCCTGTAGCCTCCGCAGGCGCCGCTGGAGCCTCCGCCATTGGCTACTCCCGGGCGCCTTCGCTTCGGTTGCTGGAGCCTCCGCCCCAGATGGCCATTTGGGTGCCTTCGCCTTGGTCTTGGGACCTTCGCCCCGAACGGCTAACCAAGCGAAGGCCGCCGTCTTTTTGTCCTACACATCGTCCATAAAGTTTGTTAATCGTCAGCTATTACTATGGCTTCGGTCTCCGACCTCTGCGACTCATAACCGTGTCTCAACAGTTCCAGCGTTGTGCACGGGGCCTCGCGGCCGAGCGCGTGGACGAGCGCCTCGCATGTCGCGCCGCAGTTGAAGGCGTTGATCACGTCGGCGTCGTTGTTGTTTGGGAGCTCATTACGCTTCTTCGAGAAGCACTGAATGTACTCCCGGAGGGTCTTGTCAGCCCTCTGCTTGCAGCTGTGGACATCCCAGGAGTTCCCCGGGCGGGTGTAGGTACCCTAGAAGTGGCTGATGAAGACCACACGGAGATTGCCCTAGTAGCGGATGCTGCCAGGCTCGAGTTACTTGAGCCAAGCTCTGGTCGAGCTTGACAGAAGCAGAGGAATGTACTGAATGGCGAAGTCATTGTCCGACCCCTCGGCCTTCATGGCAAGGCGGTAGTCCTTGAGCCAATGGTCTAGCTTGGTCTCGCCATTGTACTTGGAGATGTGCGTCGGTGGCTGGAAGCGCCTAGGGTAGGGGGCCGCCCGGATCGCTGCCCCCAACGCTAGGGGGCCGAAGTGATCCGGGATGGGGCCCCCGCCCCATCGCTCAGGGGTACGAGACTACGCCTGAGCGTGGCACCTGGCCTCGATGGTGTCACGGACGTCGTGGTCGTCGCCGATCCAGTGCCGCGCGGGGGGACGCTGAGGAGAAAGGTCGCGCCTTCGCTCCTGCCGAGGCTTGGTGCCCCGGATCCATGGCTGGTCGGAGCTGTTGTCGGAGGTGTCGCCGCTGCTCCCCGCCTTCTGTGGGGTGTCAGACTCGGAGCGCCCCCCGTTGGCGATGGCCGTCGTCTAGGATGGCTAGGAGAGCGCGGTGTGGCGCTGAGAGGCTGAACTCTCGGCCTGTTGCTCGAGGGCGACGAGGGAGGAGCCGCTTTGCTTCGTTCCGCCGCTCGTTGGTCTTCAGGTCCTGCGTGTCGGAGATGTCTTCCAGGCGACAAGCGGCGGCTGCCATGTTGTACGCCATGCGGGGGAAGGAGAGGCCACTGGGAGCCCCCGTGCGGGCATCGTGGTCATTGCCGAGAGGGTGCACGGTTTGCTGCCACACAAAGTCTTGCCTTTGGCGCTTGAGCTCTGCCTCGGCGGCCTCCAAGTCCACCGACCAAGCACGCAAGCGGTCCGCCTTCTCCTAAAGGTAGGCCGCGTTACTTCGAGGACTCTGGTCCGGCAGCATGAGCCCTGGCGCCTCCTCAGCAAGATCGTCACCGTTGATGTGGTAGCACATGCACGGCGGGGCATCGTAGTCGATGTCGTCAAAGTCGTATTTTGGTCCGTTCCCCGAGAGGACCTCGAGGAAGGTGCAGAGTGAGGGGACGTCAGTCCCTACTACGCCGGAGCGGATGACGCTTTTGCGGTGCCTCACGACTAATGAGGTGCTCCAGCTCCAGCTGGAAGGACACCACCGCGTTCTGTATCTCGAAAGGCAGGTCCGAGAGGTAGTACCAGAAGCGATCATGCAGCAGGAGCACCTCACCGGTGGCGATCTGGTGGTGGACGTTGGCCAGCATGTAGAACATCTGGTGGCGGTCCGACACGGTGGGGTTCGGGCCTAGACCACGCCGGATCTGACAGGCTAGAACCTCAAGATCTGTTCCCAAGAGCCCTGGCGGAGGGGGCGACACCAGGGGCTCGTTGCCCGCTGGCGCAACCTCGTGGAGTGGACGAAGCTCACCATAGCAGTTGGCGATGTAGGCTAGGCTCCCAAAGTTGAGGACCCTGTCTAGAGCAAAGGCGCCGGCCATGACGGAGAACTCACCAGGGAAGCGGACACCGCCATCTACGGCGGCGCCGCTTGCTCTAGCGATGAGGCGGGTGGCTCCGGCCACCGTAGAGCCAAAATCGCACTTGACGCTACCCCCTACTTGGCGCGCCAGTTGTCGCGGGGTCAAAACCGCGGCAAGCATGTTGTTCAAGTCGGTATCAGAGTACGGGGTCTCTGGTGGCTTGGGTGGACTCAGGAACACAAGAACCACGCAGAGAAGACGCAACGGTTTATCCTAGTTCGGGCCAATTCGGTCCCTACGTCTAGCAGCTAATGATCCTCATACACAAGAGCACCAAAAATTTGGGGCGTTACAACAGTGTAAAGGAAGAAGATTTGGTAGGGGGGGTTAGCTCGGTACTAATCCTAAGGTTGCCACGCCGCCGATGGAGTCTCCCCCTCGTCGCAGAGGAAGGAGATGGTGGGATGCAGTGAAGAGGGGCTCTCGATGCCCCTCTCTGGGTTGCCTTGCTCTCGGTGCAGAGCGGAGGCAGATAGAATGGAATGGAGTGTCTGGTGATCGAATTGGGATCCTCCCACTTCTAGGTCCGACCTTATCCCTTATATAATGAGATAGGTCGGGTACAAGGTGGTTTGAGGGTTCAAATCTATAGTCTACATGCGCCGAAGTCCAGGAGAGGCTTGCAGCGCTGCGCCGTGGACCGTCGAGGTGTCTTGGAGCCGAAGATGCCTGGGTGTCGTCTGGCTGCTCTGTTCTGACACTCTGCGTGTCAAAGGGTGTCGACTTGGACCGGCCTCCGCTGGGTGAGACCTTCTGGAGTCTTCTTGGTGGCGAACGTGGTCGGCCCCGGGGGCTGACGCGCGGGCCCAGAAGCCCCCGAGCTCCTGGAGGACGCGGGAAGCTTTGTCTTCTTGTGTCACGCCCCGGACATGACCCTGTCGGAGGAGCAGTTGGCAGGGGCACGCCTAGGGAGCGGCACTAGGGACCCCCCCGGGCATCGGTAGCCTGGGGCTTGTCTTCTTGTGCCTGGGCCTTGGCTGGCATCGTTAGCTGGGCATGAGCCAAGGACCGGGCTTGGTCGTGCCGTAGATCGGGAGCCCAAGGCTCGAGGAAGCCCCCGAGCCCTAGGCGTCAGGCTCGGCCGGGTCTCTTTGCCAGAGAGTGCATGCGAGCGTGCCCGATGGGCATAGCCCGCAAGCCCCCGGGCGATCCTGAAGGGGTCGGTCGGGGGGTTATTCGTTCGGGAACCATTGAACCCGAGGCTTAACATACCTGTACGTTAGGATCTCGTCAGTATGTATGTTTGATTGGTCGATATATTAATCTAACTTTATTTTAATAACCGAAATGTATAGAATGGATCATGGAGGATTCAAACTATACAGCCACGATGTTGTCAGAAATTGGTCCTGCTATCGGCCAGGTTGAAGGTGAAAGAAGGAACCAGAGAAACCAGAGGATTTATTTTAACGAACATCCGTCTCTGCTGATGGTTCGGTAATTAACTAATTGGTCCCGATACAAGTCTACATCAAGCTAGTCCTGGTTTGAAACCAAAAGATTGGTTCCTTATATGATCCTACAAGAAAATAAATTCGTCCCTTTGTGACATTGGACACTATATGTTCAATTTCGTTCCAACTTACCATGAGATTATTCATAAAAGGACCAAACACCCCTGGTAGAAAAACGAACAGATGGAAGTCAATTATTAGGATCCAACTCGAATGGTTATTAAAGTCTGCACATCTTGACCTGAAGAAGCTACGTTTTTCTCCCTTATTCATTCTCTCTTGGATGCAGGTAAACCTAATGTGATATCTCTTGTATCCTTAGCTTTTTAACCATTCAAGAGATGAGACAAGTGAGGCAAGTTACATGGACAATTACTCAAGTGTCTATGGTAAAACCTGTCAATCAGGATATATGCCAAAGGCCCATGAGTACTTTTCTTAACTGTTTACGCCATGTTCAGAACAGAACTTTAAATCATATTTTATTTTAACATGTTTACAGGATCTTGTAAAATTGTAATAGTTTGAAAAGGTTGTTAGAGAAAAGGATAAAAATTACATATGCTATATGTTAATATCTAACTCGATTATATATTTAAAAGTTACACCCCTGTCACCGAATATTAGGACTTCTGAAAATTTAGGACAAAATAAAGTAGGCAACAGGAGAAAGCCTAACATTCCCATCATTAAACAGTAGTGCCCAGTCCTGATTGTCTTTAATAGTACATGCTATAAATTGCTGATTCTTGTCAGACCGTGGAGGATGGGACTCGGTGTTGGAGATATTAAACCTTAAGCACTAGAAGCCCTTTGCAACGAAACGATACAATATAGTAAAAGTTTAGAAATATTAATCTCATGACCATTGAAAGGGTTGCGGCTCTTAAAAAAAATCTAGAGTTGTGACCGCAAGTATTAGTAACATTGTAATTATGTTTGTACATGAGCTCTTATGAAACTGCAAAAGTACCTACAGTAATTTGTGTAATGTAAGAAAAATTTTAAAAAATATTACTACATGTTACTAACTTTATTATTGTTTGTAGTTTACACTTATTCCTTTTTAGGCTTTTATTTCGCATGTTCTTTATCATACTCTGTGTTCGTGATTCTTTACCGACATTTCACTACTATAGAAATGGATTCCGCCAACACTATTTCACCATTGTTCTATTAAAACCATCGGTAAAAATATATCACCGCCGCCATCATGCCTTTAGCGACCATGTCATGTCTTGTGGTAACGAGGACACAACTACCTTGAGCTAGGATGCTTAATAATGGAGTTTTGAGGACACCCGCCCATGCATGGTGGTCCCAGACATCATCCATCACCAAGAGTGTCTTGCACCCCTGCAAGGCTTCCTTCAGGGTTCGCATTAGTGCAGCCTTTGTGTTTCTAGATGCTTGACGGTCTCCTTGCGCCTCATTTATAGCTCTCTCCAATAGATCAATGTCGCTAAATTCTTGATTGACACTCAACCATATTCTCTTTTCAAATTCTAGTTTGATGATGTCATTGTTGAAGATCTTCTTGGCAAGGGTGGTTTGCCAATCCCTCCAACTCCCACAATAGCATAGACAATAATTTTTTTGTGTTCATGTAAATTTTTCTCCTTCTTTGTGAGCAAATCCACATGATTTCTTGTGTCCTCCTCAATCTTCTCACCAACAACACCTAACTCATCCTCCCCCGTTGTCTCACGCCTAGCACGACGAGAGGATTCTAACTTTTGCCTGCTATCCTCATAAGATGCAAGGTTAATGAAGTTAAATGTTTTGCTATGCTTCTCAATGTCATCTAGCCTCTCATTAAGATTTTTTATGCGATTACCAATGTCATGAGCATGGAGAGCATCCCTCATACAAAATAGCAAGGGATTGAAGCAGCCCATATCCATGCTTGGGCCCCTTCCCATGGCCTTGAGCTGGCACAAATCAAGGATGTTGCCGGCATCATACATGACATTCCTAAGCTCTCTCACCCATGATTGTACACTCTCATCGATGATGTTCTTCTTGTCAGCATCGGCAAGGAACCTCTTAAGGTCCCCGAGCATGATGTCCATCTTCTTTATCTCATCAGGGACACCCAACAACAGATGCACCTCTTCTTTAGTCATCTCCAACAACATGTCTTGGAGGTATGATGCTAAAGCATCCAATACCGCCACCATTATTTTTTGGTATCTAGAAAATCAAGATTAGACAAAATGTCATTTTTTGATAATGTGGTTTGTTTAAAGATGCTGAACGCATTAAGGCCCCGTAACATGGGCACTACTCAAATGGCAAAACTGTAGCACTAGATAAGTACTAGAACAGAGTTGATAGTAGGGAATGTTGCAACTAATCACAAAATGATAATTGAAGGGCCTGGCTTTGGTACCAGATCTGTTACATAGTAACAAGATAAAAGCACGGAGCTGAAAAATTAGTGAGTAGAAGATGTAAATATTTGAACGTTTGATCTATGGATGATGTTGCTATATATACTTGGCACCTAAAATTTGAAAGGAGTCACACCAATCTCAACCTGCGTGTGAGTATGTTTGTGTGTGGAAGATAAGTAACATATCTAACAATAATAAGAAACAAAGAAAGAAAGAAAGAACGTGGATGGACAGAAAAATAGAGAGGGGGAGAGAACAGGGAAGTTGTGGTATGCCTGGTGCATATGTATTTCATTTGTTTACATTCTATCTAGTATTATGCTTGGTTTGCTTGTGTTGTCATCAATCACAAAAAATGGGCACATTGTAAGGATAATGTGCCCCTTATCGTATCTTTGAGTTTTGGTGATTTAGATGACAACGCAAGCCAAGGACTAATATATATGTTAAATATATGTTAGATAACTAAAAATAGGTCCTAGGTGTGGAAGAAAAGAAATTGGCGTGAAAACCGGCGATGAAATGGGGCAAAAAGTACTTGGTGCGCTGAACAAGCACATGTTGGACAGTCTAGCGATGGGAGAAATATATGCACCTGGCAATTGAAGATAGAAGTGCCTACGGAAAAAAATTCCTTGCTTGAGTATCGGACGATCCAGTAGAAAGGCAGAAGCATGGATCATTCGATGATGACTAGAGACCTGGCCACTGTGTAGCCCTGGTAGGCAGAGAGCATTGAACCACCTAGCGAACTGAACCTTGAAGTTGGTGGATCATCCGGTGTGGTCCAGTGGAGTGACTAAAGGTGTTTGCAAGCACCAGATGACCTGGCGATATTAATTAAAAAAATCAAACAACGTATCTTCCAACAATTGGAAAAAGTAAACGAGTAGTTCAATAGCTAGTAACACCGTATGATCTTGTGATGGATCTTTTGAAGATAGTAATTTTCCGGTGGTTATTGCAGATGGGCTATGTATATGAACTTGCCTTTCACTTGCTTGTGTGTGTCTTAGTACCCTTTAGTTTGAACATCTTCGAGACGGTGATCATCCATTCTTGGTGTGGAATGGTGCGTATCTGTGTGCAGGGGCGGATCCAAAATCAGCCCCGGGGGGGCTAAATAACACGAAAAGGCTTTGAGCTGGGCTTTCATAGGGATTTTGGGCTGAATTGAGAGCGAGTTGGGCCGATATCCTCCTTGTATTTGTGGCCCACGGGGGGTCTGCAGCCCACCCAGCCCCACCCTGAATCCGCCCTTGTCTGTGTGCAAAGGATGAGGAGACCCCCTAGTTTGGAGAAGATCCATAGTGTATACAGGGTCAAGGCAACTAGAAGAGCCAGGTGGCGGTGGTGAAACTTCATAATTCAAGGGATAGCCTTAGGTTAGCTGGGAGCTTTCTATCGCAAGTCAAACACCATGGCAGGGAGAGTATTTGTGTTTGATTCGTGTTTTAGACCTGGCTCGGCTAGCCAACTAAGCCTAGGTTACATTGGTTAGCTTAGCATGCACAAGAAATGGTGTGACTGGATGTCTAGTTTGCCTTGTATATAATCACCCATCTTTGTGCTAGTAAGTTACCTCTTTGAGACATTCTATCGAACAGGTGGTCAGCCACATGCCAAACCATCTCTACTGCCAGCATGCTCCTCTACCCCCTCACAGGCGGGCACCTACGCCATTCCCACACTCAGGCCAAAGTAGGAAGAAGCAGTTGAGCACGAGGACGGAGTATCGCGGGTACAATGGTGGTGATGTAATCGTAGGTAGGGGCCAAGGCACCTTGTGCAGAGCTAGCATGAGTGCCGAGCCAACGGGTGCTGTCGATCGCCTCCGACCATGATGTACTCAAGTTTTAAGGCCAATGCTTCTGACCATGATGTTGAGCTCGCCCTCCTCTATGGAGGGTTCCAACATGGTGCTCGGCCTGGGTTCTTGGCGCTCCACTCCTCTTTGGCAGGTGCTCGGTCCTTGTCATGCTCTCCGGCTGGTGCTCAACGGCGGGGTACCAAGCGGGGACTAAGGGACTAGAGGTGAGGTGGCAGGGACCGATGGCCTTGAGGTGAGACATGTGCTAGTCAAATCGGGCTCCATGGAAATGTCTATAGAGGTCGTTTCCAGTAAAACAGGCTTAGGGGTGTTGGGTGCATTGTTGGACCCAATCTATATGCCCTTCCTGCATTGCTGGAGCCTAGCAGGTGGTAGGATTGGATTTTGGTTTAGACTAGTTCATAGAATTGGCTCTAGGTTGCAAAACTATTTGTGGGAATGGTTAGTTAGAGCAAACTAGAAAAACCATAAATGCACATCATGCTAAAGAGGCTTGGTTTTTCTTGTGTTAATTTAAATTAAGCTGTAGGATTTAAGTTTAAAATTAGACACCCAATTCACCCCCTGTTAGGTGTTCTCGAGACCTTAATGGAGGGAGTATTACCAAATCTAATTTTGACATGCAAACAAGCCTCTAGAGACCTTAATGGAGGGAGTATTACCAAATCTAATTTTGACATGCAAACAAGCATGGATATTGATGGTCGAAGCGTCCTGTGTTCAATATGGTGTCTTAGCTTGCCCAAAGTATCGTATATATACTCCCTCCCTCCTAAATCAGACCATTCTAAGTTTGACAAAATTTACATAAAAGAATAAAAGTACTTACAATACCAGGTTAACAGCATTAGATAAGTTACGAAATCTAGTTTCATATGTAATTCGCCTCTTTCATAATGTACTGTTGATGTTAATACTCTTCACTATAAACTTAGTTAAATTAGGATAGTTTGACTAATTAGGACAACCTTAGATCCATATATTTCAGGACAAAAAAAGTATGGTATTAGTGATGTATACATTTTAGAAACTGTTTTTGTCTTTGTGAATGATAATACAAACACACGGATCTTTCAAAAACACACACAACCACAAGGAAGAGGAGAATGTTTATATATAGGGATTTTTGTTAACACAAGGCTGATTTGTGCGTAGCACACTTGATTCATCGATTTTGTCCGCTGGACACCATGATTTTGTGTTTTATGTCTCCAACACAGCGAAGAATAAAATGACTATGATCTCTCCTTTGCCGCTGAGCAGTAATACATCAGCAAGAACTCTCGATTCCAATCGAGGGTGAAATGGTTTGCTACTGCCAGTGGTGGTGCCACCGCCTGGTGACCCCGAGGGGCCGACAGGTGCCCATCGGCGAAGTGCAATGGGATTTTTTTGTTTGTACCAAAGAGAGACTCCTATAAGTTTCTAGCTCCACCGCTGGCTACTGCAATTTGTCCACCATTGAGCCACCGGGATTGACAAGAAGCTACTGATTCAACGCCACTGGTGGCCCTAATTTGAAGGGCATGCATGGAGAAGACCATGGATGCGGGCGTGTGGACCTTTCGTGCTTGGCACCCCGGTATAGTACACTGCATGAGCATGTGGCGCTGGCCCACATGAGCATTAACGTCTAGAGCTGGCGGGGCAGGATGCAGGACGGGGGTGATGGCGCTTACCATGCGTAGCCCAACAGAAGGGAGGCAGTTGACACATGCACGTGCTTGTAGCAGCGGCGCAGGGTGCGGGAGGGGAAGGTGGCCCATGGCATCCACACAACAGTTACCGCGGCACGCCTCTCCCAAGAGGTCTCGCTGCCCAAGGAGTTTCGTTCTGGTGGAGGAAACGAGTGCTGCGCAGTGGAGGTTTGGCGATAACAACATGGTCCAATGTGGAAATGAGTCGAAGGGAAGAGAGTGTCAAGGGCAGAATGGTCCTTTGACTGGGCATGGCGTGTCATGGAAAAAAAATAATGTTTTCGCAATGTGTTTGTGACTAATTCAATGAGTACAGTGCGTTGTGCACAAATCCACTCTTTTTTAGTGTCCTGTGGACAAAAATCCCTTATTATACTGTCAACAGATGAAGCACACGAATCAAGCAAACAAGAACCGAATATAGAAGGGGACAACATACAATTTTTGTATAACTATCAACAGATGAAGTATAAGCTAAGGGGTGTTGGGTGCATTGCTAGAGCTAGTCGGCAGGCCCTTCCGAGGCAACCATAGGACCACCTGCATTGCTATAGCTGGACAAGTAGCAAACAAGGCAACCAAACAGACCTGGAGGGTACCAGGATGGATATATACTCCCTGCCTCCTAAATCAGACCATTCTAAGTTTGACTAAATTTATAGAGAAGAACACTAACATTTACAATACCAAGTTAACATCATTAGGTAACAGAAGACTTCTTACACAGAAGCTTATGGCATGACCCTCTATAACTATTTTGCGGTTCGGGCAATCTTTTGCCCGAGTTATCGGCGGCCATGATTAATATGCCAAAATGCTAAACTGAGGCCAAATGTATCTCTCCACATTTTTATTAATCAGAACAATCTTCGTGCCTAGCAGAGGCACTGCTTTTCCTGTTCGTCTTTTGCGTGTGGGGAGACGAGCAACTGAGCACCAGCACCGTGCTCACCAGGCCCGAGCCGGTGCTCGCCCAGGTGGCCATCCTCTCGTCGGTCTCCTCCCTGTCTCTACTTCCTTCGGTGCTTGCATCTGGCCGGCGGCGAGCAGACCCACCGCTGGTTGTTCCTCTCTCCATCTCCGCTCGGTACGTGCAACCCAGTGCCGTGCGGTAGCTGTTTCCCTCCGTTCGTGCGGTTTTTCTCTCGGTTCTGTTCGGCTGTCGGTGTACACCGCCTCCTGATCGTGCGGTGCACCGCTCGGCAGTGTCTGGTGCCCTTCGGTGGTGTCCGGTGCCTGTCAAAAGTGCCGGCCCAATTTCCAGTCTGGCAGGTTCGAATTTCCAGCCCTGTTTTTTTTTTTTTTTTTTTTTCATCCGTGGTTTGCGCGTTTGTGCTCGGATTTAAGTTCCATCTTTTGCGTTGGTTTTCCATCGATTCAAGGAAGTTATCTAAGTATTCTCGTCACCAGTTGGTATGGATATTTTAGATTTGGGAACTTCTTTTGGTTTGCTTGTTTGGCGGTGATTTGGGGACAACGGCCAAATATTTCGAGAGAAATTTTACGGCTTCCATTCACCCTCCTTTGGTCACCGTTTTCGGTCCTTTATATTGCTACTAATTTAAATATCTGAAAAATAAAAGGAGCCTCGTTAGGAAGGTGCATTCTCATGGCACTGGCAGCATATATATGAACATTTAGTTTGCAACCTGCGTACATTTTTAGGCTCACAATGAATCTGCAAGCCGGAATAAGCTGTATCATAACATTTGTTTTGTAACATGACGACTCACAACTTAATTATATGTACAAGGCTCTGTATTCTCAGGTGGTAACCTAAACTAATTCACATCACATCGCATTCTAGTCACCATGAATTTATTTGCAGTGTCCAGCATCTGACTGCCTCACGACGACCCGCAGCGTAGTAATCGGCTCCATTGCTTCTTCTTCGGCCGAAGCGATGATAGCTCCAGCCTCCAAGGCTGCTTTTTGTCCATGCGGCACTCCACCTGCAGGCGAGGTCTTTTATGCATTCTATAATCGATAGTGCTAGAGACGTATGTAGTAATAATAATAGTCTTGGAGTAGCATGCATACTTTATTGTTACTCCCTCTGTTGTTCCACGATGAATTCCCTTCAAACTTGCTCCACTTTGTCCAATAACACCTCCTCTGTTTCATCCCCTGAAACGGACCGTCTAGTCAAGTAACCAGATATTCCAATAGCAAGAAAGGTGCTCAGTATATGCAACACATAAAGCATCAGTGTTGTGTTAATTTACCTGAAGCGTCTGGCAGAGGGGCTGATGTTTGTCTTGAAGCTGAAAGGATCTCTCGTGTACTTCACGTACCACTTCCTTTCAATGTTGTTGTCATCATCATCTGCATATGCCTTGACCTGCTTGATATGGCTGAACTTGTCCCACTCAGGGCCAGATTCCCCTTCAGCTATGGAAGCGAGCAGGGAGATGTCGCACTCTACATGCAAATCCCTTGGGTTTACGTCCTTCAAGTATCCAGGGAGTGTTTCCATGTCGTAGTCCTCCAGTGCGAGTCTATGAAGTGCAGGCAAACCGTCCAATACCTTCAACTCTGGGCATCTTATGATAATGAGGTTCTGCAAATTTGGCAGATTGCTGATCCTCTCTAGTCCATGACATCTACTCACCACAATTTCCAAATCAGAACCAAAGTTTTCCACAGCGCTTGGGTGCTCATGATGGTGTGGTAGTAAGAACTCTGGCCCAACACGCTTGATGCCTGGGGCGCTTTTAATCTGTAGCAACTCCAAGCTGGGGAGCTGCCACAAGCCATCAGGTAGCTCTATGCAATAAGGCAAGTCTACCATGAATAGAATCCTCAAGCATCCAAGGGACACAATTGCTGTCGACGTCATCCACTTCGGAAGTCGTTGACTAAAGTACCCATTAATTTCAAGATTTTCTAAGCAAGGCGGAGGGCAGAGCTCATCAAACACCTTCTCGATGTGTTGCTGCTCATCCTGTTTCACCAACCGGTGAGCACCTCCACTACTACTAGTGCACTGTAAGTACAGAGAGCTGAGGCACACCTTTTCACCAAGCCTGGCTTTTATA
This sequence comes from Miscanthus lutarioriparius, assembly GCA_904845875.1. Lineage (NCBI taxonomy): Eukaryota > Viridiplantae > Streptophyta > Magnoliopsida > Poales > Poaceae > Miscanthus > Miscanthus lutarioriparius. Next base: position 106,378,685 of record CAJGYO010000010.1, on the reverse strand, counting down.
GCAAATGAGGAAGAAGATACATTCTCCAGGCCATGTATACGAAGACGCATGAGCTGGTTAAGAGGTCCTAATTCTTCCAAACTACACCAATCACCCTCCACATGGGCTGGAAACCCCTTTAATATCCTCAAATTAGTTAGGCTGCCGAAACCCCTGGGTATATTGTTTATACCTGAGTATGCAAGGCTTAGATACCTCAGCTGCCGTAACTCTCCAATGCCATGAGGAAGCTTCACCAAACTTTGACAATTGGTAAGGTCAATGCACTGCAAGAATTTCATCTTGGCTATTTTTTTTGGCAGCCTAGATGTGTTAGTGCCATCTAGGCACAAATACCTCAAGTGTTTGAGTTGGACCAAGGATTTAGACAATGCATCAAAATTTGCATCTTCTATATGTAGGGTCCGCAAACATGGAAAATATGACAGTGAATCACCTGGGTTGATCTTAATTTTCCCAACAAAAATTAGTGTTCGTAGTGATATATGTGCTTGCAGAGAACTCCACCCTAGCCCATTTGATTTTGATCCATTGGTTTTTAGTGATATCTGAATAATATTTTGTGGATTAATATTGTTGATAAGGCCAGCCTCACTTTTGTTTGCTATCAGTGCTTCATCTCTAGTCAAATACTGAGCGAATGAGCGAACAACATCATGCATATTGCAAACTAGATGGTCTATGTACCCTTGATCCGGCTCTAGAAGGTTCCTAGCTATTAGCTGGTCATAGTACTCTTTTCCTAATACTTCTAAATCACGTGAGTTTCCATGAACAAATCCTTCCCCAATCCACATGGCAACAATACGGTCATACCCGAACAATACGCTCTTGGGGAGGAGGGCGTAGTGCAGAAAGCAAGACTGTAACTCTGGGTGCAAATCTTGATAGCTAAGGTATACTGCATAGTTTACCTCTTCAGGCATTTGAGATACTGGCCATGTAGAATCACATAGGACATTTTTCCAGTCGCTGCGCCTCATGTTTTTCTGGCGGAGAAGGCCTCCTATTACTTTGACTGCGAGAGGCAAACCATCACATTTTGCTATAATCGACATTCCAATGTCCTTCAATGCATCAACCTTTGGTTCATCATTGCTTTCATTTCCAACCACCTGCAAAGCAACTTAAGCTTGTTAATTGAATGGAATATGTAGATATAAATACACTTGGTAATAATCGGAAGCAAAATCAAGTGCTAAAAACGATACTGTGTGCAGAGGCAAAATTTACGTGCGACGTTCTAAGCGTATGACCGATGTACCAGTCCACTAAAATAGATGGAAAAATCATCGTATATGTATATCACTACGGTGCAATTAGGTGACGTCTGTGACTGTGTACAAGAATAGTGTTCTCATCGGTCACTATCATTACCAACTCTCGTCTACCTGATGTTTATAGTCACTCCAGTATTTATCGTATCTTTTATTTATTTTTTTCTTATTTTATTAAAAAAGGTTCTACAGTACGCCAGACTACTTCTCACTGCCAAGTACTGACATTGATAAGTGATAAAAAAGCACAAAATGTACGCCAGATTACTGCATCTTCACTGCCAGTAACCGACAATGACAGTATTTAAACTCAAGATCTCAACATTCTCCTGAGCATCTATACCAGCAGAGCTATACAACACTTGTGACTATACAACTGATGCTATTCTTTTAACTACACAATTTTGAATCTTATATTGCATATTTGATACTCTAAATGATCTCAAATGAAAAGGTTGTTAGCTGCAAAGTTGTAGATCGATCTCATCGACTACTAACTCTACTATTGACTTTGTCTCCATTCAACATCATTAACCATCTCAAATCCCATTGGTGAACTTACATAGGATTTTTTGATATGTAAACCATCTTAAATTAAAAAGTTGTTAACTACAAAGTTTTAAATCTTTTTGAACGTATAAAGCTTATCTTATCAAACATCATATGAAAAAGTTATTACTTTTTCGTAAAATAGCCTATCACCGCTGGTTGTAGCCACAAACCGGCCATGATGGGTGGTCCTTCACTGCATGTTCGTGGCTATAACCAGAAGTGATAGTACACTGCCTGTCACTATCACTTGTAGCCACGATTCGTTCGTGAAAGTTCGATTCGTTCATGAAAGTTCATCTATCACTGTCAGTTGTACTATCACTATCGGTTCCAAAGCAACCAGCAATGATGGTCCGACAATGATGGCCTGTGTTTGTGGTAGTGCTAGGTCCTATGCTACCCACTTGCCTATTAATAATGGTATGAACTATCATGTCAGCCTGCACTATGTCACTTAAGTCCATGTTTGGATGTTGTAGTATTAAGAGACGTAGTATTAAGAAACCACGATTTTAGAACCTATAGATGTGGTAAACCATGTGTCGGGTTCATAAACCCGGGGTTCCTAATGGACCTGCTCCCCAGCAAAAGCTCGGCCCAGCAGACGACATTGCGAACGACATGCAACTCCTGGGCCGGCCCAAAGACCTAACGACAGGCCAGAAGGGCGATCCAGTCTCCGACCGGAAGGCCTAGCCAAGGAACAGACAACGCCCGCTTCCGACTTCGGCCCGCCTCTCCGACCGGAAGGACTGGCCAAGGAGGAACGGTGCAACGCTCGCTTCCGACTTCAGCCTGCTTCTCCGACCGGGGAAACACCGAACCTCTGCTTACAGCTCTTCTCCGACCAGCGCAATCGGAGCCGACTGGGGACCTACCGACCGGGGACGCCCGCTCGGTAAGGACCAAGGAAACGGGCAGAGCAAGTAAGGCAGGGCGCAAAGACAACTGCAATACTGAGGACCGTACCCTACACACCTGCAGGACAGTACTGTCAGACCATGGCAGAAGGGTGTTCTACAACCTTCCAGGCAGGTCAGAACCCAAAACAGTGTTGAGGGCACCGACATTTGCCCTACAGTGTTGTGGGCGCCATCAATTACCATACCAGGCAAATGCAGGTAAGGCCCCCCACATGCCTCTGGGCATCGACAGTGTTGCGGGCACCGTCATACCTGGTGAAGGTGGTAAAACCTCCCACATGCATCTGACATCAATAGTATTGTGGGCGCCTATAATCATCTTGTAACCGAAGGCTTGGGCAACAAGACTTAGTAACATGCGTACACTCTCTCTCACTCACTTGTAAGGCCGTCCCCTTCATCTATAAAAGGGGATGCGCCCTCTCCCAACAGACGATCGATTCAAGACACAACAACAGAACCACTGGGTTCAAACCTCGAGCACACGCTCGAATACTCAGCGCACGTAGGAGCTCTCGTCACTCTCGGCCCTTCAGACCGGAGTCTGATCGGACCTCTTGCACCCCCATCTTACTCCTTCTCGTTTGTAACCCCACAACAAACTTCGAGCACCTGGGCTCAGGAATAAAGTCACCGACCGACTCAAACTAGACGTAGGGCACGTTGCCTGAACCAGTATAAACCCTGTGTCATTGAGTGCTAGGCCACATCCGATCACAACGTATGGCAAAACTACAAATATTTGCTTGTTGGTCACTTTCTGCACCGACAGTTGGCGCCATCCATGGTGAAGACACCGTACGTTCACGCTTTTGGTCATTGGATGGCCGACTTTTCCGCCATCTTCACCATGGCAGGTTCAAGCGATACGACTCACTTTGGCTCGCTGGAGTTTCCCGCATTCCCACCTATTGGGATGTGGGTTCCACCCATCTTCGAGCCATCCCAGACCTTCCTCTTCGGGAGCCAGGACTTTGTCGCCAACCAGCTTGGCGTACTTCACCTTCGTGAGAAGACACTTGTTCCGGCGCCCATCGGACCGTCGCCCTCCGTCGTCTCCAGGACTCCCGGTGACTTCAATGGCGAGGCGCCTGCGCTTCGTTCCGAGCATACGCTCTACTCAAACCCAACTGTGAGTAATATACATACTATTATTTACTCGCTATTTACTATCTTCCACCAATTATCCAGTGGGACCCTATTGTCTGCACCGCAATCGCCATATGACCGGTTCCCCTACGGCCTCACGTCCACCACGGATGTGTATGCCCTGAGGCTCCAAAAAATGCTGACACCACCCCCTGTCACATCCAAATTTGTGGGGATGGCAATCGATGCTCCCACCTCTTTCCACGAGCTCGTGGATGACGTGGTTGAGAGCGACGGCTCCAGCATTGGCGACGTGGCACCTAGTCACCATCCATCCCATGAGTGCGCTATGGTGGACGCTCTAGGACAGCCACCGGTGGTAGCAGAGTCCTTGCAGACTCACACCCCTCTGGACCCTCGTGCGGAGGCCCTCGCGTGTGCACAGGCGCATGGCGAGGAGCTGCGACAAAGGTGGTAGAACTAGCCACCTTTTGCGCCAGCACGCTTGGCATAGCACGTTGCGCCACGCGCACGTGACCCGGCGAGCGGCGCCCGGGGTCGCGCCCGCCAGGTCCAGCGCAACATCATGGATGGGGGGAACGATCCCCCACAGTTCGCTCGGGCTGGCCAGAACATCGCCGCTGCGGTGATGCTTCTGTACGGCGTTCCTGAGCCTGTCGACCCCTAGGAGCAGGTGGTCCACCGGAACATCCGAGAGCTAGTGGAAGCCACCGCCGTTCAACAGGCGGAGAGCTCCGCATCGCGACACCGACTCGTGGCCTCTCTCCCCACCAGGGGAGTGGGGATGCACCAGACGAATCACTCCATCCGCTCGCCACTACAACCGTCGGGCGTGGAACAGGAGGACACAGCTATGCCACGGCCTGACCCGGTGCCCGCTCCACATTGAGCCCCTATGCGTGAACGCCTCAGGCCACATTGAGACGCTCACAGCGTCATTAGCAACCGGCATCAGGCCCGACATGATGATGATGTCCATCGAGCTACGATGAGAGCAGGCGGCGTGGGTCCCGGCCGGAAAATCGAGGGGAGCGGTGAAACGCACCCCATGAATGGTTGCCTTCCACATGACCGGAGTCCTAGCCCGGATGGCCTAGGACCACGGGCCTTCAGCCGATGCATCCAGAGAGCGCCGTTCCCACAGCGCTTCCGACCACCCACCAACATCACCAAGTACACTGAGGAGACGAACCTCGGTATATGGCTTGAAGATTTTTGGCTCGCCTGACGAGCCGGAGGGGTGGATGATGACCACTTCATCATTCAGTACCTCCCCATCTACGTGGGGGACATGTTCGAGCATGGCTCGAATTCCTTCTGCACAACAGCATCCGCGAATGGGCGGACCTCAAGAGGGTCTTCGTTGGGAACTTTCAGGGGATGTATGTTCACACTGGGAACTCCTGGGACCTCAAGAGCTGCCAGCAGGAGCCCAGCGAGTCCCTATGGGATTACATCCGTAGGTTCTCCAAATGATGCAACTCCCTTCCTGATGTCATCGATGTGGACATCATCGGCGCATTCCTCTCTGGGACAACCTGCGAGTCCCTGATCCACTAGCTTGCCTGTCTGAAGCCCCGGACCACCTGCGACCTGCTCGACGTCGCCACAAACCATGCCTCCAGCGAGGAGGCGGTCGGAGCAGTCTTCAACAGAGGCCGGGACAGGGGCAAGGCCAAGCGTGAGGACCAAGACGAGGGCCCCTCCACACAGAGGGGCAAGAAGAACAAGAAGGATCAGCGCTGACCAGCCAACTCTGATCTAGTCACCGTGGCCGATTGCGCAGGCAAGCAGCTCTAGCAGGGCCTGCTGGACCACTCCGACAAGCTCATGGAGAGCCCATGCACCAACCACGCCTACCCTATCAAGCACCTCTACAAAGACTGCGAACTCCTCAAGCGCTTTCTGCGACAGGCTGACCGGCCAAAGGAAGGAAAGGGCAAGGAGGCAGCAACCGAAAAAGGGGGCGTGATGGGCAAGGATGCGGACGACTTCCCCGATCCCAAGGAATGCATCATGATCTTCGGGGGATCTGATGCCATCTGCTCTAAGCACCAGCACAAGGTATGCTACAAAGAGGCATGCGCCGTTGAGACAGCCGTCCCTTCCTTCCTTAGCTGGTTGGAATCTTCGATCACCTTTGATCAAAGGGACCATCCCTCCCATGTCGCTAGACCGGGGCGAGACCCGCTTGTTGTCGACCCCATCATCCTTAAGAAGTGCCTCACCAAGGTGCAAATGGACGGAGGCAGCGGCCTCAACATCCTCTACGTCGATACCCTCGATGCCATGCGCATCTCCTGGTCACAGCTCCACCCAGCGGGCTCACCCTTCCATGGCATGATCCCGGGAACGTAGGCGTACCTGCTCGGGCAGATCAACCTGCCCGTCATGTTTGGCGACTGAGCCAACTTCCGCTCGGAGGTCCTCACCTTCGAGGTGGTGGATTTCCCTAGGTCCTACCATGCTATCTTGGGGCGGCCATGCTACGCCAAGTTCATGGCAATCCCCAACTACACCTACCTGAAGCTGAAGATGCTGGGACCGAACGGCATCATCACTATGGGTAGCACCTTCTCGCACGCCTTCATGTGCGACCGTGAGCATTTTGAGCTCGCCACTGTCGTCATCAACTTGTCTGAGCTCCCGCGACTCGGGGAGTTCTCGACCCCAGCAGTCCCGAACTGCAACAAGTCGACCTCCTAGGCTGTCTTCCGCCCGCTCGAGGAAACCAAGGTAGTGGAGATCGACCCCACCGACCCAACCAAGATAGTGTAGATCGGGACCCAGCTCCCGGCCAAATAGGAATGCGAGCTCGTCGACTTCCTACGCGCCAATCATGATGTCTTCGCATAGAAACCTTCTAACATGCAGGGCATACCGTGGGAGGTCACCGAGCATGTGCTGCGCCTCATCCCAGGCTCAAAACCCGCCAAGCAGCGCCTACGTCGCTTTGATGATGAGAGGCACAGGGCCATAGGCGAGGAGATCGCCAAACTCTAGGCAGCCAGATTCATCAAGGAGGTATACCACTCTGACTGGCTTGCCAATCCTGTTCTTGTTAAGAAGAAGACCGGGAAATGCAGAATGTGTGTTGATTATACTAGCCTCAACAAGGCGTGTCCAAAGGATCATTTTCCTTTGCCGCGCATAGACCAGATAGTCGACTCCACCTCGGGATGCAAGATCCTCTCCTTTCTTGATGCCTACTCAGGCTATCACCAGATCGCAATGAAAGAGTCCGATCAGCTCGCAACCTCGTTCATCACCCTGTATGGTTTGTACTACTATGTAACCATACCTTTTGGCCTAAAGAATGCTGGCACCACCTATCAATGGTGCATGTAGCAATGCTTCATCGACCAAATCGACCCGCTCGACCAACCTGATCAGGTTTACCGGCCAAAACCAACCATCGCCGTCGATGTTGATGACATAGTGGTCAAAATGGCTCAAGCTTGCGACCCACAAACTTAGCCGCAACATTCACGAACCTCCGAAGGTACAACATCAAATTGAATCCCGAGAAATGTGTTTTCGGGGTTCCGAAGGGGAAGCTGCTTGGATACATCATGTCTGAACGCAGCATCGAAGCCAACTCTAAAAAAATCACGGCCATCTCCAACATGGGCCCAATACGCAACGTCAAGGGCGCACAAAGGCTCATCGGCTATTTGGCCGTCCTAAGACGAATCATCTCTCGGCTCGGTGAATAGGGGATGCCTCTCTACAAGCTCCTCAAAAAGGCAGACGCATTCGTCTAGACTGAGGAGGCACAGTAGGCTTTGGAGAGCCTCAAAGCATCACTGACGTCGGCCCCAATCCTTGTTGCTCCCGAACAGGGAGAGCCCCTCCTCCTCTACATCATGACAAGCAACCACGTGGTGAGCGCCGCCCAGGTCGTCAAAAGGGAGGAGCTAGGACACCACCTTAAGGTCCAACGACCCGTGTACTTCGTCGTGAGGTATTCACCGAAGCCAAGGTTTGGTACCCCCAGGTGCAGAAACTTCTATACGCCATGCTGATGGCGACCCAAAAGCTCCTGCACTACTTCACCACCATGAGGTCGCGGTCGTCACTTCATACCCACTCAGAGACATCATCCGCAACCATGATGCCATGGGACGGATCTCCAAGTGGGCACTCAAACTCATGGGCCACGACATCAGGTATATCCCCTGCACCGCTATCAAGTCTCAAGCTCTCGCGGACTTTGTCGCCGAATGGACGGAGGTCCAACTACCGACCCTGGACATCACCCACGAGTACTGGACGATGTATTTTGATGGGTCCATAATGGCGCCTGGCTCGGGGGCTAGAGTGGTTCTGATCTCTCCGGACGGGAGAAGAGTCCGCTACGCCATCCGCCTCCATTTTTGGCCTCAAACAATGCCGTGGAATACGAGGCCCTCATGAACGGACTGCGCATCGCCATCGAGCTCGACGCTATGCGACTCTACGTTCGTGGTGACTCAGAGTTGGTCGTTGACCAAGTCATGAAGGAGTCCTCCTACAAAAGCCCCCTCATGGCAGCATACTATCAGGAGGTGCGCAAGCTCGAGGACAAATTCTAGGGGATCGAGCTACATCATGTCCCCCGAAAGGACAATGACGCCACCGATTTTCTCGTGAAATTGGCTGCCAAGCAGATTTTGTCTCCGGACGGGGTCTTCATCAACGACCTCCATGAGCCATCTGCCCGCATCATGGAAGGACCAACCCAGACACACCCCAACGCCAACCCAGCGCTCGGGGGCTCCAACCCCGATGCCAAACCAGCGCTCGGGGGCTCCGACCCCAGTGCCTCCATGATGACGTCACCCACTGACATCGCCATATTGGCACTCGATCAAACCAACTGGCGAGCGCCATTACTCGCCTAACTCCTCGAGGAGGTTCTCCCACCCGAAAGGACTGAAGCTCGATGGATCGCTTGATGCGCCAAGACGTTCGTCGCCATAGGTGATGAACTCTACAAGCAAAGTCCATCGGGGGTACTAATGAAGTGCATCCCTACCAACCAAGGAAAACAGCTTCTCCTCGACATCCATGTCGAAATCTGCGGATATCACATGGTTGTGAGGTCGTTGGTCGGCAAAGCCTTTCGATAAGGTTTTTACTGGTCCACCGCACTACGAGATGCAGAGGATGTCGTCCGTAGGTGTGAAGGATGCCAGTTCTACGCTCAGCAAACTCATTTGCCGACATAAGAGCTTCAAACCATCCTCATCACCTGGCCATTCACAGTCTGGGGCCTCGACATGGTAGGACCCCTCAAGAAGGGCTTGGGCGGCTTCACTCACCTGCTCGTAGCGGTCGACAAGTTCACCAAGTGGATAGAGGCTAAGCCCATCACCAACATCCGCTCAGAAGAGGCGGCCAAATTCTTCCTCGACATCATCTACCGGTTCGGCGTTCCTAACTATATCATCACTGACCACGGAACTAACTTCACCGGGAAGAAGTTCCTGGACTTCAGTGAAGGATACGACATCAGGATCGACTATGCCTCAGTCAGACATCCACGTACTAACAGTCAGGTCGAGCGTGCTAATGGCATGGTCCTCCAAGGACTTAAGCCACGTATCTTCGACCGACTCAACAAGTACGCCGGGCGATGGGTTGTAGAGGTCCTAGCGATCCTTTGGAGCCTGAGAACGACCCTAAACTGATTCACAGGGTTCACACCCTTCTTCCTAGCCTACGGAGCTGAAGCAGTGCTGCCCTCCGACATCGACCACGGCGGCCCAAGAGTGAAGGCCTTCAACTACGATCGAGCCACGGAGGCTCAACAAGACGAAGTCGACCTGCTCGAAGAGGCCCATGAAATGACTGTCATCCGCTCCGCTCGCTACCAACAAACTCTCCGCAGGTACCACGAAAGGAAGATCAGGGGAAGGACCCTTGAGGTCGGTGATCTCGTACTCCGAAGGACCTAGTCAACGAAGGAGAAACACAAACTCTCTCCACCATGGGAAGGTCCCTATACGATGACCGAGGTGATCCAACCGGGCGCCTACCGATTGAAGGACGACAACGGCGACGTTCTCACCAACACTTGGAACATTGAACAGCTATGTCATTTTTCCCCTAAATTCGGTCTTACCGCTTTCTTTTATTCAACGCTTGCTCCTGTAAAGCACCCCAGGCAGATCACTTTCGGCCCGGGTCGCTCGGGGGCTCCATGAAGGTACAATACCACCTCTCTTTTTTACTATCATATGGTAAAAACTTTTCACCCGAACGAAAGGGCGTTGCCCGAATGAAAGGGCATTCCATTCCTTTGATTACCCTATGTGACTTTGTCTTTACTCCTGACCGATTGCACCCCGCCACGACCTATGGTTACGAGCAGCCGAGCCTCGCGGGCCTCGCTCGGGTTCTTAAAGTTCCAGCCTATGGAACGAACGGGCAGGTGCAAAAAAGAAAGGATAAAAACAAAGCTATGCTAGGATAAAAAACAAGGAACGGATAATGATTCTATCACAAAACAGAACAGATGTATTCATTGATACAAAAACTGTTCACACGGGGGCTCCCCCATGAACTTACCGGATACATTTGCTGGCTACTTCTACTCTAAATGCTACTGTGGCCACCCGACAGCATCGGCTGATGCCAAAGGTGAGGCCATGGTGCATGCCAAAGGCGAATGCCGAAGCAGCAAGCTATAGATGCTCAGCAGAAGAACATGGAGCTTCGAACTTTCTCATGCAGACGAGGCATCTCTGGACAGGGACGCCGCTCGCCGAAACGTGGCCGCTATGGTTGGAGGATGTCTCATCAAACTTTATGAACTGGCTGACCTGGGTGGCTGCAAAGGTGAAACCCCCACCAACGCAGTCTTAGGCGGCTTCCCCTCCGACAAGGTTCGCCCGGAGAAGATTTGCTGGAAGGAGTCCACGTGCGGCTCCATCCCGACGAAGGCCTCGCAGGTGGTGATGAAACCGGAGATGTGCAGCACCCTCTAGTGCACCACCTCCCTCGGTGGAAGCAGCCCCTTCTCAGCGAAGGCCACCACCACCATCTCATCTACGTTGGATGAACTCTAGCTCGACATTGCGCTCCGGATTCACAAACAGGTCTGTGAGTTCTCCTTTCCCTCTCCCTTCCCCTATTTAAGGAGGAGATACAACAGTTGAAGAAGGGCAAAGGATTTGGGCAAAAAACCCCTATCCCTTCCCCTATTCAATGCTAATGGCAATGCGACAGGACGTGTCCTGACCGATGGGATGCGCCCTGCCCGACGAGACATCGCCTGGTTAGACGGGATGTGGCCAGGGCATGGTCCACCACTACCACATGTCGGGCGTAGGAAACAAGGCGCAACCACATGTGGGCAGCCCTCCACCTTCCCAGGCAAGACTTGGAAGGGCCCAAGAACAGGATCTCCGCCTAGGAGAGACCAACTGGCTTCCTGAGTCGATCGGACGGCTCAGGTGAACGCCAAGGGATAGGTAAGGAGCAGAGGGATGCCCCATGTGGGCCAAGCCAACTCCGTCACAAACAACGAATAAGGGTCCCGGTCGGACACATCTAACGAGAGCTCCTCAAACCCATCACTCGAGTCAAGGTAACCTTTCCAAAACCCTTTATTTCGTTTATTTTACATGATCATTCATTCATCATCTCTCATACATGCATTCACACATTCATCTATGCACGCATTCATTCATCCATCCCATACATCCAAAGCATCGCATATACAGTTGATGCATCACAACGCTTCGTGTTGCGTCACGAAGCGGTAGTTGCCTCATTCTACATGAGCAATGACCGACCAGGGTTCGAAGGCCAGCCCACAAAGGGCTCGAGGCTGCCTCGCATCAAACAGAGCCAGGGGAGAAAATGCAGATGAGCCCCAGTGGCCCTCACCCAGTCTGCTCTGAAGCAGACAAGGTCATCTCAACCTTCTCATTCGATCCTAACCTCGAGCCATGCCCACAGAATCTCCATCGAGAGGGGGCCAGCGGGCCACCTGGGTCGGTCTCCGGAATGACCCGGGCATCTATCGGGATGCCGGTTAAGGAGCAGTGGAGTGCCACATGAGGGCTATGACGACCCCATCACGAACGACGGACCCAGATTTCACTCGAACGTGCCCATTAGCGAGCTCACCGAGCGCGTCACTTGAGCCATCGAGGCAAGCGACGTTAGCTCAGCCCCTCCGGTTGCGGAAACCATGGATGGGGTAAAGCACGAAACCGACCAAACCCAACAGGGCTCAAAGCCTCGGGATGCCCAACCCCTTAGCATGCCCGATGGCTATGCCCGACTCCAGGATCCACGAGTCCGCCTCGCCCCGATCCCTAAAACTGCCTCGGCTATGCCCGACGCCTGGATCCATGAGTCCATCTCGCCCAATCCCTAAACTGCTTCGGCTGCGCCCGACGCTTGGATCCGTGAGTCCGTCTCGCCCGATCCCTCAAACTGCCTCGGCTGCGCCCGATGACTGGATCTGTGAGTCCGTCCCTCCCGAACCCTAAAAATGCTTTGGCTGCGCCCAATGCTTGGATCTGCGAGTCCATCTCGCTCGATCCCTAAACTGCCTTAGCTGCGCCCAACGCTTGGATCCACGAGTCTGTCTCGCCCAATCCCTAAAAACTACCTCGGCTGCGCCCAACGCCTGGATCCGTGAGTCTGTCTCGCCCGATCCCTAAACTGCCTCGGCTGCGCCCAATGCCTGGATCCACGAGTCCGTCTCGCCCGATCCGTAAAACCACCTCAGCTGCGCCCGACACCTAGATCCACGAGTCCGTCTCGCCCGATCCCCAACTTGCCTCGGCTGCGTTCGATGCCTGACTCAGCGAGTCCATCTCGCCCGATCCCTAAAATTGCCTTGGCTGTGCCCGACGCCTGCATCCGCGAGTCCGTCTCGCCTGATCCCTAAAAACTGCCTCGGTTGTGCCCGACGCCTGGATCCGTGAGTCCGTCTCGCCCGATCCCTAAACTGCCTCGGCTACGCCCGACGCCTGGACGCCCGCTGACAAAACCCTCCAGGCAATTCTACTTGAATCGCCCGGGGGCTCGGGGGCTACACCCGCGGGTGCGCTCGCGCGCACCCACCATCAAAATGGAAAATTCCCTCATCGACAAGACAAAATACCCCCCAGACGATTCCACCCGAATTACCTAGGGGCTCAGGGGCTACACCCATACGATTCTACCCGAATTGCCTGGGGGCTCGAGGGCTCCTATCGGGTTCATAAACCCGGGGTTCCTAATGGACCTGCTCCCCAGCAAAAGCTTAGTCCAGCAGACGATGTTGCGAACGACACGCAACTCTAGGGCTGGCCCAAAGACCTAACGACAGGCCAGAAGGGTGATCCAGTCTCCGACCAGAAGGCCTGGCCAAGGAACAGACAACGCCCGCTTCCGACTCTGGCCCGCCTCTCCGACCAGAAGGCCTGGGCAAGGAGGAACGACGCAACGCTCACTTCCGACTTCGGCCCCCTCTTCTCCGACCGGAAGGCTTGGCCGACGCCGCTTCTGACTCCGACCTGCGTCTTCGACCGGGGAAACACCGAACCTCTTCTTACAGCTCTTCTCTGACCGGCGCAGTCGGAGCTGACTGGGGACCAACCGACTGGGGATGCTCGCTCGGTAAGGACCCAGGAAATGGGCAGAGCAAGTAAGGCAGGGCTCAAAGACAACTGCAACACCGAGGACAGTACCCTACACACCTACAGGACAATACTATCAGACCATGGCAGAAGGGTGTTTTGCAACATTCCAGGCATGTCAGAACCCAAAATAGTGTTGAGGGCACCGATATTTGCCCTACAGTGTTATGGGTGCCATCAATTCCCATACCAGGCAAACGCAGGTAAGGCCCCCCACATGCCTTTGGACATCGACAGTGTTGCGGGCGCCGTCATATCTGGTGAACGCGGTAAAACCTCCCACATGCGTCTGACATCAACAGTATTGTGGGCGCCTACAATCATCTTGTACCCAACGGCTTGGGCAACAAGACTTAGTAACATGCGTACACACTCTCTCTCTCTCACGTGTAAGGCCGTCCCCTTCATCAATAAAAGGGGATGCGCCCTCTCCCAACAGACGATCGATTCAAGACACAACAACAGAACCACTAGGTTCAAACCTCGAGCACATGCTCGAATACTCAGTGCACGTAGGAGCTCTCGTCACTCTCAGCCCTTTAGACCATAGTCCGACCGGACCTCTTGCACCCCCATCTTACTCCTTCTCGTTTGTAACCCCACAACAAACTTCGAGCACCTGGGCTTAGGAATAAAGTCACCGGCCGACTCAAACTGGACATAGGGCACGTTGCCTGAACCAGTATAAACCGTGTGTCATTGAGTGCTAGGCCACATCCGATCACAATATACGGCAAAACTACAAATATTTACTTGTTGGTCACTTTCTCCACCGACGCCATGATTTAGCAACAAAGAGGTCTAGATATGAGTTTATAAAACTCTAAAGAGACTACAAATTTAGCAAAACTCTGGTTTTCAAAACCATAAAATTTGTTGCATCAAAAGACTTCATACAACTCTAATAAAATTAAAGTATTTCATAAAAGCATGGTATTTTTCTAAAACTCTAAAAATACATCTGCATCCAAACAGGGCCTAAGATTTTGAACTTGCTACATTCGAAAATTGTATATGTAGTAGAAGTATTATTTTTATAAAATATAGAATAATCAAAATTAAATTACCAGTGTCGATATGACATAGTATTTGAGTCAAATTTTATAAAATTATTTGAAATAAAAACTAATAAACTTTTTTGTCATGCCATAGTAATGTAATTTAAAATAAATTATCAGTGTCATTTATGTGTGGTTTGTTAAGTAACAGTTTAGCACTTGATGATCTATTAACTAAAAATATCCTAATGTATGTATGTTTGATTGGTTGATATATTAACCCAACTTTATGTTAATAACCAAAATGTATAGCATGGATCATGGAGGATGCAAACTATACAGCCACGATGTTGTTAGAAATTGGTCCTGCTATCGGCCAGGTTGAAGGTGAAAGAAGGAACCAGAGAAACCAGAGGATTTATTTTAACGAACATCTGTCCCTGCTGATGGTTCAGTAATTAACTAATCGGTCCCAATACAAGCCTACATGAAGCTAGTCCTCGTTTGAAACCCAAAGATTGGGTATATGATCCTAGAAAATGAATTCGTCCCTTTGTGACATTTGGTTTATTTTTTGATTCCAATTTGACACTATATGTTCAATTTCGTTGCAACTTATCATGAGATTATTCATAAAAGGATCAAACACCCCTGGTAGAAAAACAGAATGGACGGAAGTCAATTATTAGGATCCAACTGGAAAGGTTATTAAAGTCTGCACATCTTGACCTGAAGAAGCTACGTTTTTCTCCCTTATTCAAACTCTCTTGGATGCAGGTAAGCCTAATGTGATATCCCTTGTATCCTTAGCTTTTTAACCATTCTAGAGATGAGACAAGTGAGGCAAGTTACATGGACAATTACTCAAGTGTCTATGGTAAAACCTGTTGATCAGGATATATGCCAAAGGCCCCGTGAGTACTTTTCCTAACTTTTTACGCCATGTTCAGAATAGAACTTTAAATCATTGATTTTATTTTAACATGTTTACAGGATCTAGTAAAATTATAATAGTTTGAAAAGGTTGTTAGAGAAAAGGATAAAAGTTACATATGTTATATGTTATTTTAATGTCTAACTCGATGAGATATTTAAAAAGTTACACTCCTATCACCTAATAATAGGACTTCTGAAAATTTAGAACAAAATAAATTAGGCAACAAGAGAAAGCCTAACATTCCCATCATTAAACAGTAATGTCCAGTCCTGATTGGCTTTAATAGTACAGGCTATAAATTGCTGATTCTTTATCAGACCGTGGAGGATGGGACTTGGTCATGGAGATATTAAACCTAAGCACCAGACGCCCTTTGCAACGAAAGGATACAGTAGAGTAAAAGTTTAGAAATCTTAATCTCATGACCATCTAAAGAGTTGAGGCTCTCAAAAAAATCTATAGAGTTGCGACCACAAGTATTAGTAACAATGTAATAATGCTTGTACATGAGCTCTTACGAAACTTCACAAGCACCTACAGTCATTTGTGTAATGTAAGAATTTTTAAAAAAAATATTACTACATGTTACTAACTTTATTATTGTTTGTAGTTTACGCTTATTCCTTTTAGGCTTTTTATTTTGCCTGTTCTTTATCATGCTCTGTGTGCATGATTCTTTAATGACATTTCACTACTATAGAAATGGATATCGCCAACACTATTTTGATTCTATTAGAAACATCGGTAAAAATATATCACCTCCAGTAATTGAACCGTTGATAAAAATGGCTTTCACCACCATTTGTGGCAGTGAAAACCGGTTTTGAGTATATAGCCAATCAGAAACCCTAGCCCATTCTCACTCCCTCACCGACACCCCACCTACTGACCAGCTCTCTCTCCCTTACTCGAGCACTTCCTTCCGCCCCCTCTCTCCCTCACTAGCACTCCCTCCGGGCCCCCTCTCTATCCCATTGTAGCACCGCGGCCCGAAGATCGGATCTGCCATCGGCGCGGGGGCAGACACCACCCATGGCCCTCAGCAGCATGGCGGATGCCGCCCAACATAGAGATGGACCTCGATGTCACAATCCTGGTCGCTAGGGTCAGCTAGCGTAGACCATCATGGACGACTGCAGGCACACATGACACGTGTATTTTTTAATTATTTTTATTCAAATTTCAATATCGGTTTCAATGTGGCGGTGATGAAGGTGAGCATCACCACCGAATCGTAAAACCGGTGGTGATGGTGGTTTTCAAGCAAGCGGTGATAATGTTTGCGTAGTAGTGTTTTGAAAGTGGTTTACAGACCCTAGATTTCTAATATTAATGCTAAAACAAATAACTATTTGGTACAACCATGCGCATAAGGGCATCTTCAGTGTAAATTTTCTTTCTGTGGTTTCTAAGAGTGCCACATCATTTTATAGGTTTAGGTTGATGAATGAAATGATTCCTCTCAAGACACAATTTTATAAATAGATAGTAAAGCAAATGTGAAGAAAATGCGCAAGATTACCGACATCTGAATAGATAGTGTAGCAAATGCGCATGCATGAATGTGTAACAAAATAAAGCTATAAATTAACTTATACGAACCTGCTTCTTGAGCAAAGACCAGGCATCTTCTTGCTCTAATTTGTTGACATGGTGGTAGGGCACCTCCGCCATCATGCCTTTGGCGACCATGTCATGTCTTGTGGTAACGAGGACACAACTACCTTGAGCTAGGACGCTTAATAATGGAGTTTTGAGGACACCCTCCCATGCATGGTGGTCCCAGGCATCATCCATCACCAATAAAGTCTTGCAGTCCTTCAAGGCTTCCTTAAGGGTTCGCTCTAGTGCGGCCTTTGTGTTTCTTGGTGCTTGATGGTTTCCTTGTGTTTCAGTGATAGCTCTCTCTAATAGATCAACATCGCTAAATTCTTGATTGACACTCAACCATATTCTCTTTTGAAACTCTTGTTTGATGAAGTCATGATTAAAGATCTTCTTGGCAAGGGTGGTTTTGCCAATCCCTCCTACTCCCACAATAGCATAAACCATAACATTTTTGTGTTCATGTACATTTTTGTCCTTCTTCGTGAGCAAATCCACAAGATTTCTTGTGTCCTCCTCAATCTTCTCACCAACGACACCTAACTCATCCTCCCCTGTTGTCTCACGCCTAGCGCGAAGGGAGGATTCTACCTTTTTTGTGTTGTCCTCATAAGATGCAAGGTTAACGAAGTTGAAGGTTTTGCTACGCTTCTCAATGTCATCTAGCCTCTCATTAAGACTTTTTATGCGATTACCGATGTCATGAGCATGGAGAGGATTCCTCATACAAAAGAGCAAGGGATTGAAGCAGCCCATATCAGAGCTTCGACCCCGTTCTAGTGCCTTGAGCTGGCACAAATCAAGGATGTTGGTAGCATCATACATGGCATTCCTAAGCTCTCTTGCCCATGATTTCACACTCTCATCACTGATGTTCCTCTTGTCAGCATCGGCGAGGAACCTCTTAAGGTCCCCAAGCTTCATCCCCATCTTTTTTATCTCATTGGGAACACATAAGAGCAGATGCACCTCTTCTTTAGCCATCTCCAACAACATGTCTTGGAGGTAGGATGCTAAAGCATCCAGTACCACCACCATTTTTGCTGCTTCGGTATCTACAAAATCGAAATTAGATAAAAAATGATGTGTTTTGTTTTAAAGGAAAGGTAATCTTGATGGTAAAAGTACCGAGGCTCCTATAACCTTGGCACTATTATTCAAAAGGGAACACTGCAACAGTAGATAGGTACTAGAATAATCACATTTAAATGATAACTGAGTACTTTTGGTTCCAGATCTGGCGCATAGTAGCAAGCTAAAACGATAACGGAGTTAACAAATTAATGAGCAGCTAGCAGATGAGAATATGATGAAGTTTGATCTATGGATGATGTTGAAATATTATATACTTGGGCACCTAAAAATCAAAAGCAGCTACACCAATCTCAAGCCGTTACCCTTGTGTGAGTATATTTGTGAGTGGAAGAAGAGCATAATATCTCCAACAAAAACTAGAAACAAAGAAAGAAAGAAAGAAATAAAGAAAAAGGATGGAAATAAAAATAGAGAGGGCCGGGAAAGACTAGGCATATGCACCTTGATTTGCAGCGGGGAAAAGAGAATGCTGTGTGTGTCCTTCAGTTCCGGCGTCAAGGAAACGGACCTGTTGAGCGATGGCTGGAACTGGAAGTACGTAACGTTTGATCAAGTGCTGGCGTGGTTTGCCTAGCAGTTGCACGGTTGGAGATGCCTAGATCTGGCCTCTGGCTCGGTGTGGTGTGGGCTACTGCTCTGCTTGACGGACGCTGGCGGAGGTGGGAGTAGGTGGTGTCTGAAGGGCTGAGGGCCGATAGCGAGGATTGCGGCCAGCCGGCAACGGAGGCGTGAGCTAGGAGACGTGAGGTGTGCCTGCGGTGGCTACGCTCGGGCTGCTTTAGTTGGTGAACGAAGGCGACTTTATTTATTGTTGGGCATGGCCACCTAGTTAACTGAGCTGGTAGTGGCAGAGAATTTTTTTGTTTTACTCTGAACAGTTTCAAATATAAACACACACAACCACAAGGTAGAGGAGAATGTTTATATATAGGGATTTTTGTCCACAATAAAAGGAAGTTTGTAGCACACCATGATTTTGTGTTTTGTGTCTCCAGCACACCCAAGCAAAAAAATGACTAGCTAGCCCACGGGCCCACTCTCCATTCCCTTTGAATGCGTTTTATTTCTCCGTCCCTAATCTCCTTTTCCCCCTCTGGTGGCCAACAATCGTGTTGTTGGCTTCGACCAGGCACACTAGATCTCTCCTTTGCCGCTGAGCAGTAATACAGATGCCACGCCCAGCAACAACAAGGGGCCACCCAGGCCCATCAGCGAAGTGCAATGAGGTTTTTTTTGTTTGTACCAAAGAGAGACTCTAGAAGTTTCTAGCTTCGTCACTGGCTACTGCAATTTGTCTATCATCAACTTCTAGCACTCGAAATCCCTACCTCTGGCTTCGCGTATTCCCCCCCTAACCACTCCACCTGCAAGACGTTTGTGTTTTTTAAGACCATAAGACGTTTGTGTTCTTTTGGGATATTTGTCCTCTCCATTTTATATCATATGGTTTTGAAATGAGTATTTGGGATATGATCAAATGAAAAATTGTCAACTACAAAGTTTTACAACTTTCCGAGTTCTACAACTTTGGTTTTGATCATTTCTCCATTCGAAGTCATTTAAAGAATTTCAGTTTCAGATGTGAGGAAATTCAACCGTAATTTTCCTTCCGAAATTCTTAACTACAACAACACACTCACTTGTGACTATAGAACATATGGACTCCTTTGATATTAATTCTATAAAATCTTGTGGTGTATATTTAGACATTCAAATGATCTCAAATCAAAAAAGTTTGTACTAAAAAGTTGTAGATCTTGTCGAGTACTACAACTTTGGTATAGTCTTCATCAGACATCATATGAGAAAGTTATTAAGTTCATATCACTGCCGAATCACGCCATTAACCAGTAGTGATAGTATCACTGGTGCTTTTAGCCAAAAACCACAGTGATGACCCAATATCATTGCCGGTTCATGCCTCAAACTGGTAGTGACATCATTGCCCGTTTTAGCCAGAAACATGGTCCAATGTGGAAATGAGTCGAAGGGAAGAGAGTGTCAAGGGCAATATGGTCCTTTGACTGGGCATGGTGTGTCATGGACAAAACTAATGTTTTCGCAACGTGTTTGTGACTAATTCATTGAGTACAATGCGCTGTGCGCAAATCCACTCTTTCTGAGTGTCCTGGGGACAAAAATCCCTATAAATATCAACAGATGAAGCAACCACACCAGAAGGGAACAGATATGGGGACAACATGGAACTTTTGTATAACTGGAAACCATACAACAGATGGTTGCAATCAACTCTGAAATTACGAATAGCTTATGATCGGCCCTTTATATTAAAAAAAATGATCGGTGGCTGGTCCAATGCGACCTCTAGGGACTAGTTAAGATTATTTATTTATTTTTTTAAAAGAAACAGATCGACAAGTGCTGAATATGGAATGCTTACAATTACAGAACAAGATGATCGACGAGCTCGCTCGCTGGCAGCTGTCACCTGGCACCGATCGGCCCTGTGCGCCCTGAGAATAGATCGACTGAGAGGATGGTTGGATCAACAGATGAAGCAGATGAATGAAGCAAACCAGAACGGAAGAGAGGAAGGGGGCGACATACAATTTTTGTATAACTGGAAACCACGATGATGGGTATCTTCGCCGAACAAATACGGAAGAAGTTAAAAGATGGGGTTTGAATCAAAACGAATGGCTGCAATCAGCTCTGCAAATAAGAATAGCTTATTCGTCAGTGGTTTGTTCAATGCGATCTCTAGGGAGGGTCAATATTTGAAATAAGAGAAAAAGAAACAGCTCGAGGAGAAGTGCTGAATCAATATTGGGTGCTTACTGCTTACACAGTTACTGATAAAGACCACGATGATGGGTATCTTCGCCAACAAAAAATGAAAGTTGGGTTTGAATCACAACGAATGGATGCAATCAACTCTGCAAATACGAATGGCTTATTATTCGTCAGTGGTTGGTTGGCTGAATACGACCTGTAAGGGAGGGTCATTCTTTTTCATTATTTCAAATAAAAGAAAAACAGACAGATCGAGCAGAAGTGCTTACAGTTACCGAGCAGGACTCCAAGACGATCGACGAGTTCGCAAGCTCGCAGCTGGCTCCTTCCGATCCGAGGCTCTCGCGCCCGGAGACGAGAGTGGACGGATCGATCAGCAGAACAGTGATGTGTGTGACATGAATGAATGAATGAATGAATGAATGCGAGATGATGGGGATAGAGAGACGCGTAGAAGCAGAGGAGGCGCGCATGCTTTATACACACACTGCCTACGACGGAGGGGAGAGGACGCTTGTATCCACCTGGAAGCAAGCAAGGGATACATTTTCTGACACGAGGGCCCGGGTCACGTTAGCTGCGCGCCCAGGAAGGAATGTATCCTGAGTGCTTTTGCTTTAGGCCGCGGTGTTGGAAGCATGTTGCAGCGATCCATCCTGATGTCGTGTGAGGGCTTTTGCTTTTGTCCACTGGAATTGGAAACGGCAAAGCATATGTTGCAGCGAGAAGCAAGGAATATATACAAGCTGGGCATGTGCTGCCAGCGAGATGTTGGAGGGGCCCGTGTCGGTGCGGTCGAACATGAGGACGAAGTCCCCCGGAAGCAGCTGCATGTGCATCGCCGACACGCCGATGCTCGCGTGGAGGAGCTGCTATTCTCCCTGGGACGGGGCATCATCGGCGGCGGCGGCATTGGCAAAGCAGCTGGCGATCAGGAGAAGGTGGAGAAGGAAGGATCTTGGCTTGGGCATGGATGCTGAGCATGCACGCATGCGATCTTTAAGCCTTTTCATGCATCCTTGCAATGTGATAAGCTAAGGTAGGGTGTACAGAGTGTGTTGCATACTTGCATCGCATTGTGACGTTGTGTTGGTGGAGGGTTGGTACAGGGAAGGTTGTGGGGAAATGGGGAATACGCATTTCATGCTTGGAACCGGGTATGCCATTTTTGGACCTGCATTCATTCTGTTGACCAGTGAAAATATTCAGGTTTAGATAATAATTAGCTGAATTTTTGCCAAAATTTGATCAAGCGGCCGGCATAAAGAGGAAACTAATGATTAGGAGAAGTATGCACTTTTACACTGAAGGAAGAACCGAGGGATGTTAGAACATATCTTCACCGGATTAAGAATAAAATGATCCCCTTTTTTCTGTAACTAGTGATAATAAAGATTGAAGGAAAAAAGTAAACTCCACTAGACCCCTTTCTAATCTCCTTACACTATTGTTTTATTAATTGAGAAAACCATCCCCTCAATCCCTCAAAAGAAAGGGGAGATCAAATCAATCCCCCTTCCCTTACCCTCCCCGCATGCAGTGGTGTCTAGTGGCTAGAGACATGGCGGAGAACTTATCCACCAAAAAAAGAGATGCTAAATTTTGCTACAATCGTGACACAGGATTTCTTGGCTGCAATTTTTGTGAATGCGGTAGTTTATTTAATCTTAATTTTCTTTGAACTTTGTGGCAAAGCTAAGCATCAACCAAATAGGCCATCGGTTTGTTTTGTGGCCAAAGGTTTAGCGTGCCATACATGCTTTTATGCACGGGCGTGCCTAGTGCCCGGACGTCCGGATGCCTGCGCCCACGCCGCTTGCTGCGTCCGTCCCGCCGGCCACGCTTGCTGCTAAGCCTGCCCTGCATGCAATTGTTGCGCCTGCACGTCCACCTTGCATGCCGCATGCAACTGCTAAGCCTGCACACCTGCCCCTGCAAGTTGGTGCGTCTTCGCATGTAGTTGTGCGCCTGATGCACATGCAGGTGGGGACCACCCACGCCCGCTTCGCTTGTCACGCACATGGGGACCACTACGCCCGCATGGACTGCCTCCGCATGTGCCCGCTTACTGCGCCTGCAAATGTTGCAACATGAAGCACTTCTGCAACATACGTCTGAAACAGGTGAAACATTTACAACATACTCTTGCAACATATGTGTATAGCAACCGCAACATATGCAACATCTAGATAAAAACACTTGCCACATACGTCTGAAACAGATGGAACATTTTGAATAGACGCTTGCAACATATGTATATAGCCATTGAAACATATGCAACATCCAAATAAAACACTTGCAACATACGTATCAAACAGATGAAATATTTAAAATGTACACTTGCAACATACTTGTATAACCATTGCAACATATGCAACGTCCAGATGAAACACATACAACATCCGGATGAAACACATGCAACATCCAAATGAAACATACGAAATATACATCTAAACGCATGAGGCATACGGAACGGGTGCCATAGAGTATGCGGGCCCCACGCTCCTTCTCTCTGCCGGTCCTTGTCTCTCTTGTCACAGCGCATGCACAGGCCCTCACGCATTGCATGCACCCCACGCCGAGCGAGGCCAAATGCGCTCCCATGCACTACCCTGCGCCCCACGCAGAATGAGTGGCCGCACGAGCTCCCATGCGCTGACCGCGCCGCATGCACCCCACGCCGAACGAGAAGCCGCCCATGCTCCCATGCGCTGCCCCGTAGAAAAGGACCTGTGCAGGCCCTGCCTGACTGCAACTACACGCCCCACTTTTTTTTTCTTGGTCGTCATGTGCATGCTATACCATATCCTCACTTAATCCAGAGGTTTTCGGACATCACCATGGTGGCTCTTCTAATCATATATTACCCACATTTTGTTCTCTGTTTGTTAAATAATGTTCTATGGGAAAGAGATATTACTAAATCATCTTGCTATTTTTTTAATTTCAGGATCAGATGATCTTTTCTGTTCTTGCTTTCTAAATTAATCTTATTTGGTATAGACCGTGTACAACAACACTACCACAAAAATGATTTCACGAGACAGTGGGTTTTATTTACAGAGGCGGACATTTTCTTCCCTTGCCTCTAAAAATCTCTCCTTGCCTCTATAAATAGATTTTCAGAGGCGTTAAAAAGACCATATCTGAAAATAAGGTCGTTTTCAGAGATGGCCTTCTTATGAGACCGTCTTTGAAAATCCAATTACAGAGGCAGCGTGTCACGCGGATTACATAGGCGATTTCTTACACAAAGGACTTCTTAGATTTGAGTCGTGCATTGCCGGTGATGAGAAGCTTATGGCATGACCCTCGCTAACTATTTTGCGCTTGGGGCAATCTTTTGCCCGAGTTATCGGCGGCCATGATTAATGTGCCAAAATGCTAAACTGAGGCCAAATGTATCTCTCCACATTTTTATTAATCAGAACAATCTTCTGCTCTGAACGCCTCAGAATTAATTTGGGTCTGCTGTTGCAGCTTCCGTCGATCTAGGCCTGGATCCACCTCAGATTGTTTAAAACTGGGGCAGCACGTATTCTTTTGTGATGGCCAAATAAATCAGTAAGTCTAAAGTTTACTTGACTAACCAGAACAACAGATAGCATCCATACATATTGTGTCTGTTAGAGATTGCTTCACATATTGTCCAACAGGTGATCTTGACAGACAAGCATACACATATCTCCGATCCTCATGCATGCATGTTTCTTCTCAGTACATTGATGATTTCTTCAATATTTATCCATGATACATGCTGCATTCCAGTTCTAGTTTGTGTACATGGAGGATTTTATTTGTTCTTGTTAACCGGTATGCTGATGCTGCTGTTGTTGTTACCTTGTGGTTCTCCTGTAGTTGGATGACTGGGTGCACTGTGGGGAATACAACAAGAAGAACGATTGGGAGAAGCTGCAGTAGCAGAAGGAAAGGGTGCACTGGGCTCAAGAAGGTTCTCGTTGAGGATGGCCTGTGGCGCCCCGGTGATGCAGGTGGAACTGTTCTTTTATTGATTTGCAGAGGCGTGCATCGTTAGACACCTGCTTCTATAAACATGAATTTCAGAGATGGACATGTTTTCCATTTACACTGGCGCTCCCACAGAGGTGGTTGAGCAGGCCGCCTGTGTAATGTTGTTGTGCCCAACTCTGTAAAGGAACTTCTAGTTGTGTATTGAATCTAGATAAAATAGGCCAAACAAGATTTAGGTGCAAAAAACATCAAGCTATGCCAATATTTTTGGTTTGCGAATTACATGGTTGCTGATCTAAATACAGGTTTTGACCCATAATGTAGATGTAGGCTTCATCTGCTGATCTAAACATGCTGTTTTTGGCCCTCTGTTCTTCTATGCCATTGTAGAGTTGGTTATCACCAAATTTTGACAGGTCCTGTGTGTTGGTGTATTTTTTTTTTCTAGACTGCAGCAGATATAGAAGCTAAAAGGTTAGATTGGTATGGGGATGAATTTTCTGTAGTATGATCCTACCTAAGCGTCGATTTTAATTTGGTGTAATATAAGCATTCTGCTTGGTTGGCACTGACTGTGCATGAATCCATGATCTGATTTATATTGCTCCTTGATAATTTGAACATTAGGATATAGATGTGCTGATGTGTTTGACCAGCACATGATATGCAGTACATGTGAACATGGTATGTCAATGTGTTTGCTCTACCATGATGGTAGTAAGGAGTTCATTTCAGCCAAATATGTTTATTAAGTCAAATAGACCTTGCAATGAATATAGACATGCCATTGTATGTCTGTGTTTGGTCTACCATAACATGGTATGTCTATGGTTTAGATAGTCTTCAGCTCTGTATTGTACATTTACTTGCCATTATGTAACCTTTAGCATATAATTCAGTGACCAGTGCGTCCTATGTGCTGGTTGTGGTTTGATGTGTAGAAGCGTTGGAATCAATAATGTGATTAATTGATTTTTGCTATACTGTCACTGTGGAACGCCCGTACATGTAGCTTTTCTATGAATATTTTCAGCATGTGCTTCAGATATTCAGTCATGGACATAGCTAATGATGAGAAGCACAGATCCCCCAGCCTGCCGAACAATGATATGTGATCATAATCTTCTTCTCTGGGTGTTCCAGTTTCATAGTGCATCAGTGTATGACAGTTGTAGGCGTTTTATAGTACATCAATGTTGCTATTACCAGTGTATGACAGTTGTAGGTGTTAGATTGTAAGAATTCATTTCATAGAAGTCAACTCATGTTTTTTTTTGTTTTCTGTAATGGAGCACATTGAAATGTACCACAATAACAGGCCTGAATAATTGTAACGTTGTGACAAGCACCGAGTATACATTGTTATCTGAAAATAACTCTCAAGAAGTTCCATGTTCTCCTAACATGGTCTCGTGCAAGCTACAATTCACGAAGAATTTTTTTTTTGGCAATATGATTGATTCAAGAGTAAATTTGCGCAAAGGATCTGGTCTTTACATTGTCGGTTTTCCATGACCTGCCTTGAGATAGAAGCAGCCCACACCATTTCCAGTATTAACAAACAAGAAACTGAAGTGAGGCTTGCTATGTACATCCACTTAGCAAGCTGCATTTCCAGACACACCATAAACCATCCAAGCTGAAAGAAGCTGTATCATAACGTTTGTTCTGTAACGACTCAACTTATATATACACATGCCTCTCAATTCTCGAGTGGCAAACTCCATGGAAATTCAACTGTAACGTGTACACAAATCACTGAAGGAAAATGAACAAATTCACATAACATTCTTGTCTCATTTTATTTGCATGTCAAATATCTGACTGCCTCGGAACAACCCGCAGGCTCAAAAAAGGAATAAATTCACATCACAAATTCTGCATTGTTGCTTCTTCAGTCAAAGCGATGACGGTTCCAAGGTTCCTTCTGTCCATGTAGGTCACAGACGGGCACTCTACTTGCATGCAAGGGTCATATGCATTATATAATCTGCAGTGTTATACGCCCCTTACGAACAACTAGTAACAAGAACTGTATGTTGCATACTTGATTACTCCCTCAGTTGTTCCACATTGACACATTCTTCTTCGATTTTGTCCCTTGAAATTTTCTCCACTTCGTCCAACAACACTTTCATCCCGTGAAACGTCACATGCAGTCAAGTGACGAGATATTCCAACAGCAAAAAAGGTACATACTCAGTATGCAACGTATAAAGCAGCAGTTGTGTTAATTTACCTGAAGCGTCAGCAGAGACGTTGATGTTTGTCTTGAAGCTGAATGGATCGCCTGTGTACTTCACGTACCACTTCCTTTCAATGTTGTTGTCATCATCATCTGCATATGCATTGACCTGCTTGATATGGCAGAACTTGTCCCACTCAGGGCCAGATTCCCCTTCAGCTATGGAAGCGAGCAGGGAGATGTCACAGTTTAGACGCAAATCCCTTGGGTTTACGTCCTGCAAGTATCCAGGGAGTGTTTTCATGTCGTAGTCCTCCAGTGTGAGTCCATGAAGTGCAGGCAAACCCTCCAATACCTCCAACTCTGGGCATCTTATGATCATGAGGTTCTGCAAATTTGGCAGATTGCTGATCCTCTCTAGTCCATGACATCTACTCACCACAATTTTCAAACCAGAACCAAAGTTTTCCACAACGCTTTGGTGCTCATGATGGTGTGGTTGTAAGAACTCTGCCCCAACATGCTTGATGGCTGGGGCACTTATAATCTGTAGGGACTCCAAGCTGGGGAGCTGGAACAAGCTGTCAGGTAGCTCTGTGCAATAAGGCAAGTCTTCCATGAATAGAACCTCAAGCTTCCAAGGCACACAATTGCTGTCAATGTCATCCACCGTGGAAGTCGTTGACCAAAGTACCCTTTGATTATAAGATTTTCTAAGCAAGGCGGAGGGCAGAGCTCATCAAACACCTTCTCGATGTGTTGCTGCTCTTCCTGTTTCACCAACCGGTGAGCACCTCCACTACTACTAGTGCACTGTAAGTACAGATAGCTGAGGCACACCTTTTCACCAAGCCTGGCTTTTATAGCAAATGAGGAAGAAGATACATTCTCCAGGCCATGTATACGAAGACGCATGAGCTGGTTAAGAGGTCCTAATTCTTCCAAACTACACCAATCACCCTCCACATGGGCTGGAAACCCCTCTAATATCCTCAAATTAGTTAGGCTGCCGAAACCCCTGGGTATATTGTTTATACCTGAGCCAAGAAGGCTTAGATACCTCAGCTGACGTAACTTTCCAATGCCTACAGGAAGCTTCGTCAGACTTCCACAGTTAGAAAGGTCAATGCACTGCAAGAATTGCATCATGGCTATTTTTTCTGGCAGCCTAGATGTGTCAGTGCCATCTAGGCACAAATACCTCAAGTGTTTGAGTTGGACCAAAGATTCAGACAATACATCAAAATTTCCATCTTCTATATGTAGGGTCCGCAAACAAGGAAAAGATGACAGTGAATCACCTGGGTTGATCTTTGTTTCCCCAACTAAAATAAGTGTTCGCAGTGATATATGTGCTTGTAGAGAACTCCACTCTAGCTCATTTGACTCTGATTCTTTGGATTTTAGTGATAACCGAATAACATTTTGTGGGTTAATGTTATTGGTATGGCCAGCCTCAGTTTTGTGAGCTATCAATGTTTCATCTCTAGTCAAATACTGAGCAAACGAGCGAACAACATCATGCATATTGCAAACTGTCTGGTCTATGTACCGTTGATCAGGCTCTAGAAGGTTCCTAGCTATTAACTCGTCATAGTACTCTTTTCCTAACACTTCCAAATCCTGTGAGTTTCCATGAACAAATCCTTCACTAATCCACATGGCAACAATACGGTCATACCAGAACACCGTGTTCTTTGGGAGGAGGGCGTAGTGCAGAAAGCAAGACTTCAACTCAGGGTTCAGATCTTGATAGCTCAGGTATACTGCATAGTTTAGCTCTTCAGGCATTTGAGATACTGACCATGTAGAATCATTAAGGACCTTTGTCCAATCGCTTCGATCGCCTTGTCCTTTTCTGGCGGAGGAGGCCTCCTATTACTTTGACCGCGAGAGGCAAACCATCACATTCTGCTATAATCGACATTCCAATGTCCTTCAGTGTATCAACCTTTTGTTCATCATTATTTTCATTTCCGACCACCTGCAAGCAGCTAATTAAGCCAGTTAATTATGTGGAATATGGAGATATATATACATTTCGTCCTAATCGGAGGCAAAATCGAGTGCTCGTAAATGATTCTGTGTGCAGAGGCAAAATCACGTACGACGTTCTAAGCATATGACCGATGTACCACTTCCGTGCACCTATAGCACTACGGTGCAACTAGGTGACGTCTGTGCACAAAAGTAGTTCTCTCAGCAGTCACTCTATAATTACCAGCTCTTGTATTTTATAGTCACTGTATTATGTACCATAGTCACTCCAGTATTTATTGTAGCTTTTAATAATTATAATTTTATTTTACTAAAATGGAATGAACTGTCCTCTAAGCCCTGCACTGTGGCACTAAAGATATTGAATTTTCTACATCAAATTTTTTTGCAGTAATATTATTTTGTATAAATATAGAATAATTAAAATTAAATTACTAGCATTGATATGACATAATATTTTTTGTCAAAATTTATAAACTTATTTAAATTAAAGGGCGTACCAGTGCAGAGATAAATGTAATTAACAAAACATTGTTAGTATCATTATTTATTTGTGGTTTGTTAAGGAAGATTTTTAGCTCTTGATTAATTATTAAATAAAGAGTAAATTTCACTAGTGGTCCTCGAGCTTGTCCTAAGTTCTCATCCAGGTTCTAGTACTTTTAAATTGCACACTCAACTCCCTAAATTTGTATGAGTTCTAATCCCGGTCCTAGTATATGCAAATTGCACATTTAGTTCTCTAAACTTGTTCTGAATTCTCATCTCGGTCTTCGTACTTGCAAATTCCACACTCAAGGTTCCTAAAATTGTATTATTATACCATTATGGTCCATTCACCCTATAACATTGTCCCCACCTCCGTCACACCACACATGCTTGCCTTACTACCCTCCACCTGCCTATGTTGCATCACCGGGGGGGGTGTGGGCCAACACATATGGCAGTATGTGCAAACGTCACTTGTATCTATTTTAAAATGTTTTTATTATATTTCTTTCAACGATTTCAAAGACCAAGGTGAGCATGACCGTCCAGTTTCACTGCGAAATCACAAAACTGACAGTGATGACGGTTTCTAAACTGGTGGGGATAATGTTTCTGTAGTAGTGTCTTCAAAGTAGTTTGTAGCCTAGATTCATAATATTAGTGCTAAAATAAATAACCATCTAGGTTAATTTGCATATCCGTGTCCATAAGAAACCTAATAAAAATTGCTGAAAATGCATAGATGTTATAAATTATAAATATTACATAGGGGCACTTTGTTCTTGAGCCAATTTAAGCTCAGTCAGTAATAACAAATGGTGATGATAACGATTATAATTGTTAGAACATTCTGGATGGCCAAAGAATTCCTTGCATGCATATATTTGTTTCCATAAATAAACTACCCTCAACTAACGTTTACAATTAAATGGAAGTTACAACAAATCTTAAAGGTTTTGTAGATAACTTACTAGCCCAAATGTGCATCGGGCAGTAGTGTCGTGCTGAACAAATTTGTTTCTGAAGAAAAGCTACCACAATAGAAGGTGAAGCTTAGGGGCATGGCATGTACATACCGACTAGCTAGATAGACTATGAAGCAAATGTACAAGACTACCAACTATCTGATAGATTGTGAAGCAAATGTGCACACATGAATACATAACATATTAAATCCTTAAATTAACTTATACGAACCTGCTTCTTGAGCAAAGACCAGGCATCTTCTTGCTCAAGTTTGTCGACATGGTGGTAGGGAACCTTTGCCATCATGCCTCGAGCAACTGCATCTTGTCTCGTTGTAACGAGAACATGGCTTCCTCGAGCAAGTGATTTTATCAATGGAGGCTTGAGCACCTTCTCCCATGCATGGTGGTCCCAAACATCATCCATCACCAATAAGGTCTTGCACCCCTCCAGGGCTTCCTTAAGGGTTCGCTCTAGTGCATGGTGTTTATAGCTGCTTGATGATCTCCTCGTGCTTCAGTGATAGCTCTCTCCAGTAGATCACTCTCGCTAAATTCTTGATTGACGCTCAACCATAGTCTCTTTTGGAACTCTAATTTGATGAAGTCATGGTTGAAGATCTTCTTGGCAAGGGTGGTTTTGCCAATCCCTCCAACTCCCACAATAGCATAAACCATAACTTTTTTGTGTTCATGTATGTTTTTCTCCTTCTTTGTGAGTAAATTCACTAGATTTCTTGTGTCCTCCTCAATCTTGTCACCAACCACACCTAACTCATCCTCTCCCGTCGTTTCATGCCTAGCGCGAAGGGAGGATTCTACCTTTTTCTTGTCGTCCTCATAAGAAGCAAGGTTGATGAAGTGGAAGGTTTTGCTACGCTTCTCAATGTCATCTAGCCTCTCATTGAGATTCTTTATGCGATTACCAATGTCATGAGCATGGATAGGATTTCTCAAACAAAAGAGCAAGGGATTGAAGCAGCCCATATCCTTGGTTGGACCACGTTCCATGGCCTTGAGATGGCACAAATCAAGAATGTTGGTTGCATCATACATGGCATTCCTAAGCTCTCTCACCCATTGTTGCACACTCTCGTCGCTGATGTTCCTCTTGTTAGCATCAGCGATGAACCTCTTAAGGTCCCCGAGCTTGATGCCCATCTTTTTTATCTCATCAGGAACACCTAAGAGCAGATGCACCTCTTCTTTAGCCATCTCCAACAGCATGTGTTGTAGGTAGGATGCTAAAGCGTCCAATACCACCGCCATTGCTGCTTCGGTGTCTACAAAGTCAAAATTAGATAAAAATATCACGTGATTTGTTTCAAACAAAGGTAATATTTATGGTAAAGGAACCGAGGCCCCTGTAACCATAACACTAATTATTGAAAAGTAGGCCCCTGCAACAATAGATATATAGGTACTAGAATAATTACATCTAACAATAATTGAATGCACTACTACACAAAATCTTTTACGCATCGTTTGCATATAGGCCTCAGAGGCGGGCAGATTTTTAGACCGCCTCGATTAACTGATCGAGGCGGTCATTTTTTATTAATCGCCTCCTAAAATCTATTAACCGAGGCGGGCAATGTAACAGAACCGCCTCGGTTAATGCCTATTAACCGAGGGCATTAACCGAGGCGGTTGCCCTAATGCAACCGCCTCGGTTAATCGATTAACCGAGGCGGTCATCTATAAGGCCTGCCTCGGAAATTCCGGCCTAGCCCGCTACTGTTTCCTTGCCCAATATCTAGCTCTAACTATATATACCGGGATGAAAACCCTAACCTTCACCACTAACTCCCAGGCGCCGCGCGCTCATCTCCCAGGCGCCGTGCGCTCTCGCTCATCTCCCGACCCTTCCCTCCCACTCTCTCATCTCCCTCACTCGGCGCCACTCTCCTCTCTCTCCCCCACTAATCTCTCACGGGCTAATTGGTGGTGGGCACCCCTTTCTCTCTCTCCAGCAGACGGCGGGCCAGGCTCGTGTGGCCCAGCGAGCACGCGGCACGCGGCGCGGGACGCGGCGGCGAGCGCGGCCCCAGGAGCGCGGCGAGTGGGGTGGCCCAGGAGCTCGGCGAGCGAGGCGGTGGCGGCTTGTGGGGATCTTCGGTGGCTGTGCTCCTAGGCGGATCTTGGGCGTGGATCTCCGGCGGCTGCGCCTCCTCCAAGCACGGCACGGTGCCCCCTCCCTCTCCCTCTCCAACATGCGGCGAGCAGCGCCTCCTCTCCTCCACAACCATGCGGTGGGGAGCAACCCTCCGGTGGTGGATCCGGCCGCGCTCTGACCTCCTCCCCCCTCCCACCTCTCCCTACGACGCAGACCCAGCGGAGAGGTGGCCTACGGCGGCGGATCCAGCGGGTTGGTGCCCGACGGCTGCGGATCCAGCCTCCTCCCCTCCCTCCATGGCTCCACGGCGTGTACCCGGCGGCAGAGGTGGCCTCCAGCGGCGGAGAGGCACCACAGCAAGCAGCGGCGGCCGCTGCAGCCCGTGGATGGGCTCGTCGGGCCCATGGATGGGTTCGGCGGGCCTGTCCACGGGTTTTTTGTTTTTTTGTTTTTTATTCGATTTACGGAGGCGGGCATCAAACCGCCTCGGTAAAGGTCCCATTTACCGTGACCATTTGTTCGAAGCGGTTGTGATGCCCGCCTTGGTAAATCCATTTTGCCCGCCTCGGAAAATATTTTGTGTAGTAGTGAGGGCCAAGTTGGGTACTTTTGGTACCAGGCCTGGCACCTTGATTTGCATTAAGGTACCAATCTCAACCCATCACCCGTGTGTGAGTATATTTGTGAGTGGAAGATGAATAACATCTCCAATAAAAATAAGAAAGAAAGAGGATGGAAAGAAAAAACAGAGACAGCTGGGAGAGACTAGGCATATGCACCTTGATTTGCAGCGGCGAGAGAGAATGCTGTGTCCTACAGTTCCTTGATCTGTTGTGGAGTGGAGCAAGAGGAGTGGCCGGGCCAGGCTCGGGGTACATTTGTCACAGAGATGCCAAATTGTTAGATTTGTGGTTGATGTATAATAGTGTATATAAACGAGTACACAAGTTTGAAAGTAGATCTTGGACGGAGAGCTAGCTACGCATGAAAAAATGAATGCAGAGAAATAAGGCGTCGAGGAAATGGACCTGTTGACGTGAGGTGCAGTTACTACTACAGAATGAACTTGTTGTCCCGGGCGGTAACGGCCTTTAGTCTCGGTTACCGCGCCGGGACAACGATCCTGAGACTAAAGGTGCCACCTTTAGTCCCGGATCATCGAGCCGGGACTAAAGAGGGACCTTTAGTCGAGGTTGGTGTTACCAACCGGGACTAAAGGCCCTCCAGCTGAGCAAACGTGGCCGCACCCTTTAGTCCCGGTTGGTAACCCCAACCGGACCTGTTGACGTGAGGTGCAGTGCTGCTGCTTTGCTCGACGGAGGCTGGCAGCGATGGTGTGTGCGTTAAGGGCTGAAGGCTGACGGGCTGGTGACGGGGATTGCGGCTAGCCGGCACCGAAGGGGGCGGATGAGCTGGAATCGACTTGAACGAAGAAGGGAGCTAGGAGACGTGAGGTGTGGCTGCGGTGGGTACGGTTGGCTGCTTCAGTTGGGGAACCAAGGCTACTTTATTGTTGGGCACGGCCGCCTAGTTCACTGAGCTGGTAGTGGACTAGTGGCAGACAGACTATTTTTTACTCTGAACAGCTTCATCAAATACAAAATTTAT
This sequence comes from Miscanthus lutarioriparius, assembly GCA_904845875.1. Classification (NCBI taxonomy): domain Eukaryota; kingdom Viridiplantae; phylum Streptophyta; class Magnoliopsida; order Poales; family Poaceae; genus Miscanthus; species Miscanthus lutarioriparius. Next base: position 106,344,478 of record CAJGYO010000010.1, on the reverse strand, counting down.
CGACTATAAAGTTAGATCGCATCAAGCTCAATAATTTTGTTATAAAACATCTTGATCTAACTTTATATGAAAAAAATATGGAGTTTTCAAGACCACCTCCACCGGCGAAGCTACATTGGGGCCATAGAGGGCAATGGTCCCCCTTGCATGCATCAAGTTCTAAGGATTGTCATGTGCAAGTGCATGTATATTTCCACACAGTCCGCTCGCAAGGCTTTAGGATCGTCATGTGCAAGTGCATGCATGTTTCCACAGTCTACTCGCATGGCTGCATGCATAGCTATTTTATTATCTGTTACTCCATTCACATATTAGTGGCATATTGGTTCAAAAAAAGTTTTGCGATATCACGGCATCTAGGGACAGTCTATAGGCAGCTCCAACAATCGACTTTTGAGCTAACTCTAAGCGTTTTTAATATTTTAATAGAGGAGAGAGAAAAGCAAACTCTTGATCATTGCCGTGTAGGTAGCTTTTTTATTTCTTCCAGGAAATATTTTCCCACCAACACCATGCCACACGTCCCTTTTTCAACCCTACTCTTTCCCATGCCGCCACCATAGGTGATGCTCTCGGCCCGACCTAACACCTGTCCTGTCCTGTCCTAGTAAGGTCCATTCAGTGTGCCTGGTGAATCACTAGACCTCGTTGTTCGGTCTGCGGTAGTCCTCGCCCTCTCGTCCCTAGACCCCATCGTTCGGTCTCCAGTGGTCCTCTCCGTCGTGACCCCATAGCTCCTCACACTCATGCTCCCATACCTCAATCCGTTGGAAGAACGGTGGATATGACTGAATAGCGAGTGGATCCCATATACCAGTGTCTATTGTAATGGATTTGAGGCCTGTCTAGTAGTCTGTAGGCATGTGTTTGATGGATCATGGATCTGCAGTACAGAGGCTTCCGGTCAAAATGGATGACCAAGTCGCCCAGGGACGCATATGGTTCGCAATGCAGGTCTAGTGTTGGGCTTGTATACGTATCCAGGCTTGTTAAGCTAACTCCATTCAATTCCAACGAGGTGGATTGGGAGAGATTGAGGTGGAAAATCCATTCCATCTAAATTGTGGTAAATTAGAGTGCATTCAAACAAATATTTAGTGTGGTTTTGGTAGAAGCGCTTGGAACTGTAGGTACCATGTGGAGTTTACTAATACGATCTCCAGTAATAAAAACGAGATGAATAGAGAGACAGAAGTGTATATATATGTATATGTGTATATATCTATACTGTGTCATCATGCAACATAGATCTTCCTTTTTCTACAGCATATATATTTGTCTTTATAAAAAGAAAGAAGGAGATGTATATATTTCGGCGACGTCCGTATTTGGCCTTCGGGAACGAGGGGCTTCCACTCTCGGGCCTCCCAACAACACTCACAAGTCATGAAATGTCAAAATAATAACATGGTATTAATTAACTTGTGGGGAAATGAATACGTACTGACTGGGTGCACTTGAGATTACATTGACCCCACCTTTGCTCTAGGTATATTATTTTTATTATGCACTTATTATGTTTATATATTATAAAATAAAAGTTATTATACATTAAAAAAGATAAAATGATTTATAATTCAGAATCAAGAGAGTAGTATTTTGTGGTTCAAGTTACTATCCGTTTCTTCTAGTTTTTATAAAAGAGAAACGATACTGTATGAATTCTCGTCTTTAGTGGCATCAAATGCTTGAATTCTGAACCTAATTTTTTACGATTTGGCCTTTTAAAAAAAAAATTACGTTTGGTCCCTTGCGAAACCTAAACTCATCTTTAGACCCTGAAGGTCGGCGCCAGGACTCATGGCGCCGAGGTAACACGTCTCGGTGCCACAGATCTTGGCTCCGAGGTGCCTGGCCAAGCACATCAGGGCATCCTAGGTGGCGTTGATGTGGCCGGTACCTCGGCGCCAGTGCCGGCCCTAGGGGTAGGGCACGAAGTGCGACGGCCAAGGGCCCAAGTGGAAGAGGAGCCCAAGCCTAGGTATACAAACCTTCAGGTCCTATAGTTCACTAGACATTAGCAAATTAATGAGAAAAAAAACATAGAACAGACCAGACGGCCTAAAAAGACAACATCGGTATTTTTTTCCTAGTTTTCTTTCCCCACGGTCCTCGGGTAGAGAGGAGGCGAGGAGTCACGCTGCACACAGCACACTCTGATCGTGGGTTCACGACGTGCGCCTTACACATGCGGAGCTGGCGAGCCGCGCCGACACGAAGAGCTAGACTACCAGAGACACGGACACGGCGCACGAGGACGACGACCAGGCAGGGCTCCACAACGACGACATCTTGATTTTTGGCTTCTTACGAATTGCGATCACCGATCAGTTGTTTAGGCCCAAGGTATTTTTTCCTTTTTATTTTTAATCCAAATTAATTATTTGTATAGTATTCCAGACTTCTAGTACTTTGTACCCATATAGTCATATTTTTTTTCTAATTTAGGTGTTAGAATTTTAGAATGTTACCTGAGAAACATTTATCATGGGTGAGAAAAGAAAACGAATATATTGTTTTTTTAATCTATATTGTTCCTCGATAATTATCATACATCTACAAATATATTGCTTAATCTATATTGTTTCTCGATAATTATTATACATGTTAAATTAAAAATATGGTATTGAATTTACTTTCGTTTTATAAGTAAAATTAGTGTCTATATATTATAAGATTTTATACATGGTTCCTATTGTGACGAGATCGACAGAGGACCCTTAGAATCTTAGGACCGGCACTGCTCGGCGCCATGATACATCAAACTAGAAGAAGGCATACGTGTTGCACGTTACATGCCATCTAGTACAGCCATGCATGTATGAAGGCGTACGTGTTGCACGTTACATGCCGGCCGGGTGGCTTTGGTCACAGATGAAGGCTGGACGGCTGGTACAGCGGTCAGGGGATCAGGACAGTGGCTGTGGCGTGCATCACAGTGGCCTTTATTGCGCCAGCGCCAGCGCCATGCATGGCCACCGTCCTCCGTCCCCCACCACATGGCAGTCCAGTGCACAGATAGCCATCACTTAATGCTAGCTCTGATCAGCTCAGTGCTCACTTAATACAAATACCTAACATCATAGTGTGAAATGCTTGGCGCCAGGGTGCGTGGCGTCGTGGTCGGCGCCAAAATATGTGACGCCGACCTTGGCACAGAGATACTGGTCACGTCAATGTCACCTAGGATGTCCTACTGTGGTCGGCCAGACACCTCGAAGCCAAGATCTGTGGCGCCGAGACATGTTACCCCGACGCCATGAGTGCTGGCGCCGACCCCAGGGTCCAAAGATGAATTTACGTTTTTCAAGGGGCCAAACATAAATTTTCTTCTTAAAAATAAAAGACTAAATTGTAAAAAATTGGGTCACAAGAATCCGACAGCATTTGTTCGACGAATGCGACCCCACTGTGCTAGCCACGTTGTTAGTCTTGGTCAATGCGCTAACCACAAGTCGTGCACGCGGGCTCTTTGGGGGCAAGGTCCCGCCCCCAAGGCTGGTGTGTCCTCTGTTCAGACTTTAGTGGTCCTCTGTCCAGACTTCAGTTTTGTGAAGGAAAAAGTCTTTTATTATTTTTGTGGTCCCCTCTTAACTATAAAATTTCATTTTAGAGCCCCTCAATTTTCAAAACAGTTTGAACTCACCTTGGACAATTTTAGCTGTGGTTTTTCTGACGTGGCCCTAGTCAACCGTTCAGTATGATGCCAAGTCAGCTAAGTGGGGGTAAATCAGACTACACTTTATTTTGAAAAATTTGACAAAAAATTCATAAAAAGTAACTTTTACAAGAATTTAAACAAATATTTTTACAAGAAAAAATGGAATTAAAAGTCCTAAAATATGGCTTCATCTTATAAATTTTATAGAAAATTTATTTTAGCTCAAATAATTATGAAACTACTTTTAGATTTTTTCCAAAATCATGCTATATCTTATGGTGGTTTGCTCCAAATTATTTGAATCTTGGTGAACTCATATTGGTGTTTATTTTCTAGTAAAAGCTCTTATTATCTATTATAGTTAAATATATGAGCCCAAAAAAACGAAACTAGTTTCATATTTTCCTAAAATCATACTCTATCCTATGGTGCCAAAATTAGAATTATTTCAATCTTATATAAACTTCTTTTCGTGCTTATTTGCTAGTAGGTGCTCTCGTTATTTATTATAATTAGTCAATGTTTACGATCAAGTGACTTTGATGATAAGACCAATGTCATGTAAATACATCATACTTAATATTTACTAGTGTGAATATCAGTGTCACTCGACCATGTTCACGTCACTTGATCTTATCTGTAAAATAATCATGTCCCCTGTCTACCATTTAGATTTTCCTACCATACTACCCTATATAATTCATTGTATTAAAACTTAATAAAGCCAATAGTATTTAAAACTTAACTAAATATATTAAATATAGTCTACAGAGATGCATATGTGTGGAAGTCTGTATGTAGCCACGCAGGCTCACATGGGTGCTTAATAATGGAGTTTTGAGGACACCCACCCATGCATGGTGGTCCCAGACATCATCCATCACCAATAGTGTCTTGCACCCCTGCAAGGCTTCCTTCAGGGTTCACATTAGTGCAACCTTTGTGTTTCTAGCTGCTTGATGGTCTCCTTGCACTTCATTTATAGCTCTCTCCAACAGATCAATGTCGCTAAATTATTGATTGACACTCAACCATATTCTCTTTTCAAATTCTAGTTTGATGATGTCATTGTTGAAGGTCTTCTTGGCAAGGGTGGTTTTGCCAATCCCTCCAACTCCCACAATAGCATAGACCATAATTTTTTTGTGTTCATGTATATTTTTCTCCTTCTTTGTGAGCAAATCCACAAGATTTCTTGTGTCCTCCTCAATCTTCTCACCAACGACACCTAACTCATCCTCCCCCGTTGTCTCACGCCTAGCATGACGAGAGGATTCTAACTTTTGCCTGCTATCCTCATAAGATGCAAGGTTAATGAAGTTAAATGTTTTGCTACGCTTCTCAATGTCATCTAGCCTCTCATTAAGATTTTTATGCGATTACCAATGTCATGAGCCTGGAGAGGATCCCTCATACAAAATAGCAAGGGATTGAAGCAGCCCTTATCCATGCTTGGACCCCTTCCCATGGCCTTGAGTTGGCACAAATCAAGGATGTTGCCGGCATGATACATGACATTACTAAGCTCTCTCACCCATGATTGTACACTCTCATCGATGATGTTCTTCTTGTCAGCATCGGCAAGGAACCTCTTAAGGTCCCCGAGCTTGATGTCCATCTTCTTTATCTCATCAGGGACACCCAACAGCAGATGCACCTCTTCTTTAGTCATCTCCAATAACATGTCTTGGAGGTATGATGCTAAAGCATCCAATACCGCCGCTATTGTTGTTTGGTATCTAGAAAATCAAGATTAGATAAAATGTCATTTTTTTATAATGTGGTTTGTTTAAAGATGCTGAACACATTAAGGCCCCGTAGCATGGGCACTACTCAAATGGCAAAACTGTAGCACTAGATAAGTTCTAGAACAGAGTTGATAGTAGGGAATGTTGCAACTAATCACAAAATCATAACTGAAGGGCCTGGCTTTGGTACCAGATCTGTTACATAATAACAAGATAAAAGCACGGAGCTGAAAAATTAGTGAGTAGAAGATGTAAATATTTGAACGTTTGATCTATGGATGATGTTGCTATATATACTTGGCACCTAAAATCTGAAAGGAGTCACACCAATCTCAACCTGCGTGTGAGTATGTTTGTGTGTGGAAGATAAGTAACATATCTAACAATAATAAGAAACAAAGAAAGAAAGAAAGAAAGTGGATGGACAGAAAAATAGAGAGGGGGAGAGAACAGGGAAGTTGTGGTAAGCCTGGTGCATATGTATTTCATTTGTTTACATTCTATCTAGTATTATGCTTGGTTTGCTTGTGTTGTCATCAAGCACAAAAAAATGGGGACATTGTAAGGATAATGTGCCCATTATCGTATCTTTGAGTTTTGGTGATTTATATGACAACGCAAGCCAAGGACTAATATATATGTTAAATATATGTTAGATAACTGAAAATAGGTCCTAGGTGTGGAAGAAAAGAAATTGGCGTGAAAACCGGTGATGAAATGGGGCAAAAAGTACTTGGTGCGCTGAAGAAGCACATGTTGGACAGTCTGGCGATGGGAGAAATATATGCACCTGACAATTGAAGATAGAAGTGCCTACGAAAAAAATTCCTTGCTTGAGTATCGGATGATCCAGTAGAAAGGCAGAAGCATGGATCATTCGATGATGTCCAGAGACCTGGTCACTGTGTAGCCCTGGTAGGCAGAGATCATTGAACCACCCAGCGAAATGAACCGTGAAGTTGGCGGATCATCCGGTGTGGTCCAGTGGAGTGACTAAAGGTGTTTGCAAGCACCAGATGACCCGGCGATATTAATTAAAAAAATCAAACAACGTATCGTTGAACAATTGGAAAAAGTAAACGAGTAGTTCAATAGCTAGTAACACCGTATGATCTTGTGATGGATCTTTTGAAGATAGTAAATCATTCCAGTGTTTACAGGAAATTTGACGGACTTTTCCGGTGGTTATTGCAGATGGGCTATGTATATGAACTTGCCTTTCACTTGCTTGTGTGTGTCTTAGTACCCTTTAGTTTGAACATCTTCTAGACGGTGATCATCCATTCTTGGTGTGGAGTGGTGGCGTATCTGTGTGCAGGGGCGGATCCAAAATCAGCCCGGGGGGGGGGGGGGGCTAAAATAACAGGAAAATTCTTTGAGTTGGGCTTTCATAGGCATTTTGGGCTGAATTGAGAGCAAGTTGGGCCGATATCCTCCTTGTATTTGTGGCCCACGGGGGGGGGCTGCAGCCCCACCCTGAATCCGCCCTTGTCTATGTGCAAAGGACGAGGAGACCCCCCTAGTTTGGAGAAGATCCATAGTGTATACAGGGTCAAGGCAACTAGAAGAGCCAGGTGGCGGTGGTGAAACTTCATAATTCAAGGGATAGCCTTAGGTTAGCTGGGAGCTTTCTATCGCAAGTCAAACACCATGACAGGGAGAGTATTTGTGTTTGATTTGTGTTTAAGACCTGGCTCAGCTAGCCAACTAAGCCTAGGTTACATTGGTTAGCTTAGCATGCACAAGAAATGGTGTGACTGGATGTCTAGTTTGCCTTGTATATAATCACCCATCTTTGTGCTAGTAAGTTACATCTTTGAGACATTCTATCGAACAGGTGGTCAGCCACATGCCAAACCATCTCTACTGTCAGCATGCTCCTCTACCCCCTCACAGGCGGGCACCTACGCCATTCCCACACTCAGGCCAAAGTAGGAAGAAGCAGTTGAGCACGAGGACGAAGTATCGTGGGTGCAATGGTGGTGATGTAATCGTAGGTAGGGGCCGAGGCACATTGTGCAGAGCTAGCACGAGTGCCGAGCCAACGGGTGCTGTCAACCGCCTCCGACCATGATGTCCTCAAGGTTTAAGGCCAATGCTTCTGACCCTGATGTTGAGCTTGCCCTCCTCTATGGAGGGTTCCAACGTGGTGCTTGGCCTGGGTTCTTGGCGCTCCTCTCCTCTTTGGCAGGTGCTCGGTCCTTGTCATGCTCTCCGGCTGGTGCTCAACGGTAGGGTACCAAGCGGGGACTAAGGGACTAGAGGTGAGGTGGCAGGGACCGATGGCCTTGAGGTGAGACATGTGCTAGTCAAATCGGGCTCCATGGAAATGTCTATAGAGGTCGTTTCTAGTAAAACAGGCTTAGGGGTGTTGGGTGCATTGTTGGACCCAATCTATATGCCCTTCCTAGGCAACCAAATAGGCCCGGCCTGCATTGCTGGAGCCTAGCAGGTGGTAGGATTGGATTTAGGTTTAGACTAGTTCATAGAATTGGCTCTAGGTTGCAAAACTATTTGTGGGAATGGTTAGTTAGAGCAAACTAGAAAAAACATAAATGCACATCATGCTAAAGTGGCTTGGTTTTTCTTGTGTTAATTTAAATTAAGCTGTAGGATTTAAGTTTAAAATTAGACACCCAATTCACCCCCTATTAGGTGTTCTCGAGACCTTAATGGAGGGAGTATTACCAAATCTAATTTTGACATGCAAACAAGCCTCTAGAGACCTTAATGGAGGGAGTATTACCAAATCTAATTTTGACATGCAAACAAGCATGGATATTGATGGTCGAAGCCTCCTGTGTTCAATATGGTGTCTTAGCTTGCCCAAAAGTATCGTATATGTACTCCCTCCCTCCTAAATTAGACCATTCTAAGTTTGACAAAATTTACATAAAAGAATAAAAGTACTTACAATACCAGTTAACAGCATTAGATAAGTTACGAAATCTAGTTTCATATGTAATTCGTCTCTTTCATATTGTACTGTTGATGTTAATACTCTTCACTATAAACTTAGTTAAATTAGGATAGTTTGACTAATTAGGACAACCTTAGATCTATATTTTTCAGGACCAAAAAAGTATGGTATTAGTGATGTATACATTTTAGAAACTGTTTTTGTCTTTGTGAATGATAATACAAACACACGAATCTTTCAAAAACACACACAACCACAAGGAAGAGGAGAATGTTTATATAAATGGATTTTTGTTAACACAAGGCTGATTTGTGCGTAGCACACTTGATTCATCGATTTTGTCTGCTGGGCACCATGATTTTGTGTTTTATGTCTCCAACACAGCGAAGAATAAAATGACTATGATCTCTCCTTTGCCGCTGAGCAGTAATACATCAGCAAGAACTCTCGATTCCAATCGAGGGTGAAATGGTTTGCTACTGCCAGTGGTGGTGCCACCGCCCAATGACCCCGAGGGGCCGACAGGTGCCCATCGGCGAAGTGCAATGGGATTTTTTTTGTTTGTACCAAAGAGAGACTCCTATAAGTTTCTAGCTCCACCGCTGGCTACTGCAATTTGTCCACCATTGAGCCACCGGGATTGACAAGAACTACTGATTCAACGCCACTGGTGGCCCTAATTTGAAGGGCATGCATGGAGAAGACCATGGATGCGGGCGTGTGGACCTTTCGTGCTTGGCACCCCGGTATAGTACACTGCATGCGCATGTGGCGCTGGCCCACATGAGCGTTAATGTCTAGAGCTGGCGGGGTAGGATGCAGGACGGGGGCGATGGCGCTTACCATGCGTAGCCCAACAGAAGGGAGGCAGTTGACACATGCACGTGCTTGTAGCAGCGGCGCAGGGTGCGGGAGGGGAAGGTGGCCCATGGCATCCACACAAACAGTTACCGTGGCATGCCTCTCCCAAGAGGTCTCGCTGCCCAAGAAGTTTCGTTCTGGTGGAGGAAACGAGTGCTGCGTAGTGGAGGTTTGGCGATAACAACATGGTCCAATGTGGAAATGAGTCGAAGGGAAGAGAGTGTCAAGGGCAGAATGGTCCTTTGACTTGGCATGGCGTGTCACGAAAAAAAAAAAGTTTTCGCAACGTGTTTGTGACTAATTCAATGAGTACAGTGCGTTGTGCACAAATCCACTCTTTTTTTAGTGTCCTGCGGACAAAAATCCCTTATTATACTGTCAACAGATGAAGCACATGAATCAAGCAAACAAGAACCTAATATAGAAGGGGACAACATACAATTTTTGTATAACTATCAACAGATGAAGTATAAGCTAAGGGGTGTTGGGTGCATTGCTAGAGCTAGTCTGCAGGCCCTTCCGAGGCAACCACAGGACCACCTGCATTGCTATAGATGGACAAGTAGCAAACAAGGCAACCAAACAGACTGGGAGGGTACCAGGATGGATATATACTCCCTGCCTCCTAAATTAGACCATTCTAAGTTTGACTAAATTTATAGAGAAGAACACTAACATTTACAATACCAAGTTAACATCATTAGGTAAATTACAAAATGCAGTTTCATAATCCGCCTCTTTGATACTGTAGATGTTAATACTCTTCACTATAAACTTTGTTAAATTAGGATAGTTTGACTAATCAGGATAACCTTAGGTCAATTAATATTTCAGGATGGAGAGAGTATGCTACTCCATGAAAGATGCATACATTTTAGAAATTGTTTTTTTTCTTTGAGAATCACAATACAAACACACTAGGAAACTTCGAAGAACACACACACATACACAAGGTAGAGGAGAAGATTTATATATATCAACAGATAAATCAGGGAAACCTGAAGGGAACAGAGATGGGGACAACTTACAATTTTTGTATAACTGCGAACCATGATGAGGGGTATCATCGCCGAACAAATATGGAAAAATTAAGGTTGGCTTTCAATCACAACTGATGGGCACAATCAATGCAACTCTGCAAATACGAATGGCATATTCATCAGTAGTTGGTTCAATGCGACCTCGGAGGGTCGTTCTATTTCATTATTTGAAATAAAAGAAAAGAAACAGATCGAGGAGAAGTGCTGAATTAATGTTGGGTGCTTACAGTTACAGAGCAAGACGATCGACGAGTTCGCCCGCTGGCAGCTGCCTCTGATCAGAGCTGAGGTGCACCCGGAGAAGAGAGCCGATGGATTGATCTGCACGCAGCAGTGATGTGTGTGACATGAATGAATGAAAGCGATATTGTGGGTGTACCAGACGCGAAGAAGCAGCTATCGGAGGCCTGCCTGCTATATACACACAGACACAGCCTACGACGGAGGGGAGAGGCCGCTTGTATTGTATCGTATCTAGCTGGAAGCAAGCAAGGAATACATTTTCCGATGGGTCAGGAGAGCCGGGATGGCGCTAGCTGCGCCCAGGAAGGAATGTATCCTGAGTGCTTTTGCTTTAGGCCGCGCCGTTAGAAGTTCGTGGAAGCATGTTGCTTTAAGGCCGCGCAGGGATGCATCCTGATCTCATCTGTGGGCTTTTGCTTTTGGCCACTGGAATTGGAAACGGCAAAGCATATGTTGAGCGTACGTGTTTCCATTCCCATCATGTTCCTGGGCAGTGCAGACTGTATAGCGCAGACACACTGCTACCTGTACGTTTGCTTTTTCTGTATGGTGTAGGAGTACAACTAACTGAAGATGCCTTGAGAAACACAACAAGTACGCAAAGCCGTTAGGAAAAAAAGGAAAGGGTGGCCAAGTATAAGATTCCCTTGATGAGGCTGATAGGGCCGTTGCACAAATTAAACAAAGGTAAGCAAAGCCAGAGTAGCCAGTTGCTAGCTGGTGGGAGGAATTCGAAGGCGTGCATCTGTTCACAACCAAAATTGTCCATTTTTGTGAAGTTGTCAAAATGTGCAATGGACCTCACCATTGCTTTCCTCTTGTCGAGATGGTCAAAAGAAACTTATATGGAACGTCCAATACGGAGTCCTTGAGAATACTCTAGTGTCTGAGTCCTCGGGAAGATACTCTCTACCGTCGAAAGTTCCGACACATGTCGGAAGTGCCGACAGCCATCAGAAATTCTGAGAAACCTGAAAAAGCCTGCTCGGGTGTCCGGGGTCATCCCCACGTTGAGAATTCCGACAGGCATCGGAAGTCCCGACATTCGGAAGTTTCGATAGGCGTCAAAACTTTGAACTGACCTAACAAAAGACCCTATTTGGATATGGCCTTTTGGATTCTAATCCAAACTCTTCCAGACTCATGGAAAACTTGGAAAAAACATGTTGGAAGGTTTTCCACTAGAATAAGACCTCCCCTCTCTATATATATTAGAGGATCATGGCCGATTGAGTACATCCAACAACCAATCGATCTTTTTTACATCTATTACTCCTTTCACCTTAATCTCTTCCAACCCATGCCGCTATTCATCGCTTGATCCGACGACCAATGGCGCCCTAGCCTCGCCGGCTGACCTAGGGCAACCTAGCGACGTCCTTACCCTGACGGGGTCCCTCCTGGACGAGAGCTTCAACTCGTTCCTTTGCTAATTTGCCTAGAAACTTGTCGTTCTTCGTCACGCAAGTCTGATTGTCTATCCTTTGGTGGTTTGCTCATAAACTTCACTGTTCTTCGCCATAAAAGAGTGTTGGTTATCCCTTACTGGTTTGCTTGTATACTCGCCGCTCCTCACAATGTAAGTATAATCCTCACTGCATTCTTTGGTCCGTGGCGACTTGGACGATCTAGCCCTAGCTAGTGTGTGATCCGTTTCGGCGTCCATAGCATCTTTTACCTTTCGGATGCGTGATGTGTCACATCTGATCGTGTTGCATGTTTTCCTTGACCGACAAGGTAAAATTTTTATTTTTATCCATTTGTTCTCAAAATTAATTTTCATGTTTTCTTTCGAGTTTGACGTAAGCCCTAGCACAGAAAGCCATTTTTTGCCTTCTAAGATTATTTTTTGCTATTTTTTAATCTAGATTTGCATTTTTTAGAAAAATAGATTTGTAGGGATACATCTAAATCCAGCCGCCCCTAAAAATGACCAGTCGCCCCTATAAAACGATTTGTAGGGACGGCTGGCGAACTGCCCTACAAATCGGCGGTTTGTAGAGTCGGGGCCATAGGGGTGGCTGGCCAAACCGCTGCTACAAATAGTGTAGAGCTGCCCCTACAAAGTCTTTCTTTAGTAGTGCATCTAGCTGTGGCGAGAGTGTTGCCTGGACTAATTACCATGATTAGTTGATTCACTTTTTTTTGGATGATGGATTAGTTGATTCACTAGTTCCTATTTTTCCTCTTTAATATAACCATTCAGGTGGACGCCCTATTATCGACCTCCGTGTGAAATGAGTTATAAACATATCAACAAAATAGAAATATTTCCTCAATCCTGTATAAACAATTTATAAGTGATTTTGTTTTTTTTTTCTCGTATAAGCATTCTAAGTTCGGGCTTCCAACGAAATGTAGTTCCTTTCACCTTGCCACATGTTAGGCAAAAACTCTTCAGCTTTCTAGGCAGATCCAAGGCAAAAACTTTTTAGTAGGCAAACAGTACTCCCCATAATTTGGCATTATTCTGTGAACACAAGGTTAATATGTGCCTTTGTGGTTTGGATTTGTGATGAGTGATTGTCAACATGATTCGCGTCTTGGGTTGAGTTTGTGAACTAACCATGGCGTAAGTTGGGTTGTGCAACATGTCTCTTTGTTTGTGGTGCGCAGGTGTGGAGCTCGGAGACGGTGGTCGACGGCGAGGTGAAGGTCAAGTAGGGACGTGCCGTGCCAATGGACTAGAAGCGGTGAAGGACGGACGTGAGGCTTGGACTAAGGGGCCAGGAGGCCGGTTGACCAGCCGCGGTGGCTGACATCTGGGGACATCAACAAGCGCAAGTGTACATGGAGGAGTGACCGTGTTGACCGAGTTAAGACGGCGCACGTGCAAGTCGAGCGGGAGGCTCTGGAAGACTTGGTGCCCGGGCGGTCGAGGACGGAGGTGACATGCGTCGAGTTGCGGGGGACGCGTATGGAGTATGCTACTCGCGGACGGTTTTGTGGTTTGGGCCTCGAACCATTGGGCGGACGGTTTCCGGGTTTGGGCCTCAAAACTCGGGCGGAGGTTCCAGGGATGAACGGGGTGGCACGTGGTGAAATTACAGAGGTTACGTCGAAGCGAAGCAAATCTGTGCAGGAAGCGAGACTGTCCGATCAATAGAAATCGGGTTGTACCATTATTTCGCCCTAAAATATCAAGGGACACAAGTGGAATTGTGTGATAAGCCTATAAATAAGATTGGGCTACCGCCACTCAGTGTCACCTCTTGGACTTTTTCATTTCCTCATTCTAGTCCCCCTCCTAGAGTTTGTTCTTGAGGTCTACAAATTCAAAATTTGTGTAAGCAGAGATTTTGAGTTGGGAATGGAGGCCCGAATCCTCCAGTTGTCCTCCAGAATTCATCACTTGTGCCTGTGATTTTCAGTTTGTTGCGTTGTTCGTTTTTCTCCATTTTCGTTCTTGGCTATAATCTGAATTTCTCAGAGTTTGGGTTGATCCTAGGCGATGATTTCTTGAGGATAGATTCGTAGCAAGTTGAATTCCATCTTTGTAAATTTTTGGAACGAATGATGGAGATTTGGGTCGTTTTTCTTTTGATTTTCTGGTCGCTCTTTCTCCCTGTTCGTACCTAGCAGAGGCACTGCTTTTCCTGTTCGTCTTTTGCGTGTGGGGAGACGAGCAACTGAGCACCAGCACCGTGCTCACCAGGCCCGAGCCGGTGCTCGCCCAGAGCCGCGTGCTTCCAGAGGCCGAGCGGCGCTCGCCCAGGTGGCCATCCTCTCGTCGGTCTCCTCCCTGTCTCTACTTCCTTCGGTGCTTGCATCTGGCCGGCGGTTGTTCCTCTCTCCATCTCCGCTCGGTACGTGCAACCCAGTGCCGTGCGGTTTTTCTCTCGGTTCTGTTCGGCTGTCGGTGTACACCGCCTCCTGATCGTGCGGTGCACCGCTCGGCAGTGTCTGGTGCCCTTCGGTGGTGTCCGGTGCGTGTCAAAAGTGCCGGCCCAATTTCCAGTCTGGCACGTTCGAATTTCCAGCCCTGTTTTTTTTTTTCATCCGTGGTTTGCGCGTTTGTGCTCGGATTTAAGTTCCATCTTTTGCGTTGGTTTTCTATCGATTCAAGGAACTTATCTAAGTATTCTCTCGTCACCAGTTGGCATGGATATTTTAGATTTGGGAACTTCTTTTGGTTTGCTTGTTTGGCGGTGATTTGAGGACAGCGGCCAAATATTTCGAGAGAAATTTTACGGCTCCCAATCACTCCCCTTTGGCCACCATTTTCGGTCCTTTATATTGCTACTAATTTAAATATCTGAAAAATAAAAGGAGCCTCGTTAGGAAGCTGCATTCTCATGGCACTGGCAGCATATATATGAACATTTAGTTGGCAACCTACGTACATTTTCAGGTCACAACGAATCCGCAAGCCGGAATAAGCTGTATCATAACATTTGTTTTGTAACATGACGACTCACAACTTAATTATATGTATAAGGCTCTGTATTCTCAGGTGGTAACCTGCATCCATAGTAACACAGATTCGAATAAAAAAACTAATTCACATCACATCGCATGCTAGTCACCATGAATTTATTTGCAGTGTCCAACATCTGACTGCCTCACGTAGTAATCGGCTCCATTGCTTCTTCTTCGGCCGAAGCGATGATAGCTCCAGCCTCCAAGGCTGCTTTTTGTCCATGCGGCACTCCACCTGCAGGCGAGGTCTTTTATGCATTCTATACTCGATAGTGCTAGAGACGTATGTAGTAATAATAATAGTCTTGGAGTAGCATGCATACTTGATTGTTACTCCCTCTGTTGTTCCACGATGAATTCCCTTCAAACTTGCTCCACTTTGTCCAATAACACCTCCTCTATTCTGTTTCATCCCCTGAAACGGACCGTCTAGTCAAGTAACCAGATATTCCAATAGCAAGAAAGGTGCTCAGTATATGCAACATATAAAGCAGCAGTGTTGTGTTAATTTACCTGAAGCGTCGGCAGAGGGGCTGATGTTTGTCTTGAAGCTGAAAGGATCTATCGTGTACTTCACGTACCACTTCCTTTCAATGTTGTTGTCATCATCATCTGCATATGCATTGACCTGCTTGATATGGCTAAACTTGTCCCACTCAGGGCCAGATTCCCCTTCAGCTATGGAAGCGAGCAGGGAGATGTCGCACTCTACATGCAAATCCCTTTGGTTTACATCCTTCAAGTATCCAGGGAGTGTTTCCATTACGTAGTCCTCCAGTGCGAGTCTATGAAGTGCAGGCAAACCCTCCAATACCTTCAACTCTGGGCACTCCATGATCGCGAGGTCCTGCAATTTTGGCAGATTGCTGATCCTCTCCAGGCTAGGACATCCATCCACCTCAATTTTCAAATCAGAACCAAAGTTCTCCACAGCGCTTGGGTGCTGATGATGGTGTGGTAGTAAGAACTCTGGCCCAACATGCTTGATGGCTGGGGCGCTTCTAATCTGTAGGAACTCCAAGCTGGGGAGCTGCCAGAAGCCATCAGGTAGCTCTGTGCAATAAGGCAAGTCTTCCATCGTTAGAATCCTCAAGCATCCAAGGGGCACAATTGGTGTCGACGTCATCCACCGTGGAAGTCGTTGACCAAAGTACCCTTTTATGCTTAGATTTTCTAAGCAAGGCGGAGGGCAGATCTCGTCAAACACCTTCTCGATTTGTTGCTGCTCTTCCTCTTTTATCAATCGGTGAGCACCTCCACTACTACTAGTGCACTGTAAGCCCAGATAGCTGAGGCACACCTTTTCACCAAGCCTGGCTTTTATAGCAAATGAGGAAGAAGATACATTCTCCAGGCCATGTATACGAAGACGCATGAGCTGGTTAAGAGGTCCTAATTCTTCCAAACTACACCAATCACCCTCCACGTGGGCAGGAAACCCCTCCAATACCCTTAAATTAGTTAGGCCACTGAAACCCCTGGGTATATTATTTATACCTGAGTTAAGAAGGCTTAGATACCTCAGCTGTCGTAACATTCCAATGCCAACAGGAAGCTTCACCAAACTTTGACAATTAGAAAGGTCAATGCACTGCAAGAATTTCATCTTGGCCATTTTTTTTGGCAGCCTAGATGTGTTAGTGCCATCTAGGCACAAATACCTCAAGTGTTTGAGTTGGACCAAAGATTCAGACAATGCATCAAAATTTCCATCTTCTATATGTAGGGTCCGCAAACAAGGAAAAGATGGCAGTGAATCACCTGGGTTGATCTTTGTTTCCCCAACTAAAATAAGTGTTCGCAGGGATATATGCGCTTGTAGAGAACTCCACTCTAGCTCATTTGACTCTGATTCTTTGGATTTTAGTGATAACCGAATAACATTTTGTGGGTTAATGTTATTGGTATGGCCAGGCTCAGTTTTGTGAGCTATCAATGCTTCATCTCTAGTCAAATACTGAGCGAACGAGCGAACAACATCATGCATATTGCAAACTATCTGGTCTATGTACCCTTGATCAGGCTCTAGAAGGTTCCTAGCTATTAACTGGTCATAGTACTCTTTTCCTAACACTTCCAAATCCTGTGAGTTTCCATGAACAAATCCTTCACTAATCCACATGGCAACAATACGGTCATACCAGAACACCGTGTTCTTTGGGAGGAGGGCGTAGTGCAGAAAGCAAGACTTCAACTCAGGGTTCAGATCTTGATAGCTCAGGTATACTGCATAGTTTAGCTCTTCAGGCATTTCAGATACTGACCATGTAGAATCATTAAGGACCTTTGTCCAATCGCTTCGCCTTGTCCTTTTCTGGCGGAGGAGGCCTCCTATTACTTTGACTGCGAGAGGCAAACCATCACATTCTGCTATAATCGACATTCCAATGTCCTTCAGTGTATCAACCTTTTGTTCATCATTATTTTCATTTCCGACCACCTGCAAAGCAACTTAAGCTTGTTAATTGAATGGAATATGTAGATATAAATACACTTGGTCATAATCGGAAGCAAAATCAAGTGCTAAAAACGATACTGTGTGCAGAGGCAAAATTCACGTGCGACGTTCTAAGCGTATGACCGATGTACCAGTCCACTAAAATAGATGGAAAAATCATCATATATGTATATCACTGCCAAGTCCTGACAGTGATAAGTGATAAAAAAGCACAAAATGTATGCCAGATTACTACATCTTCACTGCCAGTAACCGACAATGACAGTATTTAAACTCAAGATCTCAACATTCTCCTGAGCATCTATACCAGCAAAGCTATACAACACTTGTGACTATACAACTAATGCTATTCTTTTAACTGCACCATTTTGAATCTTATATTGTATATTTGATACTCTAAATGATCTCAAATGAAAAGGTTGTTAACTGCAAAGTTGTAGATCGATCTCATCGACTACTAACTCTACTATTGACTTTGTCTCCATTCGACATCATTAACCATCTCAAATCCCATTGGTGATCTTACAAAGAATATTTTGATATGTAAACCATCTTAAATTAAAAAGTTGTTAACTACAAAGTTTTAAATCTTTTTGAACGTATAAAGCTAATCTTATCAAACATCATATGAAAAAGTTATTACTTTTTCGTAAAATAGCCTATCACTGTTGGTTGTAGCCACAATCCGGCCACGATGGGTGCTCCTTCACTGCATGTTCGTGGCTATAACCAGAAGTGATAGTACACTGCCTTTCACTATCACTTGTAGCCACGATTCATTCGTGAAAGTTCATCTATCACTGTCAGTTGTACTATCACTACCAGTTCCAAAGCAACCAGCAATGATGGTCCAACAATGATGGCATGTGTTTGCGGTAGTGCTAGGTCCTATGCTACCCACTTGCCTATTAATAATGGTATGAACTATCATGTCAGCTTGCACTATGGCACTTAAGTCCATGTTTGGATGTTGTAGTATTAAGAGACGTAGTATTAAGAAACAACGATTTTAGAACCTATAGATGTGCTAAACCATGATTTAGCAACAAAGAGGTCTAGATATGAGTTTATAAAACTCTAAAGAGACTACAAATTTAGCAAAACTCTGGTTTTCAAAACCATAAAATTTGTTGCATCAAAACACTTCATACAACTCTAATAAAATCAAAGTATTTCATAAAAGCATGGTATTTTTCTAAAACTCCAAAAATACATCTGCATCTAAACATAGCGCTCCCTCCCCCAAAGAGGCATAGATTGTGACAACCGCAATATTTTGTCTGAAGCATGCCTAGCAAAGAGAGGGATAAAAGATTATAGATTTAGCAATAGATTTGCCGAGCTAAATATTAACTCAATGTAAATAGCATAGGTAAAATGTGGTGGCAAATTCATTTTGCACAAAAAAAAAACATAAGCAAAAGTGCAAAACAGAGTACCAATGTCATTGAATGAAACCGGTTTTCATATGACAGTACAAATAACTTGTTAAATCTTCATATACCTATCCACTGCCCATTCATCAAGAAGGCTACCATAATTATGTTTCTAGAATATGCGACCTTATGTATTTGCAAAGCTTATTGCATTGTGAATGAGATGATGAAGAAACTTGAGGACAATTTGCATTATCCACATTACACTCCAGATATTTGATGCTTGATATCATCTGTTTGCCAATATGGGTAAATTGGTCGGGAAAGTACCTGCAACGCAATCTGCCACTCAGCCCTTGTATCAGAAAAAATAGCAACACGCTCATCCTTCAGGTGCCCAATCCGCAGAAGACCAGAAGCGAAATTGCAGACAGTTTTGAATGCATCAGCATAGCTTTTCCACTCATACTTTCCCAAATGGAGCTTCTCAAAGGATCTTCCATCAGCAGCCACTACCATTTCTCTTGCAATGAGCTTCCTAGTGCCAAATAGGGGCAAGCAGGCAAACTGCTTGCACGATTGCTCAAATAGCTCAGCAAGCGTGGTAATCCCCTCCCAGAGCGTCTCGATAGGCCTCTCAAATCTGTGGTTACGGATGGCGCAGCCAAGCTCTCCACCCACATTGGCTGGCACACCCCTCTTCTTCTCAGACTTCCTCTTGGTGAGCAGCAGGGATGCCACAAAAGGGAGAACGAAACCCAAGAAATACGGATTCATATTGCTTCTGGCTTATCGAGTGTCAATATGCAACACTTTTTTTGGGCAGAGGTCTCGGAGTCAGGAACCTGCAAAAATAATTTCGTTGGGTTAAGTTTTCCACAATTGTTAGTTCTCTGAATGTTAATAGTTTGGGGAGAAAAAAAGGCGAAATACTAAACAGCAGCGCCACCTATATGGTTCATTTTCTCTCCTTATACAGATTTACAACTAGAACTATGCATGCTGAGTAACTACCCGTACAGAACATGAAATCCTCAATTTTTACAGAATCCCACTAAGGATTGTTTGGTAAGTTCATAGTGATATTTTAAACTTCAGTTCTCAGAAGGCAACCACTCGAGCATAAGTAACAAAGCAAGAACTTTCTGGATCACCATTTACCCCGGTGGTGGTAGAAAGATACTATATATGTCCTTGTAGAAAGTGTTTCTTTGACACAGAGGGAACAAAGCAAGAACTTCTGGATCACCATTTACCCCAAGTCACTGAAATCGCTCGAATCCTACCGCTCGGGTGGCCACTAACTATGACTGAAATTCCAGTGAACTGAAAGTACACTGTCCTAGCTAGCAAGGCCCCTTGAATAGCCTAAACGCAACCACAAGTTCCAGATGTAGAGAACTGGGCAGCAAGACGGTCGCACTTGCACCCCAGAGCAGAGAGAGCCCACATCGGCGGCGCAGCGCGCAAGTACGACGACCCCTGACCCCGACCTACGGATCCAAGCTCAGGAAACGAACAGAGCGCGCACGTACCTGCGGGCGTGAAATGCCGGGTAGCAGGCGGGGGCAGGACAGCGCGGAGACAGCGGAGAGGGAAGGAAAATAAGGCGCGCGGTCGGGCGGAGAATCCGAAGACGACGGCGCCGCCGAGGCCGGCCGGCCGTTTTTTTTTGTCGCTCTCGCATCACGCGTTCTTCGTCCCTGTCTCGCTTCTGGAGTCGGGTTTTCGGCTGGGTCTGGGCCTTGCGCGTGGGGACTCTTGGGATCCACGGCCCTCGCCGAGCCATCGCCATCTTGTTCTCTGGCCTTTTGGGCCACTTTTGCTAGGCTTTTTTGCTTTGTCTGCCAAAAATCTTGGTAAAAGTTGCTCAAAAAAAAATCTTGGTAAACGAAAAATTATGTATTGTTATTTGAATTCGATAAAACATATAAGGGCCAGCGCATAGCCAGAATGCCTTATATATCACCCACATGGCTCTATCAAACTCTCACCTTTGTCCCCCACCCCCGGTGATTGGCAATGGCGCAATGCTGAGTTAACTTGTTGCGCCATGTCCACAGTTTGTAAAAGAACATTGATGTCACCTAGGGGTGAATAGACATGTTTAAAATAAAACTCGAACTTGCTGTCAGCTCTTGAGCGGCACTGCCGCTCAGCCGGGCACACGCGAGGCACTGTCGTGTGCACAGACACCTGTGGAAGCACAATTCAAAAACTGCCCAAGGAAAAGTAGATCGAGCAAATTAATGATGTTCCTAGGGTAGTGTAGATCCTATTCCATCACCTGGATTTTGGTAGAAGTGCACGAGCAAGTAGATCGGGACCAAACCCTAGAATCACCACAAACACAAATATAGCAATGCAAATCACAAGAACACAAGTGAGACACCGATTTATCCTGTCGTTCAGTTCGCCACTAAGGCTTGCCTATGTCTACGTTGTTGAGGTAGCCACTAAGGCTTTGGTCTCTTTCAACCTTATCCTCGTTTTCAAGTCAATAGAATGAACTCTTGAGATAAGGGATGATTTCACTAGATGATTGGGGTGATTATAAACCTTCCGGAGCTGCCACACAAGTTGGTAAGCTCCACGGACGACGCTCTAGCCAGCTAGGAGCAAGCTCCAAGAGTAACAAACACAATGCACCAGCTTGAATGCGAACCAAGTGCTCTAGGAGATGAAGAACAGATTGGTGAGCTCTCTAATGCAGTTTGGAGGCTCAAACTCTCATAAATTTGCAAGGGAATCAAAGGGAGAAGCTTGAAGGGATCCAAAGGTGAGTAAGAGAGGGAGAGAGCTGCTCTGGTCGCACTTGGGAAGAGAATGGTCGAGATAACCGTTGGGGGAAGCAGGAAGGTGATAGACATACCCCTGCTGTCCAACGGTAACTTTTAAGTCGCGGCAGTGCCGCTCGGCCCAGACAGCTTAGAAAATAGGATTGTGAAGCTTGCTGTCTTGGCTAAGGTTGAAGGATATTTTGGTGGGTGTTTGAGCACTTGATCACACAGTTAAGCTTGCGTATTGTATCCCTCTTTATAGTACGACATTTCCTAAACTCAATTTCAAAGCACAAAAAATTTAAATGCCTTTGAGTCAGTTGCTGCTTTCTTTTGTAATTGGGGGTTCCACCATTGCATGTATTATCCTCTTTCTCAGTATCACTTCATAAAGGCTTTGCAATCATCTTTGTCTCATCTCTTCGAGCAAACATACCTTGAGCATGTGACTTGAACCATTTCCATACATATGAGTTCACCCCATGGCTTCAAGTCACTTCTACTAATGATTTGATCCTCAACACAATATGACTCATCATAGCTCGATTAGTTCCTTGACTCAATACAAGTACTCTCTTCTTCACCTTAGCCATGGTACCTCGGTCCTCAAGCTATCGCTTGCCCTTCACCTTTGCTTAGTCCCTCGAAACCCTTTCCTTACTATCTTCACCTTATCAAGCCATACTCAAGTCACATCATATTAAGCATCCATTGAAAAACCAATTTTTCAATATTGTGATTCTTGCTTGAATATCTTCTATATATGAATGTTGAGATCAATCAAGCTTCATTTTGATTCACATAGAGATATATATGAATCAACATCAATATGGTCAAGCCAATTCACGGTTCCTCATATCCTCTTCATTTTGGCTTGACACTCCTAACACTCTTTTCAATATCTATCTTCATACTTCTAGCTTGATCAAATCAATGCAAAGTGATTTTCCAAATCTTTATCCATGCAAGCAAACCAACAAAGAGACCGACTTATATCCAATATGAGTTGTGTCCTTTGTCATTTAACCTTCGCTTGGTATTTCTTCACTTATGCATTCTTGACTCATTCTTCAATCCTCGATCAAAGCTAGTCCATTATCCAACTCTTCTTGTTCATGCAAAGCAAGCCACTATATATAGAGACCAATCCAAAATCATCAACTCATGTCTCATTTGCCATTTGCCAAATATGCTTGCTTTCACATGATGATATGATATCCCACAACATAGAAGCCATTTCACTGATTCTATTTGCATTATTGTCTTTTGCTTGAACTAGATTGTTTCCATGATCTTCCAATACAACAATAATACACAACTTTGGCCTTGATTTGAACATTATGTGGAATATCATGTGCAAGAATTGTGCTACTTTTTATTGGCTCATCCTTCCTTTAAGAAGGTTATTATGGTTATTTGGTAATTGGTATTCACTTCTGTATTATAAAGGAAAGGATTTAAAAAATATCTTATATATATTCCAATCACATACCATCTATTTCTATTCAGTCTCATTTTCATTCACAAACCCACATAGCAGGCGCCACACCTTATAGAACTTATAAGACAACAAATTAGACTAGAAAAAGGAGTTGCTAGTTTCTAGAAGGGGTGAATCATGAATTTAAGGCATGTTTGGGTATCAAGGGCTAATTGTTGGACAATTAACAATTAGCTAAAGTTAATCCTAGCTCATCCAAACTGGAGGCTAATATAGGTGAGTTAATATTTTAGTCAAGCCCTCAACTAACTGTCAACCAATTAGTTACCTAATCTTAACTAACTTAGATTATTTTTTAGCCCCAGCTAATAATAGCTTTTTTTAGGAGAGCCCCAGCTAATAGCTAGGTCCTAGCTAATCCAAACAAACCGCGTTAATGTGGGTTAGTTTGAGTTTCTACCACAAATGAAATGAGAGAGCTACTATTTAATTTGTAGGTGCAAGATCATGTTCAAATCATCGTTTCTTCGCTCGTGATGCCAATGCACACCTTACTGTTGGCCTTTTCAATGCTGCCAGTCCACCCGGTCCATTTCATATGTACGTCCCTACGCTAGCGTGACAGGCGATGCTCCACGTCGTGCACCATTGTTTTATGAAGTTCGTAGTCGCCCAACGCCTTGTCACCAACAGGACATGTTTAGATCTATTTAGCACTAAAAATTAGCTAGCTAAAGCTAAAGAGTACTATTTTTAGCTAACTAATTTTTAGTACGGGACGTTTGGATCCACCTGCTAATAGCTGCTAATAGTGTAAAGTAATCTGCTGCTCTTCCTCTGTACACGCGGCAGGGGCAGGCGCCGAAAGGGCTCCCCTGCTGCTGCACTGGCAGGGGCAGGCGCCGAAAGGCTCCCCTGCCGCACTATAGCCACAACAGGGCACATCTAGTCACTGTAGCAGCATAGTAGGCTGGTATGTCTGTGTACTAGGATTAGATGGGTAGAGTTGTATATATAGCTTCCCACTGTAACTCAGTGAAGAGAGTTCAGTTTTGCCATCTCCTCTGCAGAGCTCCGGCCAACGCTGGTGCTTGTGCTGTATGTGTGTGCACTCTGTTCTCTCTCCATCTTCTACCTCCAGCCATAGTGTGTGTGCGAGAACGTCGGTGAGCGGTCGGCTCACCCGTGCGGGAGATCTCAGGACCAACAAGTGGTATCAAAGCCGTACAAGCGCCGTCGCCGGTGAAAGCTCTAGTTTGGTTTTGGTTAATTGATGAAACATTAAGTGCTAACCTAGTTTATCAAAGTGATTGTGAGATAGGTAGCACTACTCCAAGTGATGAAGCAATGGTGAAGATCATGACGATGGTGATGGCATGGTGACGATCAAATGCTTGAACTTGGAAAAGAAGAAAGAGAAAAACAAAAGGCTCAAGGCAAAGGTATAAATAGCAGGAGCCATTTTTGTTTCGGTGATCAAGACACTTAGCGAGTGTGATCACATTTAGGTTAGATAGCCGTACTATCAAGAGGGGTGAAACTCGTATTGAAATGCGGTTATCAAAGTGCCACTAGATGCTCTAACTCATTGCATATGCATTTAGGATCTAGTGGAGTGCTAACACCCTTGAAAAGGTTTGTGAAAATAAGCTAACACATGTGCACAAGGTGATACACTTGGTGGTTAGCACATTTGAGCAAGGGTAGGAAACTTCACCGACGCCCTATATAGAAAAGACAGGGGTTTACAGAGTGACCGGACACTGGTGGTGCAGTGACCGGACGCTGAGGTCTAGCGTTCAGTCAGTGACAGCAGAAAGCACACTGTCTCGGTCTTGTGACTGGACGTTGGAGTGTAAACTGACCGGACGCTCATGGTCTGAGTCCGGTCAGTGCTGACATACGCTGACGTGAGGCGCACAGAGGAAACGTTGAGTGACCGGACGCAGGGTGTGTCCGGTCGAGCATGACCGGACGCGTCCGGTCGTGAAATGACATGTTTGGAACCTTACTGAAATGACCGGACGCTGAGATCCAGCATCCGGTCACTTTCTAACTGACGCGTCCAGTCATCTCTTGACCGTTGAAATTGGGCAATCGACGTTTGAAGCCGATGACACGTGGCGCACATCGCATGACCGGACGCTAAGGTCCAGCGTCCGATCAATATGATCGGAGCGTCCGGTTGGCCCGTGTTCATTGCAGTGAGGAGCCCAACGGCTCTATTTCGTGGGGGCTTCTATTTAAGCCCCATGGCCGGCTCAAGCTCACTCTCTTGGCCATTTGCATTGACATAGCAACCTTGTGAGCTTAGCCAAAGTCCTCCTACTCATCTCCATCATTGATTCATCATCT
The DNA here is from genome assembly GCA_904845875.1 of Miscanthus lutarioriparius. Classification (NCBI taxonomy): domain Eukaryota; kingdom Viridiplantae; phylum Streptophyta; class Magnoliopsida; order Poales; family Poaceae; genus Miscanthus; species Miscanthus lutarioriparius. The sequence continues at coordinate 106,319,176 of CAJGYO010000010.1, read as the reverse complement.
TTGTGAGATTGGGAGAGAATCCAAGTGTATTGCTTGAGTGATTGCATCTAGAGGCACTTGGTATTCGTGTTCCGCTGTGGGATTCACTTGTTGCTCTTGGTGATTGCCACCACCTAGACGGCTTGGTGCAGCGGTGGAGGATTGGCACGAGTTGGTGATTGTTCGTGACCATCTTTGGTGATTGTGAGGGGATTTGTACCTTCCCCAGCGGAGCGCTGAAAGGTAACTCTAGTGAATTGCTCGTGTCATTAAGTTACCTCACTTGTGGGTAGGTTCTTGCGGTGTCCAATCATATGGACGAGGTTTGTGCAACACCTCTTAGCCGTCGAACCACCAAGTGTTGGTCGACACAACGGGGATGTAGCGTGTTGGCAAGCACGTGAACCTCAGGAGAAAATCGGTTGTCTCTTGTCATTTGGTATTTTCCCAGTGATTGGTTTAATATTCATCTTGTGATTGATTCACTTCTCTACACGGCGGTATAATCATCCTACTCACTCATTTATATTCTTGCAAACTAGTTGTGGCAAGCTCTTTAGTGTAATTAGAATTGAGAGCTTGCTTTGCTAATTAAGTTCATCTAGTGGAGCTCTTTAGAGTAACAAGGTTGAGAGCTTTTAGTGAGTAGTATCATAGCAAGTTGTGTGACTAGCAATCATTGCAACTAGAATTGTTGGATTGGTGGCTTGCAACCCTTGTAGAGCTAGAGCAAGTTTGCATTTCGCTATTTGTCATACTAATCAATTTGCTCTAGTTACTTTGTAGATTTTTAAATAGGCTATTCACCCCCCCTCTAGCCATATTAGGACCTTTCTTCCGGACTAACCGCTGGCGATGATGGACGGTTTGGAGATGGGCGACGATGATGGGCGCTGTTGTGGCTGCCTGTGACACAATAGGAGGTCGTCGTCGTGCGCCGCGAGTCTTGGGAGGTCACGTGCACCAGTTGCCGATCTTGACTCGCACCAACTATGGCAAGTGGGTGGTGACCATGAAGGTCAAACCCAGAGCCCGACAACTCTGGAATGCCATTGACAAGGGCACCGACAATGAAGAAGACGACATGTTAGCGTTGGAGGCTATCCTCGCTGCTGTGCCAGCGGAGTACAGGGAGCCATTGGGGGCGAAGAACTTTGCTAAGAAGGTGTGGGAGGCCATGGCAGCGATGCACGTCGGCTCCGACCGTGCAAAGAAGGCGACGGCCCAGCTGCTGAAGCAGGAGTACGCCAACCTCAAGTTTAAGGATGGTGAGTCAGTAGAGAACTTCTCCCTCCGCCTGTAGTCGCTCATCAGCAAGCTGAGGAGCCACGATGTCACCATCGACGAAGAAGAGGCGGTCTCCAAGTATCTCCACTCCGTGCCGGTGAAGTACATCCTGATCGCTCTCTCCATAGAGACGATGATGTACTTGTCCACCCTCACCATTGAGGATGTCACCATCGATGAAGAAGCTGCGCGTGCTGCAGACTGATCATGGCGACAAATTCACTTCAGTGGAGTTCGCTGCGTACTGCGTGGATTAGGGTGTGGTGTGACACCACACCGCGCCATACTCGCCATAGCAGAATGGCCTGGTGGAGCGGCGGAACCAGACAGTGGTTGGCATGGCTCGATCCATGATGAAGGCCAAAAGCATGCCGGCAAAGTTCTAGGGAGAGGCGGTGACCACGGCGGTGTTCATCATCAACTGTGCGCCCACCAAGGCCCTAAAGGGCAAGATGCCGTTCGAGGCTTAGCATGGACGCAAGCCAAATGTGTCCTTCCTTAGGACATTTGGCTGCATCGGCCATGTGAAGAACACCAAGCCTCACCTCGGCAAGCTAGAAGACAGGAGCACGCCGATGGTGCTCCTGGGCAACGAGGAGGGTAACCAGGCGTACCAGCTCTATGACCCATGCGGAGGCAAGGTGGTTGTCTCATGCGATGTCGTGTTCGACGAGAAGGCAGCCTAGGACTGGGACAGTCTGGGCACGGGGGAAGCTGGCGGCTTCACTAGCACCTTCATCGTCGAGCACTTGGTCATCCACGGTGGTGGAGACACTAGAGAGGAGGTGCCGACCACTCCAGCAACAGAGCCGAGCACTCCTGGGGCGGTGCCGAGCACTCCAGGAGTGGTGTCGAGCGGTCCTGTAGTGGTGCCGACCACTTCAGGACAGGTGCCGAACTCTCCTGTAGTGGAGCTGAGAGGTCTTGTAGTGGTGTCGACCACTCCAAGACTGGTGCCGAGCACTCCTACAGTGGTGCCAACCACTCTAGGAGTGGTGATGAGCGGTCCAGGAGTAGTGCCAAGCACTGCAGCCGGGGTGCCGAGCACTCCAGGTGCTGTGCCGACCACTCCGACGGGATAGTGGACTCCATCGACATCGATCGAGTTCGCCTCACCTGCAAGCGACATCACCGAGTTCATGGATGTCTACCACGACGGTGAGGAGGTGAGGTTCCGCAGGCTGGACGACATCATCGGCGGCACGGGGCCCTCAGGCCTGGCGGGTCGGCTACTCAATGACCTAGAGCTGCTTCTCGTCAGTGAAGACGAACCACCCATGTTCGCGCTGGCCGAGCGCGATGCAAATTGGCGATGGACGATGCCGGAGGAGATGAAGGCGATCGAGGAAAACGAGACTTGGAAGCTCATCGATCCACCTCTAGGATGCCGTCCGATCGGCCTAAAGTGGGTGTACAAGGTCAAGTGGGACGAGCGCGGTGCCATTGTCAAGCACAAGGCGCGCCTCGTCGCCCGAGGCTTTGTCCAGCGTGAGGGCATCGACTTTGAGGAAGTCTTTGCACCGGTAGCGCGCATAGAGTCTATCCGACTGCTACTAGCTTTGGCAGCAGCGAAGGACTAGCGTGTCCATCACCTGGACATAAAATCGGCCTTCCTCAATGGCGAGCTGGCGGAGACGGTCTTCGTTAGGTAACCTCAGGGTTTTGCTATCAAGGGAGCGGAGCACAGGGTGCTCCGACTACGTAAGTTGCTCTACGCTCTATGGACTACATGGAATGCCAAGCTTGAGGCCACGCTGGGCAAGCTTGGGTTCACGCGGTGAGCAACCGAGCACGCGCTCTACACGTGGCAACGGGGAAGGAGGAGCTCATCATCGGCGTGTATGTGGACGACTTGATCATCACCGGCACACGTGCGGAGGACATCGATAGCTTCAAGCGCGAGATGAAGGCTCATTTTCGAATGAGCGATCTCGGTGCGCTCTCCTACTACCTCGGCATCGAGGTGAGACAGGGGAAGGAGGCGCTCACGCTCGGTCAGAGCACATACGCCTCGAAGCTGTTGGAGCGGAGCGGCATGGATGAGTGCAAGCCATGCGTGACTCCAATAGAGGAGCGGTTGAAGCTAACGAAGGCCAGTACCGCGGCGAAGGTAGATGCAATACTCTACCGGAGCATCATCGACGGTCTGTGCTACCTAGTCCATATGAGGCCGGACATTCCGTTTGCCGTGGGCTACGTCAGCCGCTTCATGGAGGATCCCCGAGAGGATCACTGGGCCGCGGTGAAGCGGCTGCTACGCTACGTCATGGGGACGGTGGATCAAGTGATCGTCTTCCCCAAGACCGGTGGAAGTGGGCTGCAGCTCACTGTGTTCAGAGTTGCAGACATGGCGGGGGACATTGACGGACGGCGGAGCACCTCTGGCGTGCTCGTCTTCCTCGGGTCGACTCCAATCTCATGGCTGTCGCTGAGACAGAAGGTGATGGCGCTGTCCATGTGCGAGGCAGAGTACGTGGCGGTGGCCACAACGGCGTGCCAAGCTGTATGGCTGCGCCAGCTGCTGGGCGAGCTGATCGGTGTGGAAGCTCACCCACCAGCACTGATGGTGGACAACCAGCCTGCCATCGCCCTCGAGAAGAATCTAGTTCTCCACGACTAGAGTAAGCACATCGACGTCAAGTTCCACTTCCTCAGGGACTGTGTCGATGGAGGGCAGATCGTCATTGAGTTCGTCGAAACTGGTCGGCAACTCGCGGACATCCTCACCAAGCCACTCGTCCGTCTTCAGTTCACGGAGCAGAAGAAGATGATCGGCATGCTGGAGGTTCTAGGGTTAGCAGCAGGATTAGAGGAAGAATTATAAAGTAATCTGCTGCTCTCTCTCTGTACACGCGGCAGGGGCAGACGCCGAAAGGGCTCCCCTGCTGCTGCACTGTAGCCGCGGCAGAGGCAGGCGTCGAAAGGATCCCCTGCCGCACTGTAGCCACACTAGGGGCAGACGCCAAAATCAGCCCTGCTGTCACATCTAGTCACTGTAGCAGCTTGGTATGTCTGTGTATGGGTAGAGTTGTATATATAGCTTCCCAGTGCAACTCAGTGAAGAAAGTTCAGTTTTGCCATCTCCTCTGCAGAGCTGCGGCCAACGCCGGTGCATGTACTGTATGTGTGCGCTCTGTTCTCCCTCCCTCTTCTACCTCCAGCCATAGTGTGTGTGCGAGAACGCCGGTGAACGGTCAGCTCACCCGTGCGAGAGATCTCAGAACCAACAAATAGGTGGTAGGATAATAAGTTGAAGGTGCATATAAACTATTAGCAAGTATAAACCTACTAATAGGACTAATAGTTAGCAGTCCTTCAATTAATAATTAGTATGTTCACTGGCAAGTCTGTTTAGATCCACCGGTACTCATTTTATCCGTTAATTTTAGTGTCAAGCACTCGAGAGCTGGAGAAAGAAAAATGGTAAGGGAAGTTACATTATAATTATATGATCCGAAAAAATTGATATAGCCTTTGGCCATTTGAGGGATCCAGTCCACTGTGACTGTAAAATTTGGAATTTCTTCCATTGCAAACCTTGATGTGTATAGTTGAACTTCAATCTGTCCTAGTACAAGTATCGGTAGTGAAAAGTCAAACCACGACCACGCACGCAAAATGCATCTCTGGACTTTCAGTCTCAGGCCATTCAATCAGGTGCCTGGTCCGAGCGGCCGCATGCGCACCCACGCGGCGCTGCTGCTGGGCACGCCGGCGTGCACCACGAACCACTTGTAGTATCCGGGCGGCGCCACCCCGGGCATCGGCGGCGCGGCGACCACGGCCTCGTAAACCCCGACGTCCAGCTCCGCCACCCTCCCCACGGCCAGCTCCACCACGGGCTGGTTCATCCCGAACGAGTGCGTCGCGAACGCCGGAGCCACCGCTGCCACCCGCACCACCTCCCCGCCCGCACCCGCACCCGCACCCGCACCTTCCGCCATCATCCCGGCGGGTATCTGAACTTCACGGCCGTCGCCTCGCCGTACCCGACCTCCGCGGGCGCGCGCTGTCGTGCCGCGGGTCCATGTACGGCGGCAGGAACGCCTCCAGGCTCAGCTCCGTCGGGTACGTCACGTTGGCGAACACGTACCCGACGTGCGGGTTGCTGCCGCCCACCAGCACGCGGCCGTACGTGTCCAGCGCCGCCGACGAGTGGTACATCCGCGGCACCGCCGACGCCGCCAGCGGCGACGACTGATCGAACCGCGACCCCAGCGGCGCGTCGGGCCTGTACAGCACGGGCCGCGTGACCGGGTCCCGCCCCAGCTCCCACCCGGCGCTGCCCGCCGCGGCCCCGTTCACGATCAGCACGTCGCCCGTGGGCAGCAGCACCATGTCGCCCATCACCCGGGCCATCGGCATCTCCTCGATCGCCCACACCACCGGGTCCGGGTCCGTCGGCGCGACGCGCGCGCAGGTCCGGTCGGCGGCCACGAACGTGCCGTTCCGCAGCGCCAGGTGGTACGCGCCCCGCGGTGCGCCGCCGCAGACCAGCACCTCGGCGTGCGCGGGCGCGTCGGGGCGGAGCGGGAGGAGCACGGACGAGCCCGACGACGGGTAGTTCCGCGGCACGCCGCCGGGGACGGGCGGGAGGCGGCGGGCAGCGGGGCGCGGTTGTAGGGGTCGAAGACGACGGCGCGGTCGTTGGCGAAGACGAAGACGGTGCCGTCGGGGGAGCAGGTGGAGGAACGGGTACAGGTTGTTCTCGGCGTCCGGCTCCGTCGTCTCGTCCAGGAACGGGAAGAACGTCAGCGCCGGCGCTGCGTCGGCGTGTGGGAAGTACTCGAGGTTGAACTGCCGCCGCCCGCCGAGGATGAGCACGCGGCCGTCGGGGAGGATCATGTCGGTGGCGTACCACCGCCGCGCGGCGAGGAACGAGGGGAGCTCGACCCAGCCCGTGGCCGGCGAGAAGAGCCGTGCGACGCGGTCGCCGCTGGAGAAGCCGCCGGTCTGGAGGAGCGTGCCGTTGGGGAGCAGCGCCCCGGACGAGCACCACGGGTTGGTGGCGAGCGGGTACGGGTGCAGCACGTTGGAGCGGACGTCCAGGAGCACCGAGTGCGCCGTGCAGTCGGCGCCGTCGACGGTGGCCGCGCACGGCGCCAGCGCGGCCAGCGAGATGTTGGAGGGGCCCGTGTCGGTGCGGTCGAACATGAGGACGAAGTCCCCGGGAGCAGCTGCATGTGCATCGCCGACACGCCGATGCTCGCGTGGAGGAGCTGCCATTCTCCCTGGGACGGGGCATCATCGGCGGCGGCGGCATTGGCAATGCAGCTGGCGATCAGGAGAAGGTGGAGAAGGGAGGATCTTGGCTTGGGCATGGCTGCTGAGCATGCACGCATGCGATCTTTAAGCCTTTTCATGCATCCCTGCAATGTGATAAGCTAAGGTAGGGTGTACAGAGTGTGTTGCATACTTGCATCGCATTGTGACGTTGTGTTGGTGGAGGGTTGGTACAGGGAAGGTTGTGGGGAAATGGGGAATACGCATTTCATGCTTGGAACCGGGTATGCGATTTAAATGATACAAACTTTTTGGACTCAACGGAATTAGGTGAATCTTGCAATTTTTGGACCTGCATTCATTCTGTTGACCAGTGAAAATATTCAGGTTTAGCTAATAATTAGCTGAATTTTTGCCAAAATCTGATCAAGAGGCCGACATAAAGAGGAAACTAATGATTAGGAGAAGTATGCACTTTTACACTGAAGGAAGAACTTGCGAGTTTGTTTGAACTCTAGACTAGACTAAAAGTTCAAATCTTGTCCAACTTTTTGACTGGTGCAATGTTGTTTTAGCCCTCACCGAAATAGGTGAATTTTGCCGAAATTCAGATGTTTCGGACCAAATCCTGGAAACCTCCTGAGGTAGAATCACCCAATTTATAAGAGCTCAATTATGATGGCCGGCATCTCGAGGATTAATAGCAGCTACGCACTTGAACTCTATAATCCGGTAGTCTGTTGAGGGTCGAAGGACCAGGATGACACCATCTATCGCAGTCTAGGATAGAGTACAACACATTGATACATAGGGTTACAATAGAAGTGGAGGCTATGTCCAGCGCGAGGACATCGACTTCAATGAAGTCTTTCTTATTTGTAGCGCGCATGGAGTCTATATCGATCGCTCTCGGCTTTGGCGGCGAAGTGAAGGATTGGCGCGTCCATCACCGGGACATAAAATCGGCCTTCCTCAATGGCGAGCTGGTGAAGACGGTTTTCGCCAGGTAACCTCCAGTTTTCATTGTTAAGGAGCGAGCACGGGATGCTCCGACCGCGCAAGTCGCTCGCTGCTGGCTCTGCAGCAGCCCGTGGCGTCGAACGCCAAGCTTGACGCCACGTTGGGCAAGTTTGGGTTCACGTGGTGTGCAACCGAGCACGTGCTCCACACGTGGCAACGGAGAAGGAGGAGCTCATCATCAGCGTGTATGTGGACGACTTGATCGCCACCGGTGCGCGTGCGGAGGACATCGACAGCTTCAAGCGCGAGATGGCGGCTCGTTTCGAATGAGCGATCTCAGCGCGCTCTCCTACTACCTCGGCATCGAGGTGACACGAAGGAAGAGGCGCGCGATGCCTCGAAGCTGTTGGAGCGGAGCTGCATGGCTGAGTGCAAGCCATGCGTGACTCCAATGGAGGAGCGGCTAAAGAAGATGAATGCCAGTACCGCGGTGAAGGTAGATGTAACACTCTACCGGAGCATCGTCAGCGGTCTGTGCTACCTAGTCCACACGAGGCCGGACATTCTGTTCTCCATGGGCTACGTCAGCCGCTTCATGTAGGATCCCCGAGAAGATCACCGGGCCACGGTGAAGCGGCTACTGCGCTACGTCAATGGGACGGTGGATCAGGTGATCGTCTTCCCTAGGATCGACGAAAGTGGGCTGTAGCTCACTGTGTTCAGCGATGCAGACACGACAGGGGACATCAACGGACGACGGAGCACCTCTGGCATGCTCGTCTTTCTCGGGTCGGCTCCAATCTCATGGCTGTCGCTGAAACAGAAGGTGGTGGCGCTGTCCACGTGCGTGGCAGAGTACGTGGCGGCGGCCACAGCGGCGTGCCAAGCTATGTGGCTGCGCCGGCTGCTGGGCGAGCTGACCGGTGTGGAAAGTCACCCACCAACACTGATGGTGGACAACTAGCCTGCCATCGTCCTCGCGAAGAATCCGGTTCTCCACGACCGGAGCAAGCACATCGACGTCAAGTTCCACTTCCTCAGGGACTGTGTCGATGGAGGGCAGATTGTCATCGAGTTCGTCGAAACTGGTCGGCAACTCGCGGACATCCTCACCAAGCCGCTCGGCCGTCTAGCGGTGAAGGACGGACGTGAGGCTTGGACTAAGGGACAAGGAGGCCGGGTGACCAGCCGCGGTGGCTGACAACTGGGGATATCGACAAGCGCAAGTGTACATGGAGGAGTGACCGTGTTGACCGAGTCAAGACGACGCACGTGCAAGTCGAGCGGAGGCGCTGGAAGACTTGGTGCCCGGGTGGTCGAGGACGGAGGTGACATGCGTCGAGTTGCGGGGGACGCGTATGGAATATGCTACTCGCGGACGGTTTGGTGGTTTGGGCCTCAAACCATCGGGCGGACGGTTTCCGGGTTTGGGTCTCAAAACCCGGGTGGAGGTTCCAAGGAGGAACGGGGTGGCACGTGGCGGAATTAGAGAGGTTACGTCGAGGCGAAGCAAATCTGTGCAGGAAGCGAGGCTGTCCGATCGATAGAAATCGGGTTGTACCATAATTTCGCCCTAAAATATCTAGGGGCACAAGTAGAATTGTGTAATAAGCCTATAAATAAGATGGGACTGCCGCCACTCAGTGTCACCTCTTGGACTTTTTCATTTCCTCGTTCTAGTCCCCCTCCTAGAGTTTGTTCTTGAGGTCCACAAAATCGAAATTTGTGTAAGCAGAGATTTTGAGTTGGGGATGGAGGCACGAATCCTCCAGTTGTCCTTCAGAATTCATCACTTGTGCCTGTGATTTTCATTTTGTTGCGTTGTTCGTTTTTCTCTATTTTCGTTCTTGGCTACGATCTGAATTTCTCATAGTTTGGGTCGATCACAGGGGATGATTTCTTGAGGATAGATTTGTAGCAATTTGAATTCCATCTTTGTAAATTTTTGGAACGAATGATGGAGATTTGGGTCGTTTTTCTTTTGATTTTCTGGTCGCTCTTTCTCCCTGTTCGTGCCTAGCAGAGGCACTGCTTTTCCTGTTCGTCTTTTGCGTGTGGGGAGACGAGCAACTGAGCACCAGCACCGTGCTCACCAGGCCCGAGCCGGTGCTCGCCCAGAGAGGCCGAAGGCCTGCGCCAAGCAGCAGGAGCCGCGTGCTCCCAGAGCCCGAGCGGCGCTCGCCCAGGTGGCCATCCTCTCGTCGGTCTCCTCCCTGTCTCTACTTCCTTCGGTGCGGTAGCTGTTTCCCTCCGTTCGGCTGTCGGTCCTGATCGTGCGGTGCACCGCTCGGCAGTGTCTGGTGCCCTTCGGTGGTGTCCGGTGCCTGTCAAAAGTGCCGGCCCAATTTCCAGTCTGGCAGGTTCGAATTTCCAGCCCTGTTTTTTTTTTCATCCGTGGTTTGCGCGTTTGTGCTCGGATTTAAGTTCCATTTTTTGCGTTGGTTTTCCATCGATTCAAGGAACTTATCTAAGTATTCTCGTCACCAGTTGGCATGGACATTTTAGATTTGGGAGCTTCTTTTGGTTTGCTTTGTTTGGCGGTGATTTGGGGACAGCGGCCAAATATTTCGAGAGAAATTTTACGGCTCCCATTCACCCCTCTCTGGTCACCGTTTTCGGTCCTTTATATTGCTAGTAATTTAAATATCTAAAAAAATAAAAGGAGCCTCGTTAGGAAGCTGCATTCTCATGGCACTGGCAGCATATATATATATATATATATATATATATATATATATATATATATATATATATATATATATATGAACATTTAGTTGGCAACCTACGTACATTTTCAGGCTCACAATGAATCCACAAGCCGGAATAAGCTGTATCATAACATTTGTTTTGTAACATGACGACTCACAACTTAATTATATGTACAAGGCTCTGTATTCTCAGGTGGTAACCTGCATCCACAGTAACACAGATTCGAATAAAAAAACTAATTCACATCACATCGCATTCTAGTCACCATGAATTTATTTGCAGTGTCCAACATCTGACTGCCTCACGACGACCCGCAGCGTAGTAATCGGCTCCATTGCTTCTTCTTCGGCCGAAGCGATGATAGCTCCAGCCTCCAAGGCTGCTTTTTGTCCATGCGGCACTCCACCTGCAGGCGAGGTCTTTTATGCATTCTATAATCGATAGTGCTAGAGACGTATGTAGTAATAATAATAGTCTTGGAGTAGCATGCATACTTTATTGTTACTCCCTCTGTTGTTCCACGATGAATTCCCTTCAAACTTGCTCCACTTTGTCCAATAACACCTCCTCTGTTTCATCCCCTGAAACGGACCGTCTAGTCAAGTAACCAGATATTCCAATAGCAAGAAAGGTGCTCAGTATATGCAACATATAAAGCATCAGTGTTGTGTTAATTTACCTGAAGCGTCTGGCAGAGGGGCTGATGTTTGTCTTGAAGCTGAAAGGATCTCTCGTGTACTTCACGTACCACTTCCTTTGAATGTTGTTGTCATCATCATCTGCATATGCCTTGACCTGTTTGATATGGCTGAATTTGTCCCACTCAAGACTAGATTTCCCTTTACCTATGGAAGCGAGCAGCGGGACGTCGCAGTCTACATGCAAATCCCTTGGGTTTACGTCCTTCAGGTATCCAGGGAGTGTTTTCATGTCGTAGTCCTCCAGTCCGACTTTCTGAAGTGCAGGCAAACCCTCTAGTACCTGCAACTCTGGGCACTCCATGATCGCGAGGTCCTGCAAATTTGGCAGATTGCTGATCCTCTCTAGTCCATGACATCCTCTCACCAAAATTTTCTCCACAGCGCTTGGGTGGTCATGATGGTGTGGTAGTAAGAACTCTGGCCCAACACGCTTGATGCCTGGGGCGTTTCTAATCTGTAGTAACTCCAAGCTGGGGAGCTGCCACAAGCCATCAGGTAGCTCTGTGCAATAAGGCAAGTCTTCCATGAATAGAATCCTCAAGCATCCAAGGGACACAATTGCTGTCGACGTCATCCACTGTGAAAGTCGTTGACCAAAGTACCCTTCGATTGCTAGAGTTTCTAAGCAAGGTGGAGGGCAGAGCTCATCAAACACCTTCTCGATTTGTTGCTGCTCTTCCTGTTTCACCAACCGGTGAGCACCTCCACTTCTACTAGTGCACTGTAAGCGCAGATAGCTGAGGTGCACCTTTTCACCAAGCTTAACCTTTATAGCAAATGTGGAATAAGATACATTCTTCAGGCCACGAATATCAAGACTCTTGAGCCGGTTAAGAGGTCCTAATTCTTCCAAACTACACCAATCACCCTCCACGTGGGCAGGAAACCCCTTCAATACCCTTAAATTAGTTAGGCCACTGAAACCCCTGGGTATATTATTTATACCTGAGTTAAGAAGGCTTAGATACCTCAGCTGTCGTAACATTCCAATGCCAACAGGAAGCTTCACCAAACTTTTACAATTAGTAAGGTCAATGCACTGCAAGAATTTCATCTTGGCTATATTTTTTGGCAGCCTAGATGTGTTAGTGCCATGTAGGCACAAATACCTCAAGTGTTTGAGTTGGGCCAAGGATTTAGACAATGCATCAAAATTTGCATCTTTTATATGTAGGGTCCGCAAACATGGAAAACATGACAGTGAATCACCTGGGTTGATCTTAATTTTCCCACCAAAAATTAGTGTTCGTAGTGATATATGTGCTTGCAGAGAACTCCATGCTAGTTTATTTGACTCTGATCCTTTGTTTTCTAGTGATAACCGAATAATATTTTCTGGAATGCTATTAATGGTTGGGCCAGCTTCACTTTTCTGAGTTACCAGTGCTTCATCTCTAGTCAAATACTGAGCAAATGAACGAACAATATCATGCATATTGCAAACTCCATGGTCCACATACCTTGGCTCTGGCTCTAGAAGGTTCCTAGCTATTAATTGGTCATAGTATTCTTTTCCTAATACTTCTAAATCACGTGAGTTTCCATGAACAAATCCTTCCCCAATCCACATGGCAACAATACGGTCATACCAGAACACCATGCTCTTGGGGAGGAGGGCGTAGTGCAGAAAGCAAGACTGCAACTCTGGGTGCAAATCTTGATAGCTAAGGTATACTGCATAGTTTAGCTCTTCAGGCATTTGAGATACTGACCATGTAGAATCATTTAGGACATTTTTCCAGTCGCTTCGCCTTATGTTTTTCTGGCGGAGAAGGCCTCCTATTACTTTGACTGCGAGAGGCAAACCATCACATTTTGCTATAATTGACGTTCCAATGTCCTTCAATGCATCAACCTTTGGTTCATCATTGTTTTCATTTCCAACCACCTGCAAAGCAACTTAAGCTTGTTAATTGAATGGAATATGTAGATATAAATACACTTGGTCATAATTGGAAGCAAAATCATGTGCTAAAATGATACTGTGTGCAGAGGCAAAATTCACATGCGACGTTCTAAGCGTATGACCGATGTACCAGTCCACTAAAATAGATGGAAAAATCATCGTATATGTATATCACTACGGTGTACAAGAATAGTGTTCTCATCAGTCACTATCATTACCAACTCTCGTCTACCTGATGTTTATAGTCACTCCAGTATTTATCGTATCTTTTATTTAATTTTTTCTTATTTTATTAAAAAAGGTTGTACAGTACGCCAGACTACTTCTCACTGCCAAGTACTGACAGTGATAAGTGATAAAAAAACACAAAATGTACGCCAGATTACTGCATCTTCACTGCCAGTAACCGACAATGACACTATTTAAACTCAAGATCTCAACATTCTCCTGAGCATCTATACCAGCAGAGCTATACAACACTTGTGACTATACAACTGATGCTATTCTTTTAACTACACAATTTTGAATCTTATATTGCATATTTAATACTCTAAATGATCTCAAATGAAAAGGTTGTTAACTGCAAAGTTGTAGATCGATCTCATCGACTACTAACTCTACTATTGACTTTGTCTCCATTCGACATCATTAACCATCTCAAATCCCATTGGTGAACTTACATAGAATATTTTGATATGTAAACCATCTTAAATTAAAAAGATGTTAACTACAAAGTTTTAAATCTTTTTGAACGTATAAAGCTTATCGTATCAAACATCATATGAAAAAGTTATTACTTTTTCGTAAAATAGCCTATCACTATTGGTTGTAGCCACAAACCGGCCACGTCGGGTGGTCCTTCACTGCATGTTCGTGGCTATAACCAGCAGTGATAGTACACTGCCTGTCACTATCACTTGTAGACACGGTTCGTTCATGAAAGTTCGATTCGTTCGTGAAAGTTCATCTATCACTGTCAGTTGTACTATCACTACCGGTTCCAAAGCAACCAGCAATGATGGTCCGACAATGATGGCCTGTGTTTGCGGTAGTGCTAGGTCCTATGCTACCCACTTGCCTATTAATAATGGTATGAACTATCATGTCAGCCTGCACTATGGCACTTAAGGCCATGTTTGGATGTTGTAGTATTAAGAGACGTAGTATTAAGAAACAACGATTTTAGAACCTATAGATGTGGTAAACCATGATTTAGAAACAAAGAGGTCTAGATATGAGTTTATAAAACTCTAAAGAGACTACAAATTTAGCAAAACTCTGGTTTTCAAAACCATAAAATTTGTTGCATCAAAACACTTCATACAACTCTAATAAAATCAAAGTATTTCATAAAAGCATGGTATTTTTCTAAAACTCCAAAAATACATCTGCTTCCAAACAGGGCCTAAGATTTTGAACTTGCTACATTCGAAAATTGTATATGTAGTAGAAGTATTGTTTTTATAAAAATATAGAATAATCAAAATTAAATTACCGGTGTCGATATGACATAGTATTTGAGTCAAATTTTATAAAATTATTTGAAATAAAAACTTATAAACTTTTTTGTCATGCCATAGTAATGTAATTTAAAATAAATTATCAGTGTCATTTATATGTGGTTTGTTAAGTAACAGTTTAGCACTTGATGATCTATTAACTAAAAATATCCTAATGTATGTATGTTTGATTGGTCGATATATTAACCCAACTTTATGTTAATAACCGAAATGTATAGCATGGATCATGGAGGATGCAAACTATACAGCCACGATGTTGTCAGAAATTGGTCCTGCTATCGCCAGGTTGAAGGTGAAAGAAGGAACCAGAGAAACTAGATGATTTATTTTAACGAACATCTGTCCCTGCTGATGGTTGAGTAATTAACTAATGGGTCCCAATACAAGCCTACATGAAGCTAGTCCTCGTTTGAAACCCAAAGATTTGGTATATGATCCTAGAAAATAAATTCGTCCCTTTGTGACATTTGGTTTATTTTTTTATTCCAATTTGACACTATATGTTCAATTTCGTTGCAACTTATCATGAGATTATTCATAAAAGGACCAAACACCCCTGGTAGAAAAACGAATGGACGGAAGTCAATTATTAGGATCCAACTGGAAAGGTTATTAAAGTCTGCACATCTTGACCTGAAGAAGCTACGTTTTTCTCCCTTATTCATACTCTCTTGGATGCAGGTAAGCCTAATGTGATATCCCTTGTATCCTAAGCTTTTTAACCATTCTAGAGATGAGACAAGTGAGGCAAGTTACATGGACAATTACTCAAGTGTCTATGGTAAAACCTGTCAATCAGGATATATGCCAAAGGCCCCGTGAGTACTTTTCCTAACTTTTTACGCCATGTTCAGAATAGAACTTTAAATCATTGATTTTATTTTAACATGTTTACAGGATCTAGTAAAATTATAATAGTTTGAAAAGGTTGTTAGAGAAAAGGATAAAAGTTACATATGTTATATGTTATTTTAATATCTTACTCGATGAGATATTTAAAAAGTTACACTCCTATCACCTAATAATAGGACTTCTGAAAATTTAGAACAAAATAAATTAGGCAACAAGAGAAAGCCTAACATTCCCATCATTAAACAGTAATGTCCAGTCCTGATTGGCTTTAATAGTACAGGCTATAAATTGCTGATTCCTTATCAGACCGTGGAGGATGGGACTTGGTCTTGGAGATATATATTAAACCTAAGCACCAGATGCCCTTTGCAACGAAAGGATACAGTAGAGTAAAAGTTTAGAAATCTTAATCTCATGACCATCTAAAGAGTTGAGGCTCTCAAAAAAATCTATAGAGTGGCGACCACAAGTATTAGTAACAATGTAATAATGCTTGTACATGAGCTCTTACGTAACTTCACAAGCACCTACAGTCATTTCTGTAATGTAAGAATTTTTTTAAAAAAGTATTACTACATGTTACTAACTTTATTATTGTTTGTAGTTTACGCTTATTCCTTTTTGGCTTTTATTTCGCCTGTTCTTTATGATGCTCTGTGTTCGTGATTCTTTAATGACAGTTCACTACTATAGAAATGGATTTCGCCAACACTATTTTGATTCTATTAGAAACATCGGTAAA
Source organism: Miscanthus lutarioriparius (assembly GCA_904845875.1). Classification (NCBI taxonomy): domain Eukaryota; kingdom Viridiplantae; phylum Streptophyta; class Magnoliopsida; order Poales; family Poaceae; genus Miscanthus; species Miscanthus lutarioriparius. The sequence goes on along the minus strand of CAJGYO010000010.1, from coordinate 106,303,297 downwards.
AAATATATCACCTCCGGTAATTGAACCGTTGATAAAAATGGCTTTCACCACCATTTGTGGCAGTGAAAACCGGTTTTGAGTATATAGCTGGTCAGAAACCCTAGCCCATTCTCACTCCCTCACTGACACCCCACCTACTGACCACCTCTCTCTCCCTTACTCGAGCACTTCCTTCCGCCCCCTCTCTCCCTCACCAGCACTCCCTCCGAGCCCCCTCTCTATCCCATTGTAGCACCGTGGCCCGAAGCTCGGATCTGCCATCGGTGCGGGGGCAGACACCACCCATGGCCCCCAGCAGCATGGCGGACGCCGCCCAACATAGAGATGAACCTCGATGTCACAATCCTGGCCGCTCGGGGCAGCTAGCGTTGACCATCATGGACGACTGCAGGCACACATGACACATGTATTTTTTAATTATTTTTATTCAACTTTCAATATCAGTTTCAATGTGGCGGTGATGAAGGTGAGCATCACCGCCGAATCGCAAAACCGGTGGTGATGGTGGTTTTCAAGCAAGCGGTGATAATGTTTGTGTAGTAGTGTTTTGAAAGTGGTTTACAGACCCTAGATTTCTAATATTAATGCTAAAACAAATAACTATTTTGTACAACCATGCGCATAAGGGCATCTTCAGTGTAAATTTTCTTTCTGTGGTTTCTAAGAGTGCCACATCATTTTATAGGTTTAGGTTGATGAATGAAATGATTCCTCTCAAGACACAATTTTATAAATAGATAGTAAAGCAAATGTGAAGAAAATGCGCAAGATTACCGACATCTCAATAGATAGTGTAGCAAATGCGCATGCATGAATGTGTAACAAAATAAAGCTATAAATTAACTTATATGAACCTGCTTCTTGAGCAAAGACCAGGCATCTTCTTGCTCTAATTTGTTGACATGGTGGTAGGGCACCTCTGCCATCATGCCTTTGGCGACCATGTCATGTCTTGTGGTAACGAGGACACGACTACCTTGAGCTAGGATGCTTAATAATGGAGTTTTGAGGACACCCTCCCATGCATGGTGGTCCCAGACATCATCCATCACCAATAAAGTCTTGCAGTCCTTCAAGGCTTCCTTAAGGGTTCGCTCTAGTGCGGCCTTTGTGTTTCTTGGTGCTTGATGGTTTCCTTGTGCTTCAGTGATAGCTCTCTCTAATAGATCAACATCGCTAAATTCTTGATTGACACTCAACCATATTCTCTTTTGAAACTCTTGTTTGATGAAGTCATGATTAAAGATCTTCTTGGCAAGGGTGGTTTTGCCAATCCCTCCTACTCCCACAATAGCATAAACCATAACATTTTTGTGTTCATGTACATTTTTGTCCTTCTTCGTTAGCAAATCCACAAGATTTCTTGTGTCCTCCTCAATCTTCTCACCAACCACACCTAACTCATCCTCCCCTGTTGTCTCACGCCTAGCGCGAAGGGAGGATTCTACCTTTTTTGTGTTGTCCTCATAAGATGCAAGGTTAGTGAAGTTGAAGGTTTTGCTACGCTTCTCAATGTCATCTAGCCTCTCATTAAGACTTTTTATGCGATTACCGATGTCATGAGCATGGAGAGGATTCCTCATACAAAAGAGCAAGGGATTGAAGCAGCCCATATCACAGCTTCGACCCCGTTCCATCGCCTTGAGCTGGCACAAATCAAGGATGTTGGTAGCATCATACATGGCATTCCTAAGCTCTCTCACCCAAGATTTCACACTCTCATCGCTGATGTTCCTCTTGTCAGCATCGGCGAGGAACCTCTTAAGGTCCCCAAGCTTCATCACCATCTTTTTTATCTCATCGGGAACACCTAAGAGCAGATGTACCTCTTCTTTAGCCATCTCCAACAACATGTCTTGGAGGTAGGATGCTAAAGCATCCAGTACCACCGCCATTTTTGCTGCTTCGGTATCTACAAAATCGAAATTAGATAAAAAATTACGTGTTTCATTTTAAAGGAAATGTAATCTTGATGGTAAAAGTACCGAGGCCCCTATAACCTTGGCACTATTATTCAAAAGGGAACACTGCAACAGTAGATAGGTACTAGAATAATCACATTTAAATGACAACTGAGTACTTTTGGTACCAGATCTGCCGCATAGTAGCAAGCTAAAACGATAACGGAGTTAACAAATTAATGAGTAGCTAGCAGACGAGAATATGATGAAGTTTGATCTAAGGATGATGTTGAAATATTATATACTTGGGCACCTAAAATTGAAAGCAGCTACAACAATCTCAAGCCGTCACCCTTGTGTGAGTATATTTGTGAGTGGAAGAAGAGTATAATATCTCCAACAAAAACTAGAAAGAAAGAAAGCGGATGGAAATAAAAATAGAGAGGGCCGGGAAAGACTAGGCATACGCACCTTGATTTGCAGCGGGGAAAAGAGAATTAATGCTGTGTGTCCTTCGGTTCCGGTGTCAAGGAAACGGATCTATTGAGCGATGGCTGGAACTGGAAGTACATAACGTTTGACCAAGTGCCATTGTGGTTTGCCTAGCAGTTGTACGGTTGGAGATGCCTGGATCTGGCCTCTGGCTCGGTGTGGTGTGGGCTACTGCTCTGCTTGACGGACGCTGGCGGAGGTGGGAGTAGGTGGTGTCTGAAGGGCTAAGGGCCGATAGCGAGGATTGCAACTAGCCGGCAACGGAGGCGTGAGCTAGGAGACGTGAGGTGTGCCTGCGGTGACTACTCTGGGGCTGCTTTTGTTGGTGAACGAAGGCGACTTTATTTATTGTTGGGATGGCCACCTAGTTAACTGAGCTGGTAGTGGCAGAGAATTTTTTTGTTTTACTCTGAACAGCTTCAAATATAAACACACACACACACACAACCACAAGGTAGAGGAGAATGTTTATATATAGGGATTTTTGTCCACAATAAAAGGAAGTTTGTAGCACACCATGATTTTGTGTTTTGTGTCTCGAGCACACCCAAGCAAATAAAATGACTAGCTAGCCCACAGGCCCACTCTCCATTCCCTTTGCATGCGTTTTATTTCTCTGTCCCTAATCTCCTTTTCCCCCTCTGGTGGCCAACAATTATGTTGTTGGCTTCGACCAGGCACACTAGATCTCCCCTTTGCCGCTGAGCAGTAATACAGATGCCACCGTCCAGCAACAACAAGGGGCCACCCAGGCCTATCAGCGAAGTGCAATGATATTTTTTTGTTTGTACCAAAGAGAGACTCTAGAAGTTTCTAGCTCCGTCGTTGGCTACTGCAATTTGTCCATCATCAACTTCTAGCGCTCGAAATCCCTACCTCTGGCTTCACGTATTTTTCCCCTAACCACTCCACCTGTAAGATGTTTGTGTTTTTTGAGACCATAAGACGTTTGTGTTCTTTTGGGATATTCGTCCTCTCCATTTTATGTCATATGGTTTTGAAATGAGTATTTGGGATATGAAATGAATTCAAATAAAGAATTTCAATTTTAGATGTGAGGAAATTCAACCATAATTTTCCTTGGACAGATGATTTCAAATGAAAAAGTTGTCAACTACAAAGGTGCACAACTTTTCAAGATCTACAACTTTTGTTTTGGGATTTTCTCCATCCGAGGCCATTTAAAAGTTTGAATTTTGAATTTCAGAAATTAAACATATTTTTTGTTGAATAGATGATTTCAAATGAAAACGTTGTCAACTACCAAGTTGCATAGCTCTTCGAGATCTACAACTTTTGTTTTGGTCGCTTCTCCATCCGATATGCTTAACTACAACTACACACCCACTTGTGACTATAGAACATATGGATTGCTTTGGTATTAACTTCTATGAAATCTTGCAAACCAAATAGAGAGACATCATAACGACTTTAAATAAAAAAGTTTTGATCTACAAAGTTGCATAACTTTTCAAGGTCTACAACTTTTGTTTTGGTCGTTTCTTCATCTGAAATCCTTAACTACCACTACACACTCACTTGTGACTATAGAGCATATGGACTCCTTTGATATTAACTCTATGAAATCTTCTAGTGTATATTTAGACATTCAAATGATCTCAAATCAAAAAAGTTTGTACTAAAAAGTTTTAGATCTTGTCGAGTACTATAACTTTGGTATAGTCTTCATCAGACATTATATGAGAAAGTTACTAAGTTTATATCACTACCGAATCAAGCCATGAACCGGTAGTGATAGTATTACTGGTGCTTTTAGCAAAAAACCGCAGTGATGATCAAATATCATTGCTGGTTCATGGCTCAAACTGGCAGTGATATCATTGCCGGTTTTACCCACAAACATGGTCCAATATGGAAATGGGTCGAAGGTAAGAGGGTGTCAAGGGCAATATGGTCCTTTGACTGGGCATGGTGTGTCATGGACAAAACTTATGTTTTCGCAACGTGTTTGTGACTAATTCATTGAGTACAATGTGCTGTGCGCAAATCCACTCTTTCTGAGTGTCCGGGGGACAAAAATCCCTATAAATATCAACAGATGAAGCAACCACACCAGAAGGGAACAGAGATGGGGACAACATGGAACTTTTGTATAACTGGAAACCATACAACAGATGGTTGCAATCAACTCTGAACTTACGAATAGCTTATGATCGGCCCTTTATATCTAAAAAAATGATCGGTGGCTGGTCCAATGCGACCTCTAGGGACTAGTTAAGATTATTATTTTTTAAAAGAAACAGATCGACAAGTGCTGAATATGGAGTGCTTACAATTACAGAACAAGATGATCGACGAGCTCGCTCGCTGGCAGCTGTCACCTGGCACCGATCGGACCTGTGCGCCCTGAGAATAGATCGATAGTGGGGATGATTGGATCAACAGATGAAGCAGATGAATGAAGCAAACCAGAACGGAAGAGAGGAAGGGGGCGACATACAATTTTTGTATAACTGGAAACCACGATGATGGGTATCTTCGCCGAACAAATACGGAAGAAGTTAAAGATGGGGTTTGAATCAAAACGAATGGCTGCAATCAGCTCTGCAAATAAGAATGGCTTATTCGTCAGTGGTTCGTTCAATGCGATCTCTAGGGAGGGTCAATATTTGAAATAAAAGAAAAAGAAACAGCTCGAGGAGAAGTGCTGAATCAATATTGGGTGCTTACTGCTTACACAGTTACCGATCAAGACCACGATGATGGGTATCTTCGCCAAACAACAAATGAAAGTTGGGTTTGAATCACAACGAATGGATGCAATCAACTCTGCAAAAACGAATGGCTTATTATTCGTCAGTGGTTGGCTGGCTGAATACGACCTCTAAGGGAGGGTCATTCTTTTTCATTATTTCAAATAAAAGAAAAACAGACAGATCGAGCAGAAGTGCTTACAGTTACCGAGCAGGACTGCAAGACGATCGACGAATTCGTAAGATCGCAGCTGGCTCCTTCCGATCCGAGGCTCTCGCGCCCGGTGAAGAGAGTGGACGGATCGATCAGCAGAACAGTGATGTGTGTGACATGAATGAATGAATGAATGAATGAATGCGAGATGATGGGGATAGAGAGACGCGTAGAAGCCGAGGAGGCCTGCATGCTTTATACACACACTGCCTACGACGGAGGGGAGAGGACGCTTGTATCCACCTGGAAGCAAGCAAGGGATACATTTTCTGACGGGTCACGTTAGCTGCGCGCCCAGGAAGGAATGTATCCTGAGTGCTTTTGCTTTAGGCCGCGGCGTTGGAAGCATGTTGCAGCGATCCATCCGGATGTCGTGTGAGGGCTTTTGCTTTTGTCCACTCGAATTGGAAACGGCAAAGCATATGTTGCAGCGAGAAGCAAGGAATATATACAAGCTGGTCATGTGCTTTTGACCATCTGAAGCATGTTGCTTTAGGCCGTGCAATGCAGAGCAAAATGCTGTAGGAGTACAACTAACTAGAGATGCCCTATTGCCCTGAGAAACGCAAGAAGTAGGCAACGCCGTTAGGAAAAAGGAAAGGATGGCCGAGGATCCGGTACCCTTCAGGTTGATAGGGCCGTTGCACAAATTAAACTAAGAAGGTAATTAGAGCCAGTTTTTCCAGCTGGGAAGAACTGGAAGGCGTGCATCTCTACCTTTTGATGCGTGACGCCTCACATGTGAACGTGGAGCACCGTTTCAGTTCAGGCCTTTGATTCAGAAGGTAACACTTTTTATGTTTTCGTCCATTTGTTCTAAGAAATCGTACGGCCAAACTAGGAAACTCATATGCGCGTCTGGGCAAAGCCGGATGAGCCAGATGACGGGTAGTTCCTCGGCACGCCGCATGGGACGGCTGGGAGCCATCGGAGCAGAGCACACGGTTATATGGGTCGAAGTCGACGGCACGGTCATTGGCAAAGACAAAGACAGTGCCGTCAGGGAGGAGGTGGAGGAACGGCCGAAAGGGTACAGGTTGTTCTCGGCGTCGGGCTCCGTCGTATCGTCCATAAACGGAAAGAACGTCAGCGCCGGCGCCGGCGCCACGTCATCGGCGTGCGGGAAGTACTCGAGGTTGGACTGAGCACGCAGCCGTCGGGGAGGATCATGTCGGTGGCGTACCACCGCCGCGCGGCGAGGAACGACGGGAGCTCGACCCAGCCCGTGGCCGGGGAGAAGAGCCGCGCGACGCGGTCGCCGTTGGAGAAGCCGCCGGTCTGGAGGAGCGTGCCGTTGGGGAGCAGCGCCCCCGAGGAGCACCACGGGTTGGTGGCCAGCGGGTACGGGTGCAGCACGTTGGAGCGGAGGTCCAGGAGCACCGAGTGAGCCGTGCGGTCGGCGGTTGCCGCGCACGGCGCCAGCGCGGCCAGCGAGATGTTGGAGGGCCCCGTGTCGGTGCGGTCGAACATCAGGACGAAGTCCCCGGCAGCAGCAGCATGTGCATCGCCGAGACGCCGATGCTCGCATGGAGGAGCTGCCATTCTTCCTGGAACGACGAGGACGGTGTGGTGGGCTCCTGGCTCCTGCGACGGGGCATCATCGGCGCCGGCGGCATTGGCAATGCAGCTGGCGATTAGGAGGAGGTGGAGAAGCAAGGATCTTGGCTTGGGCATGGCTGCTGAACATGCATCCATGCATGCGATCGTTAAGCCTTTTCATGCATCCTTGCGATGTTGATAAGCTAGGTGTAGGTGGTGTAGGTTTGTAGCTAGCTTGTGTACAGAGTGTGTTGCGTTGCATTGTCATGGTACAGGGAAGGTTGCATTGCATTGTGTTGGGTGGAGGGTTGGTTCAGGGAAGGTTGGAGGGACGAGGGAAATGGGGACTACGCATTTGATGCTTCGAACAGGGTTACACGATTCAAAGAGTCAGAAATTTCGGACCAGACTTCATTTAACCCGTCAAAATATTCATGTTTAGCTAGTATTTAGCTGAATCTTTGCCACAATTTGATCAAGAGGCACAGAGACGAAACAGATGATTATAGTTTGATAAGTTTGAACTTTTATAGTGAAGGAAGAAATTGTGAGTTTGTTTGAACTATATACTGGGCAAAATATAGCAATTTCTGAGCATTAACAATTGACGTAGGTGAACTTCGTAAAGATGGGGTTCACTGCCTCAGTGACCGGTTTAGATTGGGACCTCAATTTGCATCACAGCTCTAAACCAATCCACCATCACTGAGGCGGTGCGACCCTCATTGAGTGACTAGTTAGATTGGGACCTCAACTTGCACTGCCTCATCATAACTCTAGACTGATGCGCTACTCTGCAACTAGGCTCTAAACTCACAATGTACAACCACGTACTGTCGCTCCACAAGTGCCACTCATGTTCTATATATTTAGGGCCCGTTTGGTAGGGCTTCAAATTCTTCCAGAAACATTTCGGATCTAGATTCTCTTAGAAAACGTTTTGGACGATGAATCAAAGTCACCTTACCATTTGGATGGAAGAATCAAAATCATTGCGAAACCACATTTTCACGGTTTCTTGCTCCTAGGCACCCTTATATATATCTACCTATGATGTATGCCCATTGCTGTCACGCCCTTAAGATGACACGTATTTGGAGCTTCATGAGTAGATATATATAGGTAGGCACTTGGATAGCTGGAAACTGATAGCAAGAAAGAATATGATTTACAAATATAAATGGTTTAGGGCATGTTTATAGTTTATACAAGTTATTTATAGCGCAATACTTCAACTAGCATTTTGTATTCGATAATGATAGGACGAACGTCGCGTGCCCGCACTCCGCCTCGCTCCTTCGGTCCATTTCTCCACAAAAAAAGACAGTGCCACTCGCCTTCTCCAGCACGGGGCCGCTCGCCGCAGGCAGAGCACCCGCCCTTCGCGGCCTTATCTCTAGCGCGACGACACCGACCCACGCTCCCGTCCCGCGTTGCTCCGCGCCCATCCACCTCGCACGCTGCAAAAGGGGAGGTAGCGGAGGCATGTGCCTACGCCTGGGGAGGCCTTGGGAGGCCTGCGCCTACGCCCCATCCACCTCGCCAATCGATAGGAAGGGGAGGCTTGTGCCTGCGCCTGGGTGTATGCTGGGCCGTTGACGTCCCCCTGACCAACGCATGTTGCAAGCATATGTTTTAGGTGTTTCTGATGTTTTAGAGGTATGTTGCAAGTGTTTCATATGGTTGTGCAAAAGTAGATCAGAATGTTGCAAAGGCTATACACATATATTGCAACCGTTTGTTCCAAATGTTTCATCTGTTTTTCAGACCTATGTTGGAAATGTGTCTATTTAGATGTTGGATATGTTTTACACATATGTTGCAAGTGTTTTATCTGGATGTTGCATATATTTTGCAATGGCTTTTCAAGTGTTTTTCATGTGTTTTTGCAAGTGTTTCAGATGCATGGTTCATGTGTTTCATCTGTCTTCAGATGTATGTTGCAAATGTTTCATCTGGTTGTTTTAGAAGTAGATTGGGTGTTGCACATGTTGCAATGGCGCCGGTGGCTAACGGACAGCAGCCTGCTGCAGGGCTACGTCTCCTACCTCGCGCACCGCACCTCTCCCTCTCCTCTCCTCTCCCTCCCCTCCCTTCCCTTCCCTTCCCACCATCTCACCGCGACAGTTCATGCTCGGCGGGGAAACCCTACCCGACGAGCGCATGAACACCCGCTGAGGTGGTGGCCACGGGTCGGTTGATGACAGAACGATGCCTACGTGGTGGCCCCACAGCAAGCTAAGGTTCGTGTCATCCGCTCGCTACGCGCGGGAAACAGAGCAGCCATGGGCGTCCATCCGGACGTCCAGGCGCTAGTCATGCCGTTTTGTATTTAGATTTAACCCCCTGTACAAGATTCCTTTCACCAAGTCTATGAATATTTGTATTAATATGTTTGCCATTATTTAATTGGCTAGGTGCATTTGGTTTGTGTCCACATCTTCCTGCACAAGTATATACAAGTGTTATAGTTTCTTACCAAGATCACACAATTGACTTTGTCTATAGAGATCCAAGCCCATATATTTTTGGTCGTTGAGTCAAGCCAAATGAATTACGATGTGCTACATAACTCATCCAATCTAGGGGAAGAAATAAACTAAGCTATTTGACCCAAAAATATGGGTCTTTTACATTTTTGCTATTAAGGGCACGTTCAACCCACACACAGGGGTCGTCTCCATGGACTTCGAATCCAACATAAAGACAGCTAAAAAGACAGGTCGTACAATGGGCTGTCTGTTTTACTACACACGATTTAATGCTACGCATGTGGCCTAGATGAATTGTGAACACTATTTTGTACACCATTGTGTTGCTAATTGATAAAAAATGGATTAAGCTTAAGTAAGATGAACATGATTATAATTTTTTTAAAATCATCAATATATCATATTATATATAATTGAAACATCTTTGTCTATTTTTTTTCTTTCCATAGCGCAGGCAACTGCTACAGATTTGACTTCAATAAAAATTTCACTAGAAATATCTACACAGCATCCTCATAGCACCGGGTTAGCCAAAAACAGCTAGCATTTCACATTATGAAAACAGCATGGTGACAATGTTTTCCATGTATTAGTCAAAAACAGCTACCATTCCACACAGCTATCATTAGCCCCAAAGACTGCTGAAGCTTCATACAAATGCCATCAATTTAGTGCAACCTCATTGTACTAATATTTAGATGCTGGTCAATTTCAACTACACATCATCGTTCAGTGAATAGGGAAGCTGCATATGACTATATTAATAGGCAAGCCTGCAAACTTGAAACTTGAATGTAGTTTTCAGAACTGAGAAAGTGGTAGCATGCAGTATTCAGAAAGGCAGACAAGCATACAAGTACTATCTTGGAATGTAGGAATCATTAGTTACCTCCTTCAAGAACTCATCAGTGTTGGCAATGGAGTCTACGCAATACTAAGGTTTCCTTCATTAGACTACTGAATTAAGAACGTATTCTTGCCGTAGAGGTCCTAGTGCTCGGGCCAGAGGCCGAGCTCGCCGCGATGTCAGTGTCCACCGGCACTGGCGAGGTTGCGTCCAGCCTCGGGATCGTCGGGCTTCGCATCTCCGGCAGCGGCACAACGACGGTGCTGTGGATCTCGCGATGAAGGCTCGGGCACCATCGGTGGCGCTCAGGATCGTCGGGCTTGGCATCTCTGGCAGCGGGCGGCGGCGGCGGCGGCGCCGCGAGGAAGGTGCTGGATCTTGTCAGCACCAAAACTAGAGCACGGTCACCGTCTACCAAAGAAATCCCGCGAGCACCAAAACTAGAGCACGCGAGCGCCTGCGCAGTATCCGAGCGCAGGGTCGACTCGTGAAAACGAAGCCGTACAACGCTGCTGCCCTCGTTGATTCCACCTAGGAGCAGGGGCCCTTGCCGTCGTCTCGCGAGGCGACGGGGCGAGCGTCTCTGAGCGAAGCCGAGGACTGTTTTGCATAATTCGCGTCTTGGAGACGGGCGTTGTATGTGCCGTTACAAAAGCCACACATCTAAATATCACTCTTACGGTTGCCCTTACATAATTGCCACTGGAGAGAGAAGAAATCTTACAAGTATTGCCAAAAACGGGCGTTTTTGCGTGCGTGGCGTGCAAGTCATGGTGCCAGCGTGGAGGCGCATTGGAAAAGACAAAGCTGCCCATGCCGTACGTTCCCTTACAAAAGCCACACATCTAAATATCACTTTTACGGTTGCCCATACATTGTCACTGGAGAGAGAAAAAATCTTACAAGTATTGCAAAAAACGGGCGTTTTTGCGTGCATGGCATGCCAAGTCATGGTGCCAGCGTGGAGGCGCATTGGAAAAGACGAAGCTACCCATGCCCTGCACCTCTCTCCCCCTCTGCCACAGCCGGATCCCGCAGCTCCTCTCATTGCCAGGTGTCCCTCTCATCAGCTTTTGCATATAATTCAGGACCAGTACGTCCTGTGTGCTGGTTGTGGTTTGATGTGTAGAAGCTTTGGAATCAACAATGCGATTAATTAATTTTTGTTATACACAGCCACTGTGGCACGTCCGACCGTGTAACTTTTCTATGAACTTATGCAGCATATATGCTTCATATATACGTGGTATTGATGAGTCTGCTATTATCTTGTTTGATGACAGGTTCTGGCCCTTTTCTTAGTCATATTTCCGCAGATATTATCGTTAACAATGAGATGTCTTCATAATCTTCTTCTGTATATGTCAGTTATGTCTGGATGATCCAGTTTTATATGACTACAACAGCGTTACTTCTTGGACTGAAACCTGTGTTGTGTATGGCAGTTGTAGGTGTTAGACTCTGAGAATTCATTTCATAGAAGTCAACTCGCACTATAACACAACATACCTTTGCTGACACTTTCTATAGTGGGCAAAGGGCACCTTTTTCCGACATATAACCTCTGCGAAAAGTTTTGCCGACAGTTTGGAAACAGTCGCGCTAGAAGCCGTCGGTGAAACTTTTGCCGACAGTTAACAGAATCCCCGACACTTTTTGTGTAGCCAAACGGTGTACCTACGCCGACAGTTAGAACCTTTCCCGACAGTTTGTCTGTTGGCGAAACCATTTCCAACGTATTTTGTGAACCATACCCTGCCCAGCAACGAAACTATCGGCAAAACTGTATTTGCAGATATAGATATAAATACAATTTGAATAATTTGATAAATCCACTTTTGCTCATATAGAAGGCGTCACATTAAACAAATTCACTTGATTTTATAGAAATAATATATTATATCTTCCATACATACACCAACTGTATATATATATATATATATATGTCAAGTCAAGTGATGATCATAGTACATAGAGCCATACATATACATGTCCAAGATATAGATTAGTCACTAGCAGACATATATAGACATACTAAAGTCTTGTACTAACTGGTTATGGCTAAAGCTAAGAGATCAATAGATCATGACTTGGGCACAAAAGTGGCATTCAACACTTCCATGTCTTTGGCCTACACGATAGTAGGTGCAAACAAAAGAACAGAACTGCAATTCATGTCTTTCTGCAGCAATTCTCGGACACTTGTTACCACTCCAAAATACTTGAACACCAACTTGGTGCACATATGGTTGCTGCCACTCTAGAGAACATGTAACAGCTCTTTGATTGAACCTCAAAAGGTTGCCAATCCAAAATACTTGCAACACCACATAGTGCCTAACATGAAAAAAAAGAAAAATATTAGTGAAATGTGCTCTGTACATCAACTCTTGCTTTGTTATTGGGTGCAAATAGTGAAACAATATTACTGTACAATGGGCAGCTATGCTATCAACTATTTGGTGAATACTAATATATGTAAATAGTTCTTGCTTCCTCTGCTTCATTGGATTGCACTGATGGATCTAGCTATCATAACAAATGTGTTTATCTTTTTTTCTCAGTTTGCAGATAATATGATGGCCAATTCATGCAGAGCTCAAGGGACTAAGATATAACAGCCATGAAGAAGTCACTAGATTTGTTTAAATGGGACATGTGTTAGTGTTGGAGAGACGCCCCATATATGAAAGGCATTAATTTTTTAGTAGCATATTGAGATTGTGTACTATTTGGATAATTAGAGCTCTGTAAGATGTTCACTGTATGTACCATATACAATTCTAATTATATGCATTACATATAAGTGTTGCTGCTAGCTCTGTAAACTAATTGCTATACAATAGAAACTGTGAAAAATAATCTGAAAGTGAATATTGCTATATCAAGCCAGCAACACATATAATTGTTGCTGCTAGCTAAATATATACATCAAAATGTTCAAGTAAAATACCTTCAAGCTGTGCCACCACCTTTTGAGTGCTGTAGTGACTTCTTGCCGTCCCTTATCTAGTAGAAAAAATATATATTACTAATATAATCAGCAAAATATAATGATCATTTTTTCAAGAATAAAGAGAGGTTAGACTGAAACATCTACTTTTGTAGTCCACAAATCAGCAAACTGTTGGAAAACGGGGGTTTCCAGCAGGTGGGACTATGAAAAGCTAGCCGATGGCCTTCGCCCGGTCGAATGCCTCGGGCGAAGGGGTGCCAGGTGGAAAGTGGAGCGAGGCCAATTTAGGGTTTAATAAATGCACTCAACTAACTCCCCTTGTACAGTCACTACCGGACTCCTTGAGTTTGCTGAGTGTCCGAAACACTCGGCAAAATACCTAAAACACTCAGCAAATTGTTTGCCGAGTGTAACACTCGGCGAACAGCACTCGCCATAAACAGTGCCGGCAAAGCCAACTTTGCCGAGTGCCATTTATCGGGCACCCGGCAACCATTTTGCCGTGTGCAGTTTAGCTCTCAGCGAAAAGAAACAGTCATAACGTCAGACCGGCCGTTAACAGCAACTTCGCCGAGTGTCAAACGGCAAGGCACTCGGCAAATTTTTTTTTAAATATTTTTGGTTTTTAGAATTCCTTTTTCACCGAGTGTTGCACTCGGCACATGATAAACATATGCCGAGTGTGGCGCTGTAACACACTCGGCAAACATTTTTTAAACAGTATTTGTTTTTAAAAAAAAATCCTTTTCGCCGAATGTTGCACTCGGCAAATGATAAACATATGCCGAGTGTGGCACTGTAAGACACTCGGCAAACATTTTTCAAACAGTATTTGGTATTTTTAAAAAATATCTTTCGCCGAGTGTCTTGGTGAGAACACTCGGCAAATTGTGTTTGCTTTGCCGAGTGTCTTGGTCATAACACTCGGCAAAGCCTCAGAAATCTGATTTTTTTTTTGGTTTTGCATTACATTTCACAGCACATATATATATCACAGCACAGATATATTACACAGCACATATATCACATATATATATCATCTCCACATATCACATACATCACAATAATCCACAATGGTACACAAATGTCATACCACAATACCAACATAAGGTTCGAGTTTAAAGTATCCACCACAAGTGCATTACAAGCATAAGTGCAACACAAGGAATAAGTTCAACATATGAAAAGAAGCAAATCACCAATTAGACCACGGCGACTGCTGCGGTGGGTCATGAGGTACATCGTTTGATGCCGCCGATTGACCCTGCACAAAGAATAGATAAGATTAATTCTCTGGAGAAGCTAATCGATTGGTTAAACTTCCATTAACCAACCATGTCAGTTGAATCGCTTGACACCAAGTACAATATACAATCAGGCACTCCGGCCATACTCCATGATGCTCGTGCAATGAGATTGTCTCTAGTAGATGGTGGTTTCTACACATAAAGATGGTGGATACTTTACTATGTAATCAGGCACTCCGGCCATACACATAAAGATGGGCAACACGTAATCAGGCACTCCGGCCATACACATAAAGATGGGCTACCCAACTTTCCTATAGCACCAGTCGGGCTCAGTTTCAAAAGGTTTGGTACCATGACTAATCATTAGTCACTCATGTAAAGTTTCAGTACTAGACCATTAAAACTGTTTGACAAAGAAAAAACCATATAAAGGCTTATAAGTTGGCAACTAATATTCAAGACTCCATGTAAACTAACCAAGATAGATCTGTTCACTGACCAGTGTGCCTGAACATATCATTGGAGGCACCTGTACAAAGAGCAACTAAAAGATCTCAACATGGAAGGAAAGCTGGTACCATGGAAGCACTCCCGGAGAAGAATATTTTAATGGCGACACAAGACAGATGTGACGTAAAGGCTCCAATAGCAAACCTACTAAAGCCTGAATGTTCTTTTATGGTCTCAAACTATGTTCATTTTGTAAAATCTGTAGGCTGTCCAGACTTACTTTACCAAGAGAGCTTAACTGTAGCTGTCTGAACTCTCTCATTCTAAAGTAGTAACTAGGTAAAAGTATTAATTTCCTGTTAGCTAAGAAAGTTTGCCCCCAACCGAGAGACATACTACGTAGTAGACAAAGTCACAAAGCACAATGCCAGAAGGAAAATTAGTTTTGCAGTCGCAAATAATTGCAGTTGAAATATCAGTTATATACAAAACATTTTTTTCCTTCTTCCATAACTGAACCCAGGATCTAATTTTGTTAGTCACCGGATTCAAGTACCCCTAAATGATGAGTCCCTCATATATGTTATTGTTTGGGCCTTTGCTCAGAGTAACCGGATTTCTATATTTCCCCTTCCTATCGATCAATATGCACCCCAAATCACAGTAGAGCACCCGGCACTTAGATGTGTTAGCAGCATATCATCAGATCTGATCTCAACCGCTGCAAGAGAGATTCCTGTTTACTGACGATATTAAAAAATGGATTCACAAGGTCCTCAGCACAGGGTGGGAAAAAAACAACGGTAGACAGGAACATGCAACATGATCATGATCGGTATAAACTAATCCAGCCATCCAGACCAAGCGTCTACTTGCACTGAAACTACTAAGTGGCCTTAGATCTGAAAGGAGAAGCGAACAAACAACTGCACCAAGAATATGGTTTTCTTGCTCCCGTTCCATGTCCATAGCAGTGACAAGTCTAGTTTCCCATGCGCTGCTGATGCTTGGCTGCGTGCCCAAGGCAGATCCGATCATTGCAACTGTGCGACCCACTTGCGTGTTTGCTCCAGATAAAAAACGGAAGGAGAGACAAACTGATCTGGTTTCCATCTTCCAATCCTCCTTCGCCGATGCAGGTGACAGCGCTGGAAGCTCACTTTCCCAGCCCAACTGCCCAGTAGAAGTTACAGAACCAACAGATGGGTGACGAACATGCCTGACACAGGTGCAAATGAATAAGAATAACAGCGCTAGCTCCAGCCTCGCTCTACTTGCCATACGTAGCGCACTGCACCACGACGTGCGTGCCGTGCACTCCCGTGAATTCCGGCCGTTGCGTTGCGGGCAGCTAGCTCGCAGCGGCACATGGACGGGGCTCGATCTGTGCCTGTGCTCACTGTTCACTGTCCATGGTCCACGTTTTCTGCATGAGCTTGTAGTTTAGTCTACACACACTGCCGGATCGATAACGATCCATTGGCTACAGATTACACACATATCTGGATGGACGCACTTCTAGGCAGGTGTGAACAATCTGTAACTCTGTAAGGCACTTCTAGGCAGACTCCGGCCATACTCCGTGAGGAGATCCATTTAATTCATGGATTTGACCTCTAAATTCAGTTTTTTGGATCTGGATTACGTGGAGGCAAGACGTTTGGCAGGATTCCGATAAAAAAAAACGTTTGGCTGGATTTTATGAACTGAAACTGTTTTTCAAATCTAGAGCTGCTGAAGCTCTTCGGCATAGGCCGTAACCCAGACCTACTCCAGATCCCCCAGTGGTTCCATCAGTACACGCAACCAAATTAAGCGAGATGATCAAGATTACTGGTCACGTATACATGGAGCACGTACAGAAGCAGACCCAGTAAGGACATGGGTGCACACATGTACACCCCCATAATTTTTGCAAAACAATCAAAGTTAGCAGGCATAATACATGCATAGTTGCATATACACTTGGAACTAGATGATCAAGATTACTGGTCACAAAGGCAAAGCTGTCTCACGACAACAAAACAATAGTAGATATCACCATCTTGGTAATCAAGATTCAGTCTTCAGTGAAAAGGAAAAATTCAGTTTTCAGTGAAAAGATCTTGATCCTGGTAACAACAAAGTGGTTAGTTACAGGAATGTCTCTCCCGTATATTCCTGACTCTAGCCCTTCTCTTCCTTTGCCCTTATTCAATCCACTAATGCTACTGCTGGTGCTGGGCATCACGCACAGCTTGCAAGTGACAGCATGCTTTGGCTTCTACCCTTACCACACAAGAAGAGAAAGTGAGGCTGTAACAGCTAGCAGTAAAGCAGATCTCTCTTTAGCCTGAGTGGTGTCATCTTATGCTTGTCATTGCAACTGCAACTGCACTATAGCCTCAAATGGCTTTATTCTCCTTCACTTCACCAGGATATGATCTAGTTAGCATCTTTTTCTCCACATCTATAACAGGATTGACCTTGCGCATCTATCCTCATTGGATGGCACCAGTAGTGTGTCACCAACAACTAGCTCAAATGGAAAATCCACAGGATTTTATTTTAAGATAAACAACACACACACACACTAAATGGCCAAGAGAACAGCTGCTAGTCCACCAAGTGAGCTTTGTAAAGACAGACATATGACTATATTCATAGGCATGCTACAACTAGGAAGATTGCTAATGAAAAAAACAGCCTACAAATTTGAAATTTGGAGAAGAACGAAGTGCTACAAGGGCATTCATCATGCTTTATAGTAGCTAATTATTTTCATGAATATAGTCATATGCCATTTATCTCACAATACCAAATCCACTCGACGTACACAGAAATTTCGGCGGCAGGAAAGGCACCTCCCATAATTTTCAAAACGATATTTACAAATCAACTGTAGATTAAACTTTAAGCAATCAGACTTCAAAAGGCAAATCTGACTCAAAAAAGGATATCAAGGACAGTAGGAACATAATCAGACTAATAATCACAAATCATGACAACCTGCTAACACCAATTCAAGCATTCATCAGCCATCAACTCTAATTTATAAACTATCTCCATCCTCAAATGAACAGCTATTTTTGAAATCACTCTGATGGTGTCTAAGCAGGACAATATGAGAAGCAGTGAGAATACAATCGGGCTTACCGGAGAATGGGGGAAGCGGTGGGATCCTGCGGTGGGCTCCTGCGGCGATGGCGAAGTCTCCGTCGATTCTCTCCACAACCCTAGGGCGGTTTCGTGGGCGTGCTCGCGCAGGCCGGTTTTTCAGCAGGACGGGGACAGGCGTGGGCCAGCCGGTGGTGTGGGCACCGACCCCAGCTGGGGGAGGTCGACGGCCGGGCAGGGCGGGCGGGGTGGGAGGGAGGGGCCACGAGTGGGAGGTAGGGGGCGTGGGGGGGAGCTCGATGGCGGCGGGCGTGGGGAGCACGATGGAGTGGGGAGGAGGAGGCGCGTGGGGGAGCTCGGCGGCGCGAGGGAGGGAGGTCGACGGCCACCGATGGAGTGGGAGGGGGAGTGGAGTGGGGAGGAATGGAGAAATGGCGAGCCATTGCTCATGCCCTATTTATTTTATGACTTTGTTTGTCGAGTGTCGGCCCGATCGACACTCTTTCAATGTTTTTTTAAAAATTCCATCAGTTTGCAGAGTGTCGGCCGATGGCGCACTCGATAAACTACTTAAAATCCTCTGTTCTCCTTAAAAAATTCCATCAGTTTGCCGAAAGTGCCACCTATGCAAACTTTCGGCAAACTTATTTCTATATTTCATGTTGCCCTTTTCTTTCCTCTACTTAATTACTTCCCTCTATTTCATGTTTCACTAATTTCATGAAATGAACTTGCATTACACTTTGTTAGGTGCACTCACAAATGTATATTTCAAGCTTGTACAAAAAATTGGACTATTATTTCATGTGTTTGTATATCACGCATCTAAAATTTAATAATTATGACGAAAAGAATTAAAATTACGAAATGGCTCGAAAAAATTGCCAAAATTCACAAGAAGCGATCTTTTTGTTCTCTATTGTATATACAAAAAATTTTGAAGTGAAACTCCAAATCGACATTCAAATTGTCTCCTCATCTTACCGGATCTTTCTCACATCTCAGAAACTTCTCCGGAGATGATCCGATTTGTAAGCAACGTACGTGCCAACTTTGCCGAAACACTCTCAATTTTTTACCATAGCCTCCACGTATGATATCATGACAACTCGACGAATTTCATGATTTTCAGACTTCGTTTGCTTTTTATAGAATTTTCAGACGCGTTTCCCATGCGTTTCACGCTCATGTTTCATGAAACACAATGTTCGAAATTTCTGGTCTGGCCCTGGATACGGTCTCAAAACAGACTCAGTGACAAGAATATCATTTTTTATTCACTTTTTCGGATATTCGAAGCACTTGCAGTTCAAATCCAAAAAATTACCGAAAATTCATTTGACTAAAATAAATTGACGAAATATAGTAAAATAACTCAGAAATGTACAAAACTTCAACACAGAGCAACATGTATTGTAAGACAACAATACAAAAAGTTTGGGGGGCAAAATCAAAAAAAAAAATTTGTTTGCCGAGTGTCAGATGCTGACACTCAATATTACAGAATTTGCCGAGTGTCTCAAGGTGACACTCGGTATAGATGTGGGTTTGCCGAGTGTCGTATTTTAACACTCGGCATATAGGTGGGTTTGCCGTGTGTTAATGTGTGACACTCGGCAAAATGATAATGGAGGTCGACGGTGTTACCCGGACATGAAGTTGTCGTGTGTCTATTCTTTGCCGAGTGTAGGCACTCGGCGTAAAATGTTATGCCGTGAGTTTTGTTGTTGCCGATTGTCATCTTTGGGACACTCGGAATCTTGCCCACGGCAAAGGTGGGGACACTCGGCAACTTAGGTGTTTCCGGTAGTGAGTGTTTGTGTTCCCCTTTTATAGGGCACCACTTACTAAGGCTACTTTTCACAATGCAACCCCTTGTCGGTTATAGTACATCCTTGGAATATTCCTATGCTGATACCGACTACTAAGGGTAATTTCGGGTGCCTTCTTCTTCAATCGCCTTTGCTTGATGGGCCGTGACCGTGAGCCCGTCTGCGGCCCACGGGCCGGCGCCGCCGCCCTTCGGGGAGTCCATTGACTTTCGGAGCCTTCGCCTAGGGCGACCTTCGCCTGTACTTGCACGCCGACTCCCTGTAGCCTCCGCCATTGGCTACTCCCAGGTGCCTTGGCTTCGGTTGCTGGAGCCTCTGCCCGGGACCGCCGTTTGGGTGCCTTTGCCTCGGTCTTGGGACCTTTGCCCCGAACGGCTAACCAAGCGAAGGCCGCCGTCTTCTCGTCCTGCACATCGTCCATAAAGTTTGTTAATCGTTAGCTTTTACTATGGCTTCAGTCTCTGACCTTCACGACTCATAACCGTGTCTCAGCAGTTCCCCCGTTGAGGGCTTGGTTTGATGCTAAAGGGCCTTGCCCTCAAAACATAGTCCTCAGTCTCTGAGGCGCAGAGGCTCTTGCGCACGCGAAGGCTTTTCCCCCTTAACATGGTCCTCAAGCTCTGAGGCACAGAGGCTCCTGCGCATGCGAGGCTTCTTCCCCTTTCCCCCTAGGACACCTAGATCAGACCGTTAGATTGGTGATGTGTCGATGTTTGATTTGCTGCGGTGGCTGCGAAACCGATGCGTTTTGAATGGACATGACCGTTGCCCTCGGAAGCCAAAGCATCACGGCCGGGGCTATATAAGGGCGGTAGGTGAAGGCCTCCTTCCCTATCCTAGCCATTGCTTTTGCTGCTACCGCTTCCTGCGCTGTCCCTTTCCATGCGTCCTTCTCTTAGTTGGTTCTTGCCTTCACTTCCATTCTTGGTCTGTTTCTGAGTTTTAGAAGTGGCTATGCCTATTAGTCCTCCTCCGCACCGGACTTCCTTCTTTGGGCTATACCATCGCCTTCTTGGTGTTAGGTCTAGTGGGTGGTCCACACGGTTCAAGGAGTGCATGATTGCTAGTGCGGAGGCTTTGGGGCTTGAAGAGGACCTTTCTAGAGTCTAGGCCTCCGTCGCAGACTTAATCACCGCTGAAGAGGCAGGAGACATGGCTGACACCTCTAGGATGTGGGATTTCAGGCCTTCGCTCATGACCAAGGGCATGATCAAAGAGTTGTGGCGGCTAGGCTGTTTTGGGGACGCTAAGGTGACGCCTCCGGAGGGTGAGACGATTCCTAAGCCAAAGGCCGCCGATGCCGTGGTCTTTAGGGATTTCTTCCTCTGCGGCCTTCACTTCCCGTCGGCGAGGTTCCTTCACCAGGTATTGGAGGCGTTTGAGGTACAACTTCACCATCTCACGCCCAATGGCATAGTTGCTCTGAGCAAGTTCTACTAGGCCTGCTTGTCCTATGGTGTGGAGTCCAACGTCGGTACCTTCTGTGAATACTACGAGCTCCAGCGTCAGCCTAAGTGGATATCAGTCGGTGGTGCAATATGGAAGTTGTGCCTTTATGCCATGGAGGAATTAGAAGGAGGAGAAGTTGGAGATCTCCTTCGCCTAGAAGAACAAGTGCGCGAAGGATTGGATGTAGTACTGGTTCTACATAAGGACTAGAGGCATGACATCTACTGGATCAGATGGGAAGAAGAATACCCGCTATCCACTGCCCTCGGTGATGATCCCGATGATGCCTTTGACTCAGGGAATCCCAGGCCCAAGGACCAAAGAAGGTCGTGAAGCAAGCGACAAGGTCTTCGCTCTGGCCAGCTGGTACTCCAGAGGTCGTGACTCGGTCAAGGAGATGGTGGCGTCTAACTGCTAGCCCCTTGGTAGGAACAAGCCCGCTATGACCATTGAGATGGTTAGCCTGCCTGTATTTGGCGAAGGTGTCGGGGTTCCTTTCCCGCGCTTTGGGTTTGGGAAGAAGGAGGGCCAGGTTGCGGAGAAGCTGGTGAAGTCCGCGGAGGTGGGGGCGCGCGAGATACTCGGTGAGATGTTCGACAGGGAGTATCTCGTGCGCTGGGCCATCGCCGGTACGATGCCCCAGCTCAATAGAGTTTTTGAAGAGTTTGGGATCCACCACGAGGAACATGACATTCCTACGATGGTGCAGAAGTCCTTGGAGGACAAGGCAAAGAAAGCCACCGCCAAGAATGCAACTGTTGCGGTGGAGGTGAAGAAGAGGAAGGGGGCTACAATGTCCAAGGTCACTATGAAGCGGTGGACGACTAGGGCTGTCTCTGCTACCGCCTCCGCCGACACGTCCGCGGCTGCCTCCACGAATGATGAGGAGGAGGTCGCCGAGAATGTTGGCAGAGGGTCAGGCTTCACTGCTTCTAGCATGGGGGGCGAGCGCACTGCTGCCTCCTTGGACCTTGGCAGCGAAGACCTGATGGATACCACCCTCCAAGGTGCAGGCGGTGGCCTTGCTGCTGAGCCCTCCGCCGTGGCGCCTATGCCCAACATTTTGGGCAACAAAACTTTCAGCTCCGAGGACGAAGGTGCTTGTGGTGGTGATGCTTCTCCGCCGAGGGAAGGGGAGGCTGCTGGCACTAGCCTTTGCCGTCCCACGCATAGTCTTAATGAGGTGTCCGAGGACGAGCTGGAGGCAAACACTCTAGTTGCCCTGCTTCAGGGCACAGAGTTTCAGGCCTCCAATCGCCATGCCGAAGATGTGGGGGGCTCGGGCACTGCCCCGAGTCCTTTGCACCTTGGTGAGTTGCTTTCTAGCTTAGCCTTTACTTTACTACTCGTGTTTTCTTGTTTTACCAGGGCCTAACTCTTTGTATTTTCAGGGGCTTGGCGGAGGCCCTTGGGAAGAATGCTGAGGACCCTACCGATCCCTTGGGTGTGAAACTCGCTCGGATTGGCTTGGGAGCCCCTCCAAGGCCTCCACTTGGTAATCCGACTCCTTGTCCATTCAGCCCTGGCTTGGATGGTGGCAAAGGTTTCTTTTTGTTTCTAGTTTTTCGTTTCTGCGTTATTTATTGTTTTTGGTCTTGCTGACTTTGTTTTCTATTCTAGGTTCCTCCGACAACATAATAAGTGGGTGGGCGGAGGTCCTTGAAGCTGTCTATAATGATATAGGAGGTTGTTCTTCCTATATCTTTTTGTTTATCTTACTTTTTGTCTTACGTTTCTTACATTTGTTTTGCTGTTAGGCCGCCTTCGTCACCACCTGAAGAACATCGACTACTTCAAGTTGCTGCGGATGAACTTGGAGCAGCAATGCGTGGTACGTTGCTTTCTCCATTTTTCTTTCTTCGGCTATTATTCTACTTTGGTTGCAGCTGACGCTCGCCTTGACAGAGCCACTACCTTTCGAAGGCCATTGAAGAGCATGGCACGCAGGAGGTGGTTGACCGTAATTTGGCCATCGATGCCTTGAAGAAGGAGGTTGAGACTCTGGAGGATGAGAAGGCCTGGCTTGTGGGGGAGGTTGGTGGCCTTCGCACTGCCCGTGCTGAATTGGAGGAACTTCAGAAGAAGGTCGACTTGTTAACCAAGGAGGCTGATGGCGTGAAGGCAACTGAGCAACTGGCTGCTGAGCGTGCCGTGAAGGCCATTGAGGCAGCCGACAGCCTTCGGAGAGAGATGGATGCCGAGAGGGAATCTGGTGCTGCTTTGAAGGCACAAGTAGATATGCCATCTAAGTGCCTTGAAGACGCTAAGTCCCTCGGGCTGGCAGCAACCAAGCTTTACGCGGGCGTGCTCGAGCAGTTCGGAGGCTCTACGCCGCCGCCACCTTCTGAGCCTTCGACCTTCAACATCTTCTCCTAGATGAAGGCCAACTTCATGAAGCTCCCCGATTTTGTCAACGGCGTCGTCAACTTTGGAGCTCTAGCATGGAGGAGCTGCCATTCTCCCTGGAACGACGACGGCGTGGTGGGCTCCTGCAATGGGCATCATCGGCGGCGGCGTTGGCGATGCTGCTGCCGATCAGGAGAATATGGAGAAGGAAGGATCTTGGCTTGGGCATGGCTGCTGAGCATGCATGCATGCGATCTTTAAGCCTTTTCATGCATCCTTGCGATGTGATAAGCTAAAGGTGTAGGGTGTACCGAGTGTGTTGCATCGTTTTGTGATGTTGAGTTGGGTGGAGGGTTAGTACAGGGAAGGTTGTGGGGAAATGGGGAATACGCATTTGATGCTTGGAACCGGGTATGCGATTTAAATTGTACAAAATTTTTGGACTCAACGGAATTAGGTGAATCTTGCAATTTTTTGACCTGCATTCATTCTGTTGACCAGTGAAAATATCCAGGTTTAGCTAATAATTAGCTGAATTTTTGCCAAAATTCAATCAAGAGGCCGGCTTAATTAAAGAGGAAACTAATGATTATGAGAAGTTTGCACTTCTACGGTGAAAGAAGAACTTGCGAGTTTGTTTGAACTTTAGACACTAGACTAAAAGTTCAAATTTTGTTCAACTTTTTGACTGATGCGATGTTGTTTTAGCCCTCACTGAAATAGGTGAATTTTGCAGAAATTCAGATGTTTCGGACCAAATCCCATAAATCTCCCATGACAAAACCACCCAATTTATAAGAGCTCAATTGTGATGGCCGACATCCTGTTGAGGGTCCTGAAGGACCTGGATGACACCATTTATCGTAGTCTGGGATAGAGTACAACACATTGATACATAGGGTTACAATAGAAGTGGTTTACAAATTAGAGTGGGGAAGTGTAATTTATTACAGTAACTTGATTCAAATATAAGTAGTTCAAACCTACCTTGAAACACTCAAAATCAAGCGAGCCGGTAAAAGGATGTTCATTACGCTTAAGATAAACATGAGAACTGAGAGATGTTAGAGCTTCTTCATGGGATTAAGAATAAAATGATCCCCTTTTTGTAGCTAGTGATAATAAAGATTGAAGGCAAGGAGTAAACTCCACCAGACCCATTTCTAATCTCCTTACTCTATCTTTTTTATTAATTGAGAAAACCACCCCCTTAACCCTCAAAGGCAGATCAAATGAACCCCCCTTCCCTTACCCTCCCCGCAAGCAGTGGTGTGTAGTGGCTAGAGATGTGGCGAAAGTGGCGGTCACGACGTCAAGGCAGCAGCTAGAGACACCACGACCAAGAAGGCTGGAGGTGGCGACAAACGGCCACATTGGGGAGTTGTGTAGCACGTGGGCTAATAACTGTTTCACTGTGCTAGGCAGTGAGCGTGCGGGCCGGCCATTCCGCCGAGTCAATCACCAAGCCCAGGAGCCACATGGAGGCCGATTGGGTGATCGGCGGGCAAGCAGCGCCGACCTCCACAACGGCGAGCAAGGCTGGCCACCATGTGGGCTTGCCGTGTTGGCCTCCAACCATGTCGTGACATGGGTGGGTGAGACCAGGAGAGAGACCACGCTAGTGATGGCTATGCCCGGACAAGGCCGCTCGCTTGACGGAGTACGAGGGGGTGCATGTGGTTATGGTTTTTGAGGGAAGGGAGAGATGAACATGAGAAAAGAGAGGAGAGATGAAGAAGGTGACAATAAATATGGCCACTAACACGAATGGAAAGGGCATGAATCTTTTCTCAATATGATGCTGTACACTTTTCTTGTTTTCTACAATCTTGTTTTCTCAATCTAGTAGAGATGCTCAACTATAGTGTATATATGGTCACTATCACAAAAGGAAGTCTATTAGCAGGGGCGAAGAATAGGTAAGGCCAACTTGTGCCATGACCGTGCCTAAATTCTTAATTCTTCTTAATAAACATACACACAGTAATCCATGGTTAATTGAGTTCATGCATCATGCATGTATTGTTAGTGGCCCCTTTTAGGGGCCTGTTCGGCAGGACTGAAAAATACTGTTCCAGCTGATTGTTGTGAGAGAAAAATACTGTTCTGACAGGATGTTGTTGAAGCTCTGCCACTGTTAGGTAGAGTGGTGACCTGTAGTCGTTACAGATTCGCATAAGTTGTTAAAATGAATTTTCATTTTCCTTGTTAGGTAGATTATTTTCAGACCCCATTTTTCTTATATTGACGCAAGAAAACGAAGCTAATTTGGGTGTATTGACAAGCTTGTGTTCTTGATAATACAAATTAAACTGACAATTGCTAGTGGTCAAAATTGTTAGTGCTCCCCGGTACAACTTTAAGATTAGTCTAAATTTCAGAAAAAAAAATCATTTAGACCGACAGCTGTTAATCATAGTACATATCGTATCTTTCGGAATAGATCACCAAGAGCTTGAATTATTATTGGTTTGGAGTTCGCACAGGCTCATGGCATGCATGCCCATTGCTGTCACGCCCTTAAGATGACAAGCATTTGGAGTTTCATGAGTAGATACATATAGTTGAGAAACTGATGGTAAGAAAGAATATATTATACAAATATAAATGGTTTAGGACATCTTTATAGTTTATATATAGTGCAATACTTCAACTAGCATTTTGTATTAGACTTATGTCCCTGTACAAAATTCCTTTCACCAAGTCTATTAATATGCGTAGTAATTTTGTCATTATTTAATTGGCAGCAGGCTGCATTTGGTTCATGTCCACAACTTTCCACACCCCAAGTCAGTAGAGTTCATGCGAGAACTAGCATGCGAAACTTTCTTAGCCATATGCACACATATTATAGTCATTTTGGAGTATATTATTGCTCAAGATTGTAACTATATTGCTGATTAATAACAAAGGTCCTCTCTTCTCCGCCAAAAAAAGAGATGCTAAACTTTGCTACAATCGTGGCACAGGATTTCTTGGCTACAATTTTTGTGAATGCTGTAGTTTCTTTAATCTTAATTTTCTTTGAACTTTGTGGGAAAGCTAAGCATCAACCAAATAGGCCATCAGTTTGTTTTGTGGCCAAAGGTTTAGCGTGCCATGCATGCTTTATGCACGGGCATGGTTAGTGCCCGGACGTCCGGACGCCCGCGCCCGCGCCTGTATCAACCTAAAATTTGCAATATTTTTTAAATAGGAGAATTCGATTCATAATGCATTTTGGTGGGCACTTGAATTTAGGAAAATAATAATTTTGTTAAAAATAAAATCAAATATAGGTCAACAAACATGTATGTGCATCATGTTGCTGCATATTATTTTGTATTCCTTGGTTTGAAGTCAGATTTTAAATTGAGTTGAAATTGCATTTTGAAATTGCGTTGGAAAAAACTGGAAAAAGAAAATGAATTTCCCTTCCTTCCCTATTCCCGCTTTCGGCCTGTAGGCCTGCTCCCGCGCCCGTGGCCGCTTCTCCGCGCCAGCCCGCTCGCGCCCCGCGTTCCTTTGCTTCAGCGCGGCCCAGCTCTCCTTCAGTTCTTCCTGCGGCCCAATTGTGTTCTCCCGTGGCGGCATTTGAGTATGGACGTCCCGCCAATGCTCCTCCTGTCACCTGGCAGGAGTTTAGAGAGAATTTCAGGTCCTACCATATACCTGAAGGATTGATAGAGCTCAAGCAGGAGGAATTCAGAGCTCTGAAGCAGGGATCCATGTCCGTTGCTGAGTATCTTGACAAGTTTGCTCAGTTGTCACGTTATGCTCTGAATGATGTGACTGATGATGCTGATAAGCAACACCGCTTTCTCAAGAGTCTGTATGATGGTCTGCAGCTCCAGCTTATGTCCAATACATATCCCAACTTTCAAACGCTGGTGAATCACGCCATTGTTATTGAGAATAAGCGCAAAGAGATGGAGGCCAAGAAGAGGAGGCTTCAGGGACAGGCCTCTAGGAGCAATACCCGTCCACGTACCAATCCTCAGTAAGGCTTCCAGCAGAGGTTGCAGGGACCACCTAACCAGTGGAATCATGGTCAGTATCCTCAGCGCAATCAGAACCAGCAACGTCCACCGTACCAGCAACAGAATGACAATCAACATCCTCAGCAGCAGAGTGGTCAACAGACACCACGACAGGGAGCGCCGAACAATACTCCTATGAAGACTAGTGCTCCTAGCACTCCCAACAAGTGTTTCTGCTATGATAAAGAGGGTCACTTGTCTTATAATTGTCCTGAGAAGCCAAACCAGCAAACCCCCCAAAGGCAGAATAGTTATCAGAAGCCAGCACCCAACACAGGAAAGGTGAATCATGTGTCTACAGAGACGGCGCTTGCGGAACCAGAAGTCATGCTCGGTACGTTTGATGTCAACTCTACTCCCGCCACTGTTCTTTTTGTTTCTAGAGCTTCGTATTCATTCATATCATAAGCATTTGTTAGAAATCATAGCATACCATTATGTGCCATGCAAAATCCCATATTAGTAAACTCATCGAAAGCTAGTATGCAAGCTTCATACCGTTGCCTTCCGACTAGTCTAATCTTAAGGGGGGTAGAGTTCAAAGTGAGCCCATTGTGTTGAGAACATCTGGCATTGATGTAATTCTGGGTATGGATTGGATGATGCGACAGCAAGCAGTGATTCAGTGTAAGGAGAAGATAGTTGTTGTGACCGCACCGAATGGGAAAAGAATCAGTGTTGATGTTGTAGTACAAGCACAGCCGAAAGCCACCGTGAACCAGCTTGATGATCGTGTCAACAAGGAGGACCCAGTAGTGGATGAGTTTCCAGATGTGTTCCCCGATGACTTGCCAGGTATGCCACCTGACCGAGACATTGAGTTTATTATTGAATTATTACCTGGAACTGCACCTATAGCTAAGCGTCCATATAGGATGGGAGTTAATGAATTAGAGGAACTTAAGAAACAAATAAAGGAGTTATAGGAGAAAGGTTTTATTCGTCCTAGTTCGTCACCTTGGGGAGCACCAGTTATATTTGTTGACAAGAAGGATGGTACTCAGAGGATGTGTGTTGATTATCGGTCACTAAATGAGGTTACTATCAAGAACAAGTATCCATTGCCTAGAATTGATGACTTGTTTGATCAGTTGAGAGATGCTTGTGTGTTCTCTAAGATTGATCTTCGTTCTGGTTATCATCAGTTGAAGATTCGAGCAACTGACATACCTAAGACAGCTTTTACTACGAGGTATGGTTTGTATGTGTACACCGTTATGTCCTTTGGTTTAACCAATGCACCTGCCTACTTTATGTACTTGATGAATAAGTTGTTCATGGAGTTTTTGGATAAGTTTGTTGTGGTATTTATTGATGATATATTGGTATTCTCCAAAATGGTAGAAGAGCATGCTGAACATCTGAGGTTGGTCTTGCAGAAGCTCAGGGAACACAAAGTGAAGCAAGTGTGAGTTTTGGTTGAAGGAAGTTTCTTTCCTTGGTCATGTTGTCTCTAATGGTGGAATATTAGTGGATCCAAGCAAGGTGAGAGATGTGTTGAATTGGAAACCACCAACCGATGTGGGAGAGATTCGTAGTTTCTTGGGATTGGCTGGATACTATAGAAGGTTCATAGAAGGTTTCTCTAAACATGCCAAGCCTATGACAGCTTTGTTGGAGAAGAATGCTAAGTTTGTGTGGTTCAAGTAGTGCCAGGCTAACTTTGAAGAATTAAAGAAAAGATTGACTACTACCCTAGTATTGGTTTTGCCAGATTTGAACAAGAGCTTTTCAATCTATTGTGATGCATCTCGTCATGGTCTTGGATGTGTTCTTATTTAAGAAGGAAGAGTAGTGGCCTATGCATCCCGACAGTTGAGAAAGCATGAGCTAAACTATCCTACTCATGATTTGGAGTTAGCAGCAGTGGTTCATGCTTTGAAGATATGGAGGCACTATCTTATCGGACATAAGAGTGACATCTATACTGATCAGAAGAGTCTGAAGTACATTTTCACACATACGGATCTGAATATGAGACAACATCGATGGTTAGAGTTGATCAAAGATTATGATCTGGAGGTACACTATCATCCTAGGAAGGCGAATGTTGTTGCCGATGCTCTTAGCAGGAAGAGTTATGCCAATGAGGTGCAAGTGGCACCTATGTCAAGCGAGTTGTGTGATGAATTTGAGCGACTAAATTTGGGCTTTGTCACTAATGCAGTGGAGTTGGTGTTGGATCTTAAACTAGAGCAAGAAATACATGAGGGCCAGTTACAGGATGCGAAGTTGAAGGAGATAGCGGAAAACATAGTGATAGGTAAGGCACTAGGTTTCCGTATGGATAATAATGGAACTCTTTGGTTTAGGAAAAGACTATGTGTGCCTGAGGATAAGGCTATACGAGTGGCAATTCTTCATGAGGCATACGAGTCTGCTTACTCTATTCATCCTGGAAGTACCAAGATGTATTTGGATTTGAATGAGAAGTATTGGTGGTATGGACTAAAGAGAGATGTTGCTGAATATGTTGCTTTATGTGATACTTGTCAGAGAGTCAAAGCTAAACATCAAAGACCTATAGGGTTATTACAACCAATGAAGATACCTGAGTGGAAGTGGGAAGAAGTTGGTATGGATTTTATAGTTGGGTTACCACACACTCAGAGAGGCTATGATTCAATTTGGGTGATAGTGGATCGGTTAACTAAAGTTGCTCACTTCTTACCGGTCAAGACTACCTATACTGGACCCCAATTGGCTACATTATATATGGAGAGAATAGTGTGTCTACATGGAGTTCCCAAGAAAATTGTGTCTGATTGAGGTACTCAATTTACATCTCATTTTTGGCAGCAAGTACATAGTTCATTGGGAACAAAGTTGAACTTTAGCACAGCATATCATCCTCAGACAGATGGGCAAACTAAGAGGATTAATCAGATATTAGAGGATATGTTGAGAGCTTGTGTATTGCAGTATGGTATAGTTGGGACAAGAGTTTGCCTTACACAGAGTTTTCGTACAATAACAGTTATCAAAAGAGTCTTAATATGGTACCTTTCGAAGCTTTGTATGGACGAAAGTGTAGAACCCCGTTGTTTTGGAATCAAACGGGAGAAACCCAAGTGTTCGGACCAGATGTTTTAAGAGACGTAGAAGAGCAAGTAAGGATGATTAGAGATAACTTGAGAGTGGCTCAGTCTCGACAGAAGAGTTATGCTGACACTAGGAGAAGAGAATTGGTTTTCGAAGTAGGTGATTATGTTTACTTGAAGATGTCACCTATGAGAAGTGTGAGAAGATTTAACAAGAAAGGAAAGTTAGCACCAAGGTATATTGGACCTTTCAAGA
The DNA here is from genome assembly GCA_904845875.1 of Miscanthus lutarioriparius. Taxonomy (NCBI): domain Eukaryota; kingdom Viridiplantae; phylum Streptophyta; class Magnoliopsida; order Poales; family Poaceae; genus Miscanthus; species Miscanthus lutarioriparius. The sequence continues at coordinate 106,272,403 of CAJGYO010000010.1, read as the reverse complement.
TTTTAGAGAGACGTGGTGAAGTAGCTTATCAGTTGAAATTGCTTGAGAGTTTGTTAGGTGTACATGATGTGTTCTATGTGTCTCAATTAAAGAAGTGTTTGCGTGTACCTGAGAAGCAGATACCGTTAGAAGAATTTACAGTTAAGGAAGATCTCACTTCTGAGGAGTTTCCGGTAAGGATTTTAGAGATGGCAGAAAGAGTTACAAGGAGCCGAATTATAAAGATATGTAAGGTTCAGTGGAATCGGTATACAGAAGATGAGGCTACTTGGGAAAGAGAAGAGGATCTAAGGAAAACATACCCATAGCTTTTTGAGTAAGCATCGTCCGCATCTCGAGGACGAGATTCATTTTATGAGGGTAGAATTGTAACACCCTAAAATTTGCAATAATTTTTAAATAGGAGAATTCGATTTATTATGCATTTTGGTGGGCATTTGAATTTCAGAAAATAATAATTTTGTTAAAAATAAAAACAAATATAGATCAACAAACATGTATGTGCAACATGCTGCTGCATATTATTTTGTATTGCTTGGTTTGAAGTCAGATTTTAAATTGAGTTGAAATTGCATTTTGAAATTGCTTTGGAAAAAAATTGGAAAAAGAAAATAAATTTCCCTCCCTTCCCTATCCCCGCTTTTGGCCTGTAGGCCTACTTCCACGCCCGTGGCCGCTTCCCCGCGCCATCCCACTCGTGCCCCGCATTCCTTTGCTTCAGCGCGGCCCAGCTCTCCTTCAGTTCTTCCCGCGGCCCAATTCTGTTCTCCCGTGCTGGCCTAGCTTCGCCGAAGGCCCAGTCACGCAGCGCCAGCGTGTTCCCCTCTCTCCTCCCGCTGACCGCCCTGGCCCACTGGTTAGGGTTATCCTCTTCCTTGCGTCGTGTCCAAGTCGGAGATTGCCGCCGACGCCTTCTGTGTCCGGCTCTGCTACGCCGCGGGTGCCGTGCCACCCATGTCCCCGCGCCTCTTAAATACCGCCCGTGCCTACGCCGCCTCCCTATCCCACCTTAGAGCAAGATTCTGTTCCTGCCCGAGCCCACATTAGTCATAGCCCTAAGCGCCGCCATCAACCATCCTGAGTCGGCCACCATCGTAGCTTCTCCGCTGGTTTTTTTGGTTTCGGTGAGTTCCCCTCCTCTCCTCTCTCTCCTGGATCTCTCTGTTCAAAAAACCGTGCACTGTAGGCCCTAATCTGAGAACTCCGGCAAGCTCTCTTTGTCCAGCCATGGCATCACCACCATTCACCTAGCCGCCGGCCACTTACGCCCACCCGATCCGATCTTAGCCGCCCAAATCTAATCCAGCGGCCCAAGATCAAGGATACCCATTCGCTGGCGTTTTTGCAAAAAACCCCTTACAATTAATCGGATCTTAACCCATAGTCCATAGCATCTTTCTAGATTTCGTTTTCTTCTTTTGAAACTGTACTTTGTTTTGGTTAGGTTTAAAATACGTTTTCACCTATTCACAGTTTTGCCACTACTCTTGTTTTAGCCATAAAATCTTCATTTTAACTCTGATTTGACCTGTTCAACTTGCGTTAGATTCGTAATTCCATAATCTACATGTTCATACTACTGTTAAGTAGGTTTTCAACTTTTAAAATTCAAGGTTAGATTTAAACAATTATTTTACTAAAGGAAAACTTGTTTAGTCCATAACTTCTTTGTGTTTAGCTCCAATTTTTGTGATCTTCGTGTCTGTGTATTCATAGTGAGACGTAGATTCGTTTTACAAACTTTTCATCTTGATTTTATGATGTTTGGTGTACTGTTCTAATCTATAGCTTTTGTTTGCTATGCATGATTGCTTTTGGATACTTGTATGTTGCTGTGATTATCGAGTATAGACGGTGAGCAATTCATGGGAGACCAAGAGTACTACTTTGACGAGCAGGAACAGCAGGACTACTTTGTTCAAGGCAAGTATAGCATGGGATCATCCTTGTTTCCTATTCACTTTAATATATTAAATTCATGTTGCATGTGTCGCCTTGATAGAGATTCCCTAGAATTAAACTTATACCTTGTCATCTACGGGATATGCATTGGGTAGCTTTGCTAGTGCTCAACTAAACTATGATCTTGTAACTTGACTAATGGTATATGCAATAAACATTAAAATATGACTTTTTAGCAACTTAGAAATATGGGGCTGGAGTGTTTAGCTACTTTCTAAATGCTTCAGATTCCTCTCCCTAAGGACTTATCTGTAAGTGATCATCCGGGACTTACAGTATAGCTGTGAGGGCTACATGGCTCTGGCTTTAGCTCAGTATGAGGACCTTTTCTAGCTTGTTAATGGTTACCTTTATTGGTGTAAGAATGGCTTGACGAATCGGGTATAGTGCGGCCTTTGTCCCCTTGAGTATAGGTTGCGCGTCATTGTGCCATCGGGAAGGGGGGCTCTACATCTGTTTGTTGAGTGAATCTAATGGCCCTAACTTGTTAGGTGAACCTTTGAAAGGCTTCATAGTGACCCATACCTTCTCACCTTGGAAGTGTTTTGGGAGTTGCAAACTCAGGCATATGGGTATCACGACTCATAGTGGAAGTGTACAACCTCTGCAGAGTGTAAAACTGGTATATTAGCCATGCTCACAGTCACGAGCTGCCTTGAAACATTTACGGAATAGATGAACACTAAGAATTATCTGTTTATGCTATTCATTATTCATGTTTACATTGATCATGTGTTTTGCATTGGGAATTGAAACAACTTGTTGCTACTCTTATGCTAAAATGGTGACAATTAAAAGCTAAATGCTGTTAAACCTGTGTCAAGCCTTTTGAGCCTCATGAACCCCATGTTACACTTGTTGAGTACGACATGTATTTACGCTTGTTTATTTTCATTATTTGGATAAAAATCCTAGATGGGTAACAGATGGCTATGGTAATGACGATTTTCCTTAGGACTACTAGACTTGTGGTCAACCAGTCGACGTCCCTGTGACATGGAGCTTCCGTGAGAGATCTTTTCTTTATACTTCCGCTATATCTATGTTAAGACTCTGTCTTATTATGCGTGATGTAATAAACACTTGTGATGATACTATTTATAATTTGTCGGCTTATGTGTGTGACTGATCTCTGGGTGCACATAGATTTTGCATCCCATTTTATCCTTAAAACTGGGTGTGACAGCGCCGCTTGCTGTGCTCGTCCCGCCTGCCACGCTTGCTACTAAGCCTGCCCTCCTTGCCTTGTACGCAACTGCTGCACTTGCACGTCCGCCCCTGCATGCCGCATGCAACTGCTGAGCCTGCACACCTACCCTAGCAAGTTGGTGCATCTACGCATGCAGTTGTGCGTCTGATGCGCATGCAGGTGAGGACCACCCACGCCCGCTTCGCTTGCCATGCACATGGGGACCACTGCGCCCGCAAGGACCGCCTCCGCATATGCTTGCTTACTGCGCCAGCTGATGCTTCAACATGAAGCACTTCTGCAACAAACGTCTAAAATAGGAAACATTTGCAACATATGCTTGCAAAATATGTGTGTAGCAACTGCAACATATGCAACATCCAGATAAAAACACTTGCAACATACATCCGAAACAGATGAAACATTTTGAATAGACGTTTGCAACATATGTATATATCCACTGAAACATATGCAACATCCAAATAAAACACTTGCAACATACGTCTATAACAGATGAAACATTTGAAATAACACTTGCAACATACTTGTACAACCATTGCAACATATGCAACGTCCAGATGAAACACATACTACATTCGGATGAAACACATTCAACATCCAAATGAAACATATGAAATATACATCAAAATGCGTGAAACATACGGAGCTGGTGCCATAGAGTATGCGGGCCCCACGCTCCTTCTCTCTGCCGGTCCTTCTCTCTCTGGTCACAACGCATGCACATGCCCCCACGCATTGCATGCACCCCACACCGAGCAAGGCAAAATGCGCTCCCATGCGCTGCCCGTGCCCCACGCAGAACGAGTGGCCGCATGAGCTCCCATGCGCTGCCCCGCGCCGCATGCACCCCACACCGAATGAGAAGCCGCCCATGCTCCCATGCGCTGCCCCATAGAAAAGGACCGGAGTGGGCCCTGCCTAACTGCAACTACACGCCCTGCTTCATTTTTTCTTGGTCAACACGTGTGTGCGGGGGTTGGTCTATCTGGACGGACGGACACCCTCAAGCAAGCATTACCGTTTACGCATGCTCCGCGTGGATATTAATTTTGATCATGGGCCACCTAACTCGACCTTCCAAATTTTTTTTGCCTGACTTAACTCGCTAGTATGTCGGGTCAGATTCGAGTTATGATTTTAGACCCATGACTCGATCCAACCTGAGAAATCTGACCCAAAGTAGTAAAACCTGATCTAATCCCATCTGCCGGTGCGTCGACAGACCAAAAATTTTGACATGACAATTTTTTATTGGCCCAAGTCGAGTCCGACCCGATCCCAGTGTTTAGCATCATCTAGCAGTTCCTTTTACTCCATGTCTTTCAAGACAACTTAAGACTCTTTCAATTCTTTTGGACACTTCTACTGGACCAACAACAAAGACGGGTCAGTCCTTACCAAGATCAAACAATAGACCTTATCTATAGAGATTCAAGTTCTATATATTTTTGGTCATTGTGTGTGACCCGAAACTTGATAAAAATGAATTACAATGCTGCCATGTACAACTAATCTAGTCTAGGGGAAGAAACAAACTAAACTACTTCGACCTATAAAATACCAAAACGGCTGCCACTTGCATCCTTACTTTATGTCAGCCCAGCTAGCCCACTATGAAAATGGATCGAGAATGTTATCAGCGGCCCACTCACCTGCCTTCTCCGTGCTTTACTTGTCTCTGGAGACTACCAGATCCCATTCCACACGGCTCAGAGCCTCGCACAGATTGAGAATGTTAATTTCTGGTGAGTGTGTATCACTGAAGATATTGGTAGAAGTTCAGTAGACCGTGGAATGCGTATGAACGTGTTTGGGACTTCATGTTGTATGTCATCAACACAATACCACCTAACACGATTCATGTTTCTTGTTACATATAGTTCATGAATCAAAATATTTCATTATTCCGGTATAATTGTTTGGTGAGGTGAAAGCATTGAAATAAATGATGTAGTAGATATTTTTTTGCTGTATAGTTGTTGTTTGGTCAAGTATTCCTTCTACCAGTTTGTGCTTATAGTTATTTAACAATGGTTATTTACCGTGCATAAATCGAAAGATCCTATGTTCTGTACACGCATGTCTTACTTACTTATGCTAATAATAGAACTACTATTGAGGTCAGTCATTCTAGAGAATTTTCATGATCTAGTTTATCGGTGGCAAGCATAAAGTGCCCTATGTAATGGTTTTTGGGTACAGTGTGAACTTACAATGCTCTGATGCATTTAATGCACAGAATATGATGTTTGATCAAAATATTTGTCTATTTCTAAAATACTAGAGCTTTCAATCTCCCCCCTTTTTGGTAATTGATGACAACCCTTTCACAAAGATATGAATTGAAAATTTGTTTGAATCAATGTTGCTTGTCCAAGCATATTTACCATGTGTAAAAGGATATGGACAAGTTCCATGAATCCCTAATGGTAGCAATTGCTGCCCCTATATATGTGCTAAGAGTTTAGATTGTAACTTGCACATATGCTTAGATAGAAAATATAGGAGACAGTGTCTACCAAATGATGCTAAGGTATAAGAGATGGACCTTTGAAGCGTGATACCAAACGGAGTGCACCAATATACTATTCTTAGCACCATTAGTAACTAGACATACACAAAAACTAGAATACCCCATGAGATCAACATTAGAAGCAAGGGTATAGTTTTCATAAAATGAACATAAGTCTAGTTTCTTAACCTATGCATGCTAGTTTTTCATTTCATCATTCAATCCTATAACTAGCATATACCATGCAAGCATAAATATTTAAATTTAAAACTTGTGCCATGCAGGCAAACATATGAAGCAAACATATGAAATGCACATTCAAATGCATCCACCAAGTTTATGAGCCTGCTCCCCCTACTTGTGTGCTCAAAATTTTAATTGATCCCTTACTTTGTCATATCTCTCCCCCTATGTCAATTTCTCAATTTCTCCCCTTTTGTTATCTTTTCACTATTTTTGTACACTATTTCTCCCCCTTTGTCATCAATGACCACAAAGGTTCAAAATGAAGATAGGTTGAGATTATCAATGTCAATCAATAGGGTGAGGAACAATTTCCGAAATTTGGTTCAATCTAGAATACTTGCCAAAGTTATTTAACTCAGTTTGATCCAAGGACAAGCTTCTTCACACCTCCAAATAAGAGTTATCTTGTACCATGTTGACTTAAATACTTATAGCTTATTTTCTAAATCAAACACTAGGTTTACAAGCCCACAAACATGTCATATGCTACCACTAGACCAAATTAAGCATAGAAGCACTAGTGGTACCATACAAACATCAAAATAATCTAATTTTCATGAATGAGCCTATTAAATGTGAAAGATGACTAGATGCACTAAACATGTCCTTAGCAAGGATGTATGCCATGCCAATCAACTTTTACCTTAGATTGCTCGATGGAGAGGCATATCATATAAGTGGGGGGTGCATCAATACATATTTGAGAAATCCAATATGTTCAACTCATTCCTTAGCTTGCAAAACCTTTTCTCATCCAATGGCTTGGTGAATATATCAGCAAGTTGATCTTCGGTGCCTACACTCTCAATGCAAATGTCCCCTTTTTGTTGGTGATCTCTTATGAAATGGTGGCGGGCATCAATGTGCTTTGTTCTTGCATGTTGAACCGGATTGTTGGTTAACTTGATTGCACTCTCATTGTCACATAGCAATGGTACTTTCTTGAATTTGATTCCAAAGTCATTCAAGGTGGCCTTCATCCAACGTATTTGTGCACAACAACTACCGGCAGATATGTATTCGGCTTTGGTGGTTGATAATACAACACTATTTTGCTTCTTTGATGACCATGAAACAAGTGATCTTCCCAACAAATGACATGTGCCCGAGGTGTTCTTCCTTTCAACCTTACATCCCGCATAATCTGAGTCAGAGTAACCAACTAGCTCAATCTTTGCTCCTTTGGGATACCACAAACCAACATTTTGTGTATGCTTCAAGTACCTCAATATTCTCTTTTTAGCCTTCAAATGACTTTCTCTTGGTAAGGCTTGAAATCTTGCACACATGCATACACCAAACATGACATCTGGCCTTGATGCAGTCACATAGAGTAGGCTTCCAATCATATACCAAAACAATTTTTGATCCACCATATTGCCACTTGCATCACTATCCAAGTTGTCATTTGTTCTCATTGGTGTATTAATGGCTTTGCTATCACTCATGCCAAACTTCTTGAGCATGTCTTTGATGTACTTGCCTTGACTCACAAATATACCATTTTTCAATTGCTTGATTTGAAGACCAAGGAACTAACTTAACTCTCCAATCATGGACATTTAAAACTCATTAGCCATCATCTTTCCAAACTCTTCACAAAAGTCTTGATTGGTTGATCCAAATATGATGTCATCAACATAGATTTGCAACACAAATAAGTCTTTGCCAATCTTCTTGCTGAAAAGAGTGGTGTCAACCTTGTCCATCATGAACCCTTTAGAGAGTAGGAAGTCCCTCAATCTCTCATACCATGCTCTAGGTGCTTGCTTCAAGCCATACAATGCCTTCTTCAACTTGTACATATGGTCGGGCTTCTTGTCATCTTCAAAACTGGGAGGTTGCTCAACATATACTTCTTCATTGATGTAACCATTGAGAAATGCACTCTTAACATCCATTTTATAGAGCTTGATGTTGTGGGCACAAGCATAGGCTAATAAGATTCTAATTGCTTCCAATCTAGCAACTGGGGCATATATTTCTCCAAAGTCAAGACCTTGAACTTGTGTATATCCCTGTGCTACCAATCTTGCTTCCTTACTACTATCCCATCTTGATCTTGCTTGTTTCTAAAGACCCATTTGGTTCCAATCACATTGTGTCCCTTTGGTCTCTCTACCAATTCACATACTTGATTTCTTGTGAAGTTATTCAATTCTTCGTGCATAGCATTCACCCAATCAACATCCTTCAATGCTTCATCTATCTTCTTTGGTTCAATGGATGACACAAATGAGAAATGCTCACAAAATGAAGCCAATCTTGATCTAGTTTGCACACCTCTTCAAATTTCACCAATGATAGTGTCCAATGGATGATCCCTTGCAATATTGGTTGGTTGGAGGATTAGAACTTGATGGCTTGCACTTGCTTGATCATTGGGTTGAGATGATGCACTAGCCACTTGATCTTGTTCATTATCTTGAGAGCCACTTGTACTAGCTTGATTTGTATCATCTTGCGCATTTGAGTTAGAGAGCACTTGCACTTGATCATCTTCATCATCATTCACTTGTCTAGGCCTCAATTCACCAACATCCATGTTCTTCATGGCATTTGAAAGTTGAATGCCTCTAACATCTTCCAAGTTCTTATTCTCTTCTTGTGAACCCTTGGTTTCATCAAATTCAACATCATGAAGTTCCTCAAGTGTACCACTATCCAAATTCCAAACTCTATATGTTTTGCTAGTAGTTGAGTATCCAAGTAGGAATCCTTCATCACATTTCTTGTCAAACTTGCCCAATCTAGTGCCTTTCTTCAAGATATAGCATTTGCAACCAAAGACCGAAAAATATGCAATGTTGGGCTTTCTACCATTCAAGAGCTCATATGGTGTCTTCTCTTTCAATGGGTGACAATAGAGGCGGTTGCTACAATAGCAAGCCATGTTGATAGCTTCAGCCCAAAAAGTTTGACTCACATTGTACTCACTAAGCATAGATCTTGCCATATCAATGAGTGTTCTATTTTTCCTCTCAACATGGCTATTTGATTGTGGAGTGTACTTGGCCGAGAATTGATGTCTAATTCCAAATTCATCACACAACTCATCAATTCTAGTGTTCTTGAATTCACTACCATTGTCACTTCTAACTCTCTTGATGGTTCTTTCAAACTCGTTGTGAATGCCCTTGACAAATGATTTGAATGTTGCAAACACATCACTTTTGTCCACTAGAAAGAATACCCAAGTGTATCTATTGTAATCATCCACTATCGCAAAGCCATATTTGTTTTTACCGATGCTAGTGTATTGTGTTGGTTCAAACAAATCCATGTGCAACAACTCAAATGCTTTACTAGTGCTCATAATGCTTTTCTTAGGATGGGTGTTTCCAACTTGTTTGTCGGCTTGATAAGAGCTACAAAGCTTATCCTTCTCAAACACTATATCTTTCAAGCCTCTAACCAAGTCATGCTTAACCAATCTATTCAATTGTTTCATTCCAACTTGACCAAACCTTCTATGCCATAACCAACCCATGCTAGACTTAGTGAACAAACATGTAGATAGTTGAGCTTCACTAGCATTGAAATCAACCAAGTATAGATTCTCATATCTAAAACCATTGAATATCAAGTTAGAGCCAGCTACACTTATGATCTCTACATCATCCACACCAAATATGCACTTGAAACCAAGATCACACAATTGAGCTACCAATAATAGGTTGAAGTTCAAGCTCTCTACTAGTAGCACATTGGAAATGCTCAAGTCATTGGATATTGCAATCTTACCAAGACCGTTGACCTTGCCTTTGCTATTATCACCAAACATGATACTATCAATCCCATTGCTCTTATTTTCATTGATTGAATTAAACATTCTTGGATCACCAGTCATGTGTTGTGTGCACCCACTATCAAGCACCCAATGCTTTCCTCTGGCTTTATAATTGACCTACAAAAGAAGATTAATTCTTTTTAGGTACCCAAACTTGCTTGGGTCCTTAAAGGTTAGTTACCAAAGTCTTTGGTACCCAAATGGCCTTCTTCTTTGGGCCCATAATTGGTGTACCAATGAACTTAGCCTTCACACCATTGGCAACCTTAACAAGCATGTAACAAGAATCAAATCTAATTGAGGATACATTAGGTTGCTTGTTCTTGTTAGTCCTGCAGTATTGCTCTATATGCCTAACTTGCTTGCATCTATTGCAAAAACGACCATTGCCCTTCACAAAGCAAACTTTGGGAGTGACAAAGGTTGCCTTGCCTTTCTTGGGGGTATAGCCTAATCCCTCTTTGTTGAGAGAAAACCTTTGGCTACCAAGCACTTTAGGAAGCAGACATCTCCACCATAGGCATTGCCTAAGGCACGAGTGAGCTCATTCACCTCCTTCTTGAGGGTCTCATTTTCCACCATTAGTGAGGCATCACAAGTGAAACCATCACCCAAAGGTGAAGTTGAAGTTGAAGTGCTAAAATAAGGGTTAGTGGGAGCAACTACAATGGGCTTATAAAAAGATTCATCAATAATATCACATGTTTGTCCCACATCACAAGACACAATCACTTGCTTCTTCTTGGCTTCCTCCATTTTGACTTGCTCGATGAGAGAGGAGTGAGCCTTTTCAAGCTTAGAGTGAGCTTTGCCAAGCTTCTTATGGGTTTCTATTATCCTCTCATGAGTGGCATTTAGCTTATCAAAGGATTGCTCAAGAAATTTGACTTTCTTGCGCAATTCTTTGCACTCCTTTCTCTTCATCTCAAAGCAAGTGTGCACTTGCTCACACATGTCCATGAGCTCCTCCTTCGTATACTCCTCATCATCATCATCACTCCTACAAGCATCACTTTCACATTCATCATCATCACTCACATCATATTTTACCTTGGTAGGCTTTGCCACGAGGCATGTTAATGGAGTGTCAAAGATGGAGGGCTTGTTGTTGATGGCAATGCTTGCTAGTGCTTTCTTGATAGATTTCTTGCCATCATCACTAGAGCCATCACTATCCCAAGTGACCACATAGCCTCCACCCTTCTTCTTCTTTTGGAAGGTCATCTTCTTCTCCTTGTGCTTCTTCTTCTTATCCTCATCATTGTCACTATTGTAGGGACAATCCGCTACAACATGATCGGGGCTCTTGCAATTGTAGCATCTTCTCACATATTATTTGCTTTTGGTGTGATCTCTTCTTTTTCTTGCACCATAGCCCTTCTTCTTCATGAATTTGCCCATCTTGCGCACAAATAGAGCCATGGCCTCATCATCAATGTCACTAAGATCCTCATCATTACTTGATTTTTTCTTGGACTTGCCCTTGTTCTTGGATGATGAGCTAGCCTTGAATGCTACACTCTTCTTCTTCTTGTCTTCATCTTCCTTCTTGTCATCCTTGTCAACCCCTTCCCTTTCTACATGGTATGTCTCTTGTGTCATGACATCACCTAGTACTTGGTTAGGGGTAATCTCCTTCAATCCTCCTCTTATGATAAGCAATCTCAACATCTCAAATCTTGGTGGTAAGCACATCAAGAACCGATGAGAGACATCATCATCATTGATCTTCTCTCCCAAAGCCTTAAAGTCATTGATAATCACTTGCAACTGATGGAACATCTCCGGAATGCTCGCATCATCCTTTATCTTGAAGCTTATCAACTTGTCCTTGAGGATGTATAACTTAGCACTCTTCACCACCCGTGTGTCCTCATATGTTTCCTCCAATCTCTTCCACACCTCATGAGCTCTATCACAATCCTTGATTTGCTCAAACACCTTGGAATCAATGGCATTGTATATGGTGTTGAGAGCCATTGTATTACATTGCTTGTTGGCCTTGTCTTGCTTGGTGAGATTGTCGAGATCAATGATAGCATAGTCACTCTCGGTCATATCCCACACTTGATCATTGATTGAACCAAGATAGATCTTCATCTTTCTCTTTTAATAATCATAACATGTGCCATCAAAGAACGGTGGTTTGCCCCCCACATGGTTGTACTCAATTTGAGCCATCTTTTGACACTGAGGTTGTTAAGCCTTCAATCAAATGGTGACCACAGCTCTGATACCACTTCAAAGATCCTAATATGGCTAGAGGGGGGGTGAATAGCCTATTTAAAAATCTACAAACCAACTAGAGCAATTTGATTAGTATGACAAATAGCGAAAAGCAAACTTGCTCTAGCTCTACAAGGGTTGCAAGCCACCTATCCAACAATTCTAGTTACTATGATCACTAGACACACAATTTACTAAGTCACTACTCACTAAGAGCTCTCACACTTGCTACACTAAAGAGCTCCACTAAATGAACTTAAGCTACAAAGCAAGCTCTCAATTCTAGCTACACTAAAGAGCTTGCTACAACTAGTTTGCGGGAATGTAAATGAGTAAGTAAGGTGATTATACTGCCGCATAGAGGAGTGAACCAATCACAAGATGAATACTAATTCAATCACTAGGAGAATACCAATCTTTTTCTCCTGAGGTTCACGTGCTTGCCGGCACGCTAGTCCCAGTTGTGTCGACCAACACTTTGTGGTTCGATGGCTAAGAGGTGTTGCATGAACCTTGTCCACACAATTTGACACCATAAGAACCTACCCACAAGTGAGGTAACTCAATGACATGAGCAATCCACTAGAGTTACCTTTCGGCGCTCCATCGGGGAAGGCACAAGACCCCTCACAATCACCGCTATCGGAGCCGAAGACAATCACCAACCTCTGCTCGACAATCCTTGCTGCTTCAAGCCATCTAGGTGGCGGCAACCACCAAGAGTAACAAGTGAATCCCACAGTGAAACACGAACACCAAGTGCCTCTAGATGCAATCACACAAGCAATGCACTTGGATTCTCTCTCAATCTCACAAAGATGATGAATCAATGATGGAGATGAGTGAGAGGGCTTTGGCTAAGCTCACAAGGTTGCTATGTCAATGCAAATGACTAAGAGGGTGAGCTAGAGCTGGCCAAACGATATTTATAGACACCCCCAAACAATAGAGCCGTTGACTCAATTATTGGGCTGACTGTAGGATGACCGGACACGCAGGTCGTGTGCACCGGACACCTCCGGTGTGGTGACCGAACGCATCCGGTCGCTGCCTCACCACCACGTGTCCCTTTCAAATTGTTTAGCCATTGGCACCCAATGGCTATCTCTGCACACAGTAATACTACGTGATTGGACGCGCTGTTAGAAAATGACCGGACCTAGGAGATGCAGCGTCCGGTCGAGTCTAGAGAGCTCCCAGAGCCGCTCTGGGCCGACCGGACGCGTTCGATCACACCAGACCGGACGCTCCTAGCGTCCGATGAATTATTGCGCTGAAAATCAAAGACTTGCTGGTTCAAACCGGACGCATCCGGTGTGGCGACCAGACATGTCCGATCGCTCTCTGCAATCCTGCATCAGGCTATATCACTTTGACATGGTGCCGAACAATAACTCGTCAGCGTCCGGTCACTCCACTGAGCCAGAGTCCGGTCACTTTCACTCAGTCGCTCACCTCGGGTCCAAATATCGGACACGTTCGGTCCTGATTTCGGACATGTCCAGTCACTTCTGTCTGACTATCCCAAGACTAGATAAAATACCAGACGCGTCTGGTCCCAATTTTGGACATGTCCGGTCACACTGTGACCAGCTTGACTAACTCCTTTTCAACTCTATCTTCTTTACCCTTGCTCAAATGTGCCAACCACCAAGTGTATCACCTTGTGCACATGTGTTAGCATATTTTCACAAATGTTTTCATGGGTGTTAGCACTCCACTAGATCCTAAATGCATATTGTCGGTGCAGAAAGTGACCAACACATAAATATTTGTAGTTTTGCCATACGTTGTGATCGGATGTGGCCTAGCACTCAATGACATAGGGTTTATACTGGTTCAGGCAACGTGCCCTACGTCCAGTTTGAGTCGGTCGGTGACTTTATTCCCGATCGAACTCTGGTCTGAAGGACCGGAGAGATAGGAGCTCCACTATGTGCTAAGTGTTCGAGCGTGTGCTCAAGGTCTGAACCTGGTGGTTCTGTTGTGGTGTGTTGAATCGATGTAAGTGAGCTAAGTCCTCCCCTTTTGGGAGGGAGTGTGTCCCCTTTTATAGATGAAGGGTATGACTTTACAAGAGAGAGAGAGAGTATGTGTGCTAAGTCTTGTTGCCCACGCCGTCGGGTACAAGATGATTGTAGGCGCCCACAACACTGTTAATGTCAGATGCATGTGGGAGGTTACGTCGTCTTCTTCCGGTATGGCAGATGTCGGTGCCTGCTATACTGTTGATGCCCAGAGGCATGTGAGGGGTTTTACCGTGTTCCCCTGATAAGGCAAATGCCGGCGCCCACAACACTGTTGATGCCTAGAGGCATGTGGGGGGAGCCTTACTGTGTTTGTCTGATATGGGAGTTGATGGTGCCTACAACACTGTAGGGCAAATGTCGGCACCCACAACACTGCTTGGGCTCTGATATGCCAGGAAGGTCATAGGGTACCCTTCTGACATGCCCTGTTTGTACTATTTCTATAGGTGTATAGGGTACGTTCCTAGGTATTGCAGTTGACTTGGGTGCCCTGCCTTGCTTTTTTCGTCTGTTCCCTAGTCCTCACCGAGCGGGCGTCCCCGGTCGGTTGGTCCCAGTCGGCTCTGATTGCACCAGTCGAAGAAGAGCTGTAAGTAGGGGTTCGGCGCATGCCCGGTCAGAGACGCGGGTCAGAGTCAGAGAGTAGTGTTCGGCCAGGCCTTCCGGTCGGAAAGGCCGTCTGGAGGTGGGCCGGTGTCGAAAGCGAGCGCTGTTCCTCCTTTGTGAGGCCTTCCGGTCGGAAAGGCGGGCCGAGGTCAGAAGCGGGCGTCGTTCCTCCTCGGCCAGGCCTTCCGGCCGAAGATTGTATTGTCCTTTTGGCCTGTCGTTTTAGGTGTTTGGGTCGGCCCAGGAGTTGCGCATCGTTTGCAACGTTGTCTGCTGGGCTGAGCCTTTGTTGGGAAGCCGGTCCTTGAGGGATCCTGGGTTTATGAACCTGACAGGAGCCCCCGAGCCCCCAGGTGATTCGGGTAGAATCGACTGGGGGATTTCTATTTTGACGGCGGGTGCGCGCGAGCGCACCCGTGGGTGTAGCCCCCGAGCCCCCGGGCCCCTGGGTGATTCGGGTAGAATCGTCTAGGGGGTTTTTCATGTTTTGCTAGCGGGGGAAGTTTCGTTTCATCAGCGGGTGTGCGCGAGCGCACCCGCGGGTGTAGCCCCTGAGCCCTCGGGTGATTCGGGCTGAATTGCATGGGGGGTTTTGTTAGCGGGCTTTTTAGGGATCGAGGTGGTTTTTAGGGATCGGGTGAGACGAAGCTCGCGGATCTGGGGATCAGGCGAGTCAGAGTCGTGGATCCTGGCGCTGGGCGCGCCACGGATGGGGCAAGTCGGAGTCACGGATCTAGGCATCGGGCGCACCGTGGGATCGGGCAAGTCGGAGTCACGAACCCAGGAGCAGCCGAGGCATTTTGGGTGTCTTAAACCCTTGAGCCCCATTGGGCTTTGGTAGGGGTTGGTTGAGTTTTGTGCATTACCCTGTCCACGGTTTCTTGCAACCGGAGGGGCTGAGCGAACGTCGCTTGCCTCGATGTCTCGAGCTTGAGTGACGCGCTCGATGAGCTCGCTAACGGGCATGTTCGAGTGAAATCTGGGTTCGTCGTTTGTGATGGGGTTGGCATAGCCCTCTTGTAGCATTCCACTGCTCCTTAACCTGCAACCCGGCAGAAGCCTGGGTCGTTCCGGAGACCGACCCGGGTGGCCCGCTGGCCTCCCCTCGATGGAGATTCTATGGGTTTGGCAAGGTTTAGGATCGAATGAGAAGGTTGAGATGACCCTGTCCGCTCTGGGGCAGACTGGGCGAGGGCCGCTCAGGGCTCATCTGCATTTTCTCCCCTGGCTCTATTTGATATGAGGCGGCCTCGAGCCCTTCGTGGGCTAGCCTTCGAACCCTGGTTGGTCGTTGCTCATGTTGAATGAGGCAACTGCTGCTTTGTGACGCAACACAGAGCATTGTGGTGCATTTAACTGCATATGCAATGCTCTGGATGTATGGAATGAATGAATGCGTGTATAGATGAAATGCATGAATGTGTTGCATGAATGTATGAAATGACAGCAGATGAATGAATGATCATATAAAGAAATAGTGGGTGTTGGCAATGTTCCCTTGATGGCTCGAGTGACGGGGTTTGAGGAGCACCAATCAGAAATGTCCAACCAGGATCCGCGGTCGTCGTTCATGACAGAGTCGGCATGGCCCACATGGGGCATCCCTCTGCTCCTTACCTGTCTCTCGGCGTTCGCCTAAGTCGTCCAATTGACTCAGGATGCCCGTTGGTCTCTCCTGGCGGAGATCCCGTTGCTTGGGCCTTTCCAAGTCCCGCCTGGGGAGGCAGAGGGCTGCCTACGCGTAGTGGCGCCTTGTTTCTCGTGTCTGGCGTGCGGTAGTGGTGGGCCATACCCAGGCCACATCCCGTCTTACTAGGCGCCGTTCCATTGGGCAGGGTGCGTCCTATCGGTCAGGGCACGTCCCATCGTATCCCATCCGCATTGAATGGGGGAAGGGAGAGGGTTTTTTGCCCCCGTCGTTTCGCCTTTCCCCAATCGCCATGCCTTTCCCAACTGCTGTGCCCTTTGCTTTAAGTAGGGGAAGGGAGAGGGCTTTTGCCCCGTTCCTTTGCCTATTCCTCATCTGCCGTCTCTTTTATTTCTTCCTTCTCGCCAAGTGCGTTTGAGTGCCGCGACGGTTCCTAGGAGAGAAAAAGATGAGAGTGAGGGAGAGGAGAAAACTCACAGATCCATCCGTGAACCTAGAGTGAAATATCGAGCTATAGGTCATCCATCGTGAGGGAGTCGGTGCTGGTTGCCTTCGCCAAGAAGGGGTTCCTACCGCCGAAGGAGGTGGCGCACTGGAGGGCTCCTAGGAGGGAGGATTTCCCGCAACCTCGGGCCGACAAGGTTGTTTCCTTCCTTGCCTTCCATGAGCGCGGGTAAGGATACCCTGCACACTGGTTCCTACGTGGACTCCTCAACGAGTGGAGTTTGGAGCTACAGCACCTCAATCCTACTGGGGTGCTACATATCGCTGGCTTCGTCACTATGTGCGAGGCCTTCCTCGGGATGGAGCTGCACGTGGATTTCTTTCAGTGGATGTTCTCCAGGTGAACTTTGTCGGTGGGGAATCTGTCCGAGACCACGCCGGTGGGGGGCTTCGCGATGTAGAAGAAACCGTGCGCGGGGGGCTCGTACCCCTTGTATACCCCCTGCGATTCCAATCGGGGGTGGCACGGGGAATGCTTCTACATTAGGAACCCAGTGGAGGCGCCATTATCGCCTTTCACTAGCAGGAGGCCAGAGAGGCAGGAGAGCTGGTCATGGGGCCCCACTAGCCGGCAGAAGAAGAAGGTGGAATTTATCGAGGCGGAGCTTAAGAAGCTCGTGCAGCGCGCCCTTGATGGGGTGCGGGTGTTCCACACCCTCTTCCACCATCAGGTCGCTTCGCTGGCAGAGAGGACGCAGCCGATGTGGAAGTACAATAGCCCGATGGACCCGGACCGTGCATCACCGGAGGAGCTGCCAAACGATGAGTTCAGGAGTTACCTTGACCGAGTGCTGTAGCTGAAACCCATGGAGGACATCAATGGAAAGCCTGGACCTCTCAACACCACGATGGTGTCTAAACTGGTATGTTCCTCTTCCTTTTACTCCATGTTCTTTTCCCCTTTGCTCTCTTGTTTTTTGATTTTGAGTCATCTATTTCGTAGGGACCTAAAGCTTACAAGTCCCGTCCACACCATCCGAAGGGACCGGAGGGCGCGGCCCGGTAGGCCGCCTAGAAGGAGGAGTGGTTGAGAGGAAGAAGAAGAAGAAAGCCGATGAGGCTCGACGAAAGTATGAGAAGGAGATGGAGATCACCCGGTGCGTGCGGGCCAGGGAAAATAGGAGTGATGTCGAGTCAGAGATCGAGTCGGAGGACCCCACAGAGGTGGGTGATGACATGATCTTCTCCGAGGAGGAGGAAAACCGGGAGGTCGTTGCGACCTCGGCGGAGCATCGTGATCCTGCGGCCTCATCCACAAGTGGTAAGCAGGAGGTAGAGAGGCAGGGCGATGTTCCCACGGTGAGGAAGCGTGCCGTGAGCACAAACGTCGTCGATGAACGGGAGGCGAAGCGGACGCAGTCACCGCGCCCTTCTGAGGCATCGCCGGTCTTGTCCCCGCCTACTATGGGCGTGGTGGGACAGGCCAGGTGGTCGAAAGAGCCGGCTCGCACCCGCACGTTGTTGGGGCCGGCACCAGCGTGCAACCCACAATAGGAGGATGCCCCACCAACTACTCCAGTCGGCGTGCCCCTAGCCAAAGGTCGTGGTGATTCGCAGGCTGAGCAGGAGCCGGTTGGGTCGACGCCCCCGGTTTAAGCGAGGGGGCGCGGGTCACGGCCCAGGAGCGGTCCTCGTCCTATGGGCCCGTTGACATCGGGTCCGAGCTTTAGAGTCGTACCGCTTACATCTCGGTATGCCTTTCTTTGTTTCTTTTCGATCTGGCTGTTGAGTTTTTTGGAGTATGACTGACCTGTATTTTTTCAACAGTGGCCGGATGCTGACAGGGCTAAGCACCGCCCCAACTCCCATGTAGGAGGTTTGGAGGCCCACCTTGCAGCATGCCACGACGAGCGGTGGGGAGAGCAGGGTGGTGGCGGTGGATCCTTCCCTTTTGGGGGTGGCCCCCCTCGGACTGGTCGCTAGTACGGTGGCAGCGGTGGCGATGGTGTTGGTGGCGATCTCGATGGTGACGGCGGAGGCCTCATCGGAGGTGTCCCTTGTGGCCCCTCCTCCATCGGCTGCAGTGGAAGAGGAGAGGGAGATCGGGCTCCCTGCCTTGCCGGACGGAGGGTCGCACAGCTCATCCTCCCGGTCGGAGCTGAAGGTGCCGGGCGGAGATGTGGCCGGGCTAGAGCCGGAACGTCTATCGGCGGCCCATGAAACTGAGGTAGTGGAGATCCCCTCCGACGACGAAGCAGATGATGAGGTGGAGCCACTGGTGCTATTGCAGGAGCTGGCAGTGGTCCGGTTGGAGGCTAGGCCCTCCAGTGGACCGGAGGAGATCGACCTGGTGTGGCCCTGCCCCGAGGACCCATCAAAGGTTCGGTTCATCCTTCAAGATGCGCAGGAGTGTCAGCTCTGGGACATCCTTGGGGGGAGAGGACTCGCCATGGAGTCTGATCTTGCCAAACTATCCATGAAGCTCGAGGAGGCCCAAGAGCGGGTTAAGTCCGTCCAGCGGGCAGTCAAGGTCAACCTTCGCCATGCCATGACGGTGAGTTTCCTATGTTCATCCTTGATCCCTTGGTCTTTCATCGGTTGCCTCAGCAGACTTGCTTCTCGTTTTTTGCAAGGTCTGGTGGAGATGTCGTGCCATAAGTCTCGCTTTCTCCAGATGGAGCACGCCTAGATGGAGGAGCTCGAGTGCCAACTGGAGTCCACCCACCGCGAGTCCCAAGACCGGGCGACGGAGGCGACCGAAGTGCGGGCGGCGGAAGCGCTTGCGGCGGAGCGGGCGACTGCCGCCGAGCAGGGGATTGAGGCGGCCAAGACCCGCCAGACGGAGACCGAGGCGGCACTGCAAAAGTTCCTGGCAGACACTGAGGCGGCGCTCCAAGATTCCCTGAAGGCCCTAGAGACAGAGCGGAACGCCCTGACGTCAGAGCAGAAGGCCCGGTCGGAGGCCGACCAGGAAGTGCTCACGCTTCGGGGTCGGGTGATGGGGATGGAGGAGGCGAACGCCCGGCTATGCGAGCAGGTGGCTCGATAGGAGAGGGGACTCTCCATCCTCGAGAACACCCACCTTGGTACGTACCTTTTCTATTTTTTGACGTGTTGGTTTCTTCCTTTAGCTTGGTTACGAGCTTGTCGTCCTTTTTCTAGAGCTGGGTGGAAAGGTGGAGTCGTTGGAGCGGGACCTGGAGATGGCCAAGGCGATGTTTGGCCGGAATGCGGAGGCGCTGGCCAAGTCCCTTAAAGAGCGACGTGCTCTCAAGGGGGAGCTTGACCAGATACACAACGTTGCCTAGCTCATCGTCTCGGAGGTCTTCGGGTCATCACCAAGTACCAGTGCACCCGCCATCCGGCTAGCGAAGGCTCCGGATGAGGTGTGGGCCCTCATCACCGACGGGCTGTTCTATGGGTCGTCGGGGGTGTTGACTTTGGCGGCGACGTACCACCCGAACCTGGACTTCACTGCCATCTGTAGTGGGTAAGCCGACGGTAGGAGCACGGAGGACATCCAATCGCTCGGGGAGAGCTTGCTGCCACACGCAAAGTTGGTGGCCGAGCAAGTCTCCGGGCAGTGGGTGATGGATGCTCGCCGTGCGGACATGGCCGGAAGCGTGCGTCAGGAGGACATTGCCCAGCTTGCGGATGGCGTGGAGCTTGGGTCGAAAGTGGTCGTCGCCCCGCCTCCAACAGAGCCAAATGTCGTCCCACCGGAGAGCGAGCTGCCTGTGCCCTCGCCGGTTGAACCAACAGCCGATGTCATTGGGCAGCCACAATAGCTTGTTAAAGTAGAAGTAGTGTAGCAGATGTAAAAAGTTAAGTTCGTGGGGGAGCCCCCGTGCAAACATTTTTGTGTACTCCACGAATACAATCGATTTCATTTTTGTGATGGGGTCATTTCATTCGGGGAAGCATGTCCCATTCGTTCCTTAGTCTTACCTTAGCATATTTTTGTTTTTTATTCTTTCTTTTTCGCACCTGTCCCTTCGTCCCGTAGGCTGCAACCTTTAGGAGCCTGGGCGTGGCCCGTGAAGCTCAGCAGCTCATAACCGTAGGTAGAGGCGGGGTGCGATCGGTTAGAATATATAAAGCAAAGCTATGTAAGGGAATCAAAGGAATGAACTACCCTGTCGTTTGGGTAAAAAGGTATTTACCATATGATAGTAAAAGAGAGGGGTGATATGCACCCCTGTGAAGCCCCCGAGTGACCCGGGCCAAAAGTGTTCGGGTCGGGGCGCTTTAGAGGAGCAAACGTTTAAGTAAAAAATGGTAAGACTGAATCTTAGGGGAAGAAACGACGTAGCTGTTCCAAGTGTTGGTGAGAACATTGCCGTTGTCGTCCTTCAGGTGGTAGGCATCCGGTTGGATCACCTCGACCTTTAGTCGTCCGGATCCTTGCCCACTACGCCCCCTTTCTTGGGCGCTGCTTGTTTGCCTTTTCCTTCCTTTGGCCCACCGGCCGTCGCAGAAGGCGCTTGAGGAGCTCGCAGTCCTTGTAGAGGCGTTTGATGGGGTAGGCGTGGTTGATGCACGGGCTCTCTATGAGCTCATGGAAGTGGTTCAGAAGGCCCTGCTGGGGCTGCTTGCCCGTGTGATCGGCTACAGCGACCAACGTAGAGTTGGGCGGTCGGCGATGATCTTTTTTGTTCTTTTTGCACCTCTGCGTGGAGGGGCCCTTGTCCTGATCCTCGCGCTTGGTCTTGCCTTTGTCCCGGCCTCCATTGAAGCACTGCAGGAACGGCACTCTTTGGATGCGTCGGCCAAAGGCCTGTGGTCCCAGGGCCATCTGGGCTGGGACTCCGGTCGTCTGGCTGGCGACCGCGCCTGGGGTGTGTTTCACCACTCCTAGCGATGGTCCGACCAGGGTCTGTGTCACCTGCTATCACTGTCGCTTGATGGATGCCATCATCATGCCAGGACCGAGGCCGGTTGGTGATGACACTGCAAGCGTCTTGGTTTGGCTCGAGCCGCTCGCGTACAGGCGGTCGGTGCGGAGCGGGCGCTAGGTCAGGCTAGGGCGCAGATGCAGCCTCCTGTGTCGCACTCGGTGGCTGTAGCGATGAGCAGGTGGAGCGATTCATCTGGTGCGTCCCCACTCCCCTGGTGGGGAGAGAGGCCGTGAGTCGGTGTCGTGATGTGGAGCTCTCCACATGTTGAATGGCGGTGGTTTCCACCAGTGCCCGGAGGTTTCGGTGGATCGTCTGTTCCTAGGGATCGTTAGGCTCGGAAAAGACGTGAAGAAGCATTGCCACGGCGGTGATGTTCTGGACAGCCCGAGCGAACTGTGGGGGATCGTTCCCCCCATCCATGATATTGCGCTGGACCTGGCGGGTGCGACCCCGGGCGCCGCTCGCCGGGTTATGTGCATGGGATGCCGTGTGGTGCGCCGAGCGCGCCGGCGCAGGTGGCAGCTGGTTCTACCGCCATTGTCGTAGCTCCTTGCCGTGCTCTCATGTGAGCGTGAGGGTCCCTACACGAGGGTCCAGAGGGGTGTGAGTCTGTAAGGACTCCGCTATCACCGGTGGCTGTCCCGGAGCGTCCACCATAGCGCACTCCCGGGATGGATGGTGGCTAGGTGCCACGTCGCCGATGCTGGAGCCATCACTGTCAACATCATCATCCATGAGGTCGAGGAAATAGGTGGGAGCATAGCTCGCCATCCCCACGAATTTGGACGTGAGAGGGGCGGCGCTAGTATCCTACGGAGCCCCCGGGCGTACGCATCCATGGGGGACGCGAGGCCAAAGGGGAACTGGTCGCATGGCGGTCGCGATAGAGACAACGGGGTCTCTCTGGATAATCAGCGAAAGATAGTAAATGGTGAGTAAATAACAGTATGTACGTTACTCACAGCGGGGTTTGAGCAGGCGCCTCATCATTGAAGTTGTTGGAGCCGACGGAGGGCGCCCCTCCGACGGGCACCGGGATGGTTGCCTCCTCACGGAGGTGTAGTACGCCGAGCCAGTCGACGATGAAGTCTAGGCTTCTAAAGAGGAAGGTCTGGGATGGCTCGAGGACGGGTGGAACCCACATCCCAGCAGATGGGAGTGCAGGAAACTCCAGCGAGCCAAAGCGAGTCGTATCGCTTGATCCCGCCATGGCGAAGATGGCAGAAAAGTGGGCCAGCCGATGACCAAAAGTGTGAACGTACAGCGATCTCCCCACGGATGGCGCCAACTGTTAGTGCAGAAAGTGACCAACACGTAAATATTTGTAGTTTTGCCGTACGTTGTGATCGGATGTGTCCAAGCACTCAATGACACAGGGTTTATACTGGTTCAGGCAACGTGCCCTACGTCCTGTTTGAGTCGGTCAGTGACTTTATTCCTGAGCCCAGGTGCTCGAAGTTTGCAGTGGGGTTACAAACGAGAAAGAGAAAGATGAGGAGTACAAGAGGTCCGATCGGACTCTGGTCTGAAGCACCGGAGAGATAGGAGATCCGCTATGTGCTAAGTGTTCTAGCGTGTGCTCAAGGTCTAAACCTGATGGTTCTGTTGTGGTGTGTTGAATCGATGTAAGTGAACTAAGTCCTCTTTTGGGAGGGAGCGCATCCCCTTTTATAGATGAAGGGGATGGCTTTACAAGAGAGAGAGAGAGAGAGTACTATGCTAAGTCTTGTTGCCCACGCCGTCGGGTACAAGATGATTGTAGGCGCCCACAACACTGTTAATGTCAGATGCATGTGGGAGGCTGCGTCATCTTCTTCCGGTATGGCAGATGTCGGTGCCTGCTATACTATTGATGCCCAGAGGTATGTGAGGGGTTTTACCGTGTTCGCCTGATAAGGTAAATGCCGGCACCCACAACACTGTTGATGCCCAGAGGCATGTGGGGGGAGCCTTACCGTGTTTGTCTGGTATGGGAGTTGATGGCGCCTACAACACTATAGGGCAAATGTCGGCGCCCACAACACTGCTTGGGCTCTGATATGCCAGGAAGGTCACAGGGTACCGTTCTAACATGCCATGTTGGTACTGTTTCTGCAGGTGTATAGGGTATGTTCCTCGGTATTGCGGTTGACTTGGGTGCCCTGCCTTGCTTTTTCCGTCCATTCCCTGGTCCTCACCGAGCGGGCGTCCCCGTTCGGTTGGACCCAGTCGGCTCTGATTGCGCCAGTCGAAGAAGAGCTATAAGCAGGGGTTCGGCGCATCCCCAGTCGGAGACGTGGATCGAAGTCGGAGAGTAGTGTTCGGCTAGGCCTTCCGATCGGAGAGGCCGTCCGGAGGTGGGCCTGTGTTGGAAGCGAGCGTTGTTCCTCCTTTGTGAGGCCTTCCGGTCGGAAAGGCGGGTCATGGTCGGAAGCGGGCGCCATTCCTCCTTGGTCAGACCTTCTGGTCAGAGATTGGATTGTCCTTCTGGCCTGTCATTTTAGGTGTTTGGGCCGGCCTAGGAGTTGCGAGTCATTCGCAACGTTGTCTGCTGGGCCAAGCCTTTGTTGGGAAGCCGGTCCATGAGGGACCCCGGGTTTATGAACCCGACACATATGCAATGAGTTAAGCATCTAGTGGCAGTTTGATAACCGAATTTCGATATGACTTTCATCCCTCTTGATAGTACGGCTATCAATCCTAAATGTCATCACACTCACTAAGTGTCTCGATCACCAAAATGAAAAAGCTCCTATCAGGTTTCACCTTTGCCTTGAGCTTTTTGTTTTTCTCTTTCTTCTTTTCCAAGTCAAGCATTTGATCATCACCATGCCATCACCATCATCATGATTTTCACCATTGCTTCATTATTTGGAGTAGTGTTACCTATCTCATAATCACTTTGATAAACTAGGTTAGCACTTAGGGTTTAATCAACTCACCAAAACCAAACTAGAGCTTTCAACTTCTTATTCCACAATTCACATGTGTATGCAATGAACTCAATTTCCTGTTCAACACTTAGCAAACTTGTTAGACCTTTAATGGTGTTGTCATTTAATTCACCAAAGCCCACTAAAGGGCAAGATGCACTTATAGATTCGATTAGCCATTTAGGTTTTATGACGAGAGTTTTTTCTAATAAATCGACGAGAGGTTTCAGATATGGGTATCAGGTCTGCGATATCAGGCCTTCTTTCCTCACATTTTGAAACCTAAGATCTCCAAGAGTAAAAAAAGTAAAAAACCATAGTTTTTGGGTGTTTGCAAAAATAAATTGGGTGAAAAAAGTAGTTCCTCTAAGTGCACACTATTTTTTGTGCCTAAAGCCTACTACTACTATATCATCGTGTGGGGCCTCACCGGTCACATCTAGCCACCTCCAACTACTCCATCTATTCTTTTTACATATCACTTTAGCTTTGTCCTAAGTCAAACATATTATCTTTGATCATCCATTCCAAAAAAAAATCTTTATAGTTTCACAATATATAAATTACATATATGAAAGTATTTCTCATAGTGAGTCTAAAAACATAAATCTTATGCTATGAGCCTATATATAATCTTTTCGAAATCGAGGGTTAAAGATAAAAATGTTTTGACTTAAAACAAGGCTAATATGACATATAAAAAATGGAGGAAGTCAAATAGGATGATGATTTAAGCAACCATTGGAAGGATATCCCTCTACTCCAAAAAATCACCCAAGATCTGTTTTTGGGCGGCCAAAGGAAGATTTCAAATAGTGATATTATGGTGGTTTTGTGCAATGGCTAAAATAGGATGGTGATTTAGGCTGCACTGGAAGAGTGATTTCCTCCAAACACGCAACATCAATTTTTTACTGTGATTTGTAGACACTCTTGTAGATGCTCTAAAGGGCGATAAATAGAAGTTATATATGTGCAAGAAGTGTGCTACTTTTAATTGGCTCATCCTTCCTTTAAGAAGGTTATTATGGTTATTTGGTAATTGGTATTCATTTCTGTATTATAAAGGAAAGGATTTTTAAAAAAATCTTATATATATTCCAATCACATACCATCTATTTCTATTCAGTCCAATTTTCATTCACAAACCCACATAACAGGCGCCACACCTTATACAACTTATAAGACAACAAATTAGACTAGAAAAAGGAGTTGCTAGTTTCTAGAAGGGGTGAATCATGAATTTAAGGCATTTTTAGGTATCAAGGGCTAATTGTTGGACAATTAACAATTTGCTAAAGTTAATCCTAGCTCATCCAAACTGGAGGCTAATATAGGTGAGTTAATATTTTAGTCAAGCCCTCAACTAACTGTCAACCAATTAGTTACCTAATCTTAACTATAACTTAGATTATTTTTTAGCCCCAGCTAATAATAGCTTTTTTTAAGGGGAGCCCCAGCTAATAGCTAGGTCCTAGCTAATCCAAACAAACCGCGTTAACGTGGGTCAGTTTGAGTTTCTACCACAAATGAAATGAGAGTGCTACTATTTAATTAGCAGGTGCAAGATCATGTTCAAATCATCGTTTCTTCGCTTGTGATGCCAATGCACACCTTACCGCTGGCCTTTTCATGCCGCCAGTCCGCCCGGTCCATTTCATATGTCCGTCCCTACGCTAGCATGACAGGCGATGCTCCACGTCGTGCGCCACTGTTCTATGAAGTTCGCAGTCGCCCAACGCCTTGTCACCAGCAGGACATGTTTAGATCTATTTAGCACTAAAAATGAGCTAGCTCATTTTTAGTACGGGGACGTTTGGATCCACCTGTTAATAGCTGCTAATAGGTGGCAGGATAATGAGTTGAATGTGCATATAAACTATTAGCAAGTATAAACCTGCTAATAGGACTAATAGTTAGCAGTCCTTCAATTAATAATTAGCATGTTCACTAGCAATTCTGTTTAGATCCACTTGTCTAATTTTAGCTGCTAATTTTAGTGTCCAACACCAGAGAGCTGAAGAAAGAAAAATGGTCAAGGGAAGTTACATTGTAATTATATGATCAGAAAAAATTGATATAGCCTTTGGCCATTTGAGGGATCCACTCCACTGTGACTGTAAAATTTGGAATTTCTTCCATTGCAAACCTTGATGTGTATAGTTGAACTTCAATCTGTCCTACTACAAGTATCGGTAGTCAAAAGTCAAACCACGACCATGCACGCAAAATGCATCTCTGGACTTTCAGTCTCAGGCCATTCAATCAGGTGCCTGGTCCGAGCGGCCGCATGCGCACCCACGCGGCGCTGCTGCTGGGCACGCCGGCGTGCACCACGAACAACATGTAGTATCCGGGCGGCGCCAACCCGGGCGTCAGCGGCGCGGTGACCACGGCCTCGTAAACCCCGACGTCCAGCTCCGCTATCCTCCCCACGGCCAGCTCCACCACGCGCTGGTTCATCCCGAACCAGTGTGTCGCGAACGCCGGAGCCACCGCGGCCACCCGCACCTTCCGCCATCATCCCGGCGGGTATCATGAACTTCACGGCCGTCGCCTCGCCGTACCCGACCTCCGCGGGCGCCAGCAGCACTTTTACACTGAAGGAAGAACTTGCGAGTTTGTTTGAACTCTAGACTAGACTAAAAGTTCAAATCTTGTCCAACTTTTTGACTGGTGCAATGTTGTTTTAGCCCTCACCGAAATAGGTGAATTTTGCAGAAATTCAGATGTTTCGGACCAAATCCCAGAAACCTCCTGAGGTAGAATCACCCAATTTATAAGAGTTCAATTTTGATGGCCGGCATCTCGAGGATTAATAGCAGCTACGCACTTGAACTCTATAATCCGGTAGTCTGTTGAGGGTCGAAGGACCAGGATGACACCATCTATCACAGTCTGGGATAGAGTACAACACATTGATACATAGGGTTACAATAGAAGTGGTTTACAAATTAGAGTGCGGAAGTATAATTTATTACACTAACTTGATTCAAATATAAGTACTTCAAACCTACCTTGAAACACTCAAAATCAAGTGAGCCGGTAAAAGGACGTTCATTACGTATAAGATCAACATGAGAACCGAGGGATGTTAGAGCATATCTTCACCAGATTAAGAATAAAATGATCCCCTTTTTCTGTAACTAGTGATAATAAAGATCGAAGGCAAAAAGTAAACTCCACTAGACCCCTTTCTAATCTCCTTACACTATTGTTTTATTAATTGAGAAAACCACCCCCTCAATCCCTCAAAAGAAAGGGGAGATCAAATCAATCCCCCTTCCCTTACCCTCCCCGCATGTAGTGGTGTGTAGTGGCTAGAGACATGACGGAGAAGAGAGGGCCTTTGTTATTACTAATAACAAAGGCCTGAAGAATTGTAACGTTGTGGCAAGCACCGAGTATACATTGTTATCTGAAAATAACTCTCTAAGAAGTTCCATGTTCTCCTAACATGGTCTCGTGCAAGCTACAATTCACAAAGAAAAAAAATATTGGCAATATGATTGATTCAAGAGTAAATTTGCGCAAAGGATCTGGTCTTTACATTGTCGGTTTTCCATGACCTGCCTTGAGATAGATAAAAGCAGCCCACGCCATTTCCAGTATTAACAAACCAGAAACTGAAGTGAGGCTTGCTATGTACATCCACTTGGCAAGCTGCATTTCCAGAGACACCATAAACCATCCAAGCTGAAAGAAGCTGTATCATAACGTTTGTTCTGTAACCACTCAAACTTATATATACACATGCCTCTCAATTCTCGAGTGGCAAACTGCATGGAAATTCAACTGTAACGTGTACACAAATCACTGAAGAAAAATGAACAAATTCACATAACATTCTTTTCTCATTTTATTTGCATGTCAAATATCTGACTGCCTCAGAACAACCCGCAGGCTAAAAAAAGGAATAAATTCACATCACAAATTCTGCATTGTTGCTTCTTCCGTCAAAGCGATGACGGTTCCAAGGATCCTTCTGTCCATGTAGGTCACAGACGGGCACTCTACTTGCATGCAAGGGTCATATGCATTATATAATCTGCAGTGTTATACGCCCCTTACGAACAACTAGTAACAAGAACTGTATGTTGCATACTTGATTACTCCCTCAGTTGTTCCACATTGACACATTCTTCTTCGATTTTGTCCCTTGAAATTTTCTCCACTTCATCCAACAACACTTTCATCCCCTGAAACGTCACATGCAGTCAAGTGACGAGATATTCCAACAGCAAAAAAGGTACATACTCAGTATGCAACGTATAAAGCAGCAGTTGTGTTAATTTACCTGAAGCGTCAGCAGAGACGTTGATGTTTGTCTTGAAGCTGAATGGATCGCCTGTGTACTTCACGTACCACTTTCTTTCAATGTTGTTGTCATCATCATCTGCATATGCATTGACCTGCTTGATATGGCTGAACTTGTCCCACTCAGGGCCAGATTTCCCTTCAGCTATGGAAGCGAGCAGGGAGATGTCACAGTTTAGACGCAAATCCCTTGGGTTTACGTCCTGCAAGTATCCAGGGAGTGTTTTCATGTCGTAGTCCTCCAGTGTGAGTCTATGAAGTGCAGGCAAACCCTCCAATACCTTCAACTCTGGGCATCTTATGATCATGAGGTCCTGCAAATTTGGCAGATTGCTGATCCTCTCTAGTCCATGACATCTACTCACCACAAGGAAAAGAAAAGAAACAGATCGAGGAGAAGTGCTGAATTAATGTGGGGTGCTTACGTTTACAGAGCAAGACGATCGACGAGTTCGCTCGCTGGCAGCTGCCTCTGATCGGAGCTGAGGTGCGCCCGGAGAAGAGAGCCGATGGATTGATCTGCACGCAGCAGTGATGTGTGTGACATGAATGAATGAAAGCGATATTGTGGGTGTACCAGACGCGAAGAAGCAGCTATCGGAGGCCTGCCTGCTATATACACACAGACACAGCCTACGACGGAGGGGAGAGGCCGCTTGTATTGTATCGTATCTAGCTGGAAGCAAGCAAGGAATACATTTTCCGATGGGTCAGGAGAGCCGGGATGGCGCTAGCTGCGCCCAGGAAGGAATGTATCCTGAGTGCTTTTGCTTTAGGCCGCGCCGTTAGAAGTTCGTGGAAGCATGTTGCTTTAAGGCCGCGCAGGGATGCATCCTGATCTCATCTCTGGGCTTTTGCTTTTGGCCACTGGAAATGGGAAAGCATATTCTGCAGCGACAAGCAAGGAATATATACAAGCTGGTCATGTCATCTGCTTTTCCTATACCCGTACGGTACGACGAGCGTACGTGTTTCCGTTCCCATCATGTTCCTGTGCAGTGCAGACTGTATAGCGCGGACACCCTGCTACCTGTACGTTTGCTTTTTCTATATGGTGTAGGAGTACAACTAACTGAAGATGCCCTGAGAAACACAACAAGTACGCAAAGCCGTTACGAAAAAAAAAGGGAAAGGATGGCCAAGTATAAGATTCCCTTGATGAGGCTGATAGGGCCGTTGCACAAATTAAACAAAGGTAAGCAAAGCCAGAGTAGCCAGTTGCTAGCTGGTCTGAGGAATTCGAAGGCGTGCATCTGTTCACAACCAAAATTGTCCATTTTTGTGAAGTTGTCAAAATGTGCAATGGACCTCACCATTGCTTTCCTCTTTGTCGAGATGGTCAAAAGAAACTTATATGGAACGTCCAATACGGAGTCCTTGAGAAGACTCTAGTGTCTGAGTCCTTGGGAAGATACTCTCTACTGTCGAAAGTTCCGACACATGTCAGAAGTGCCGACAGCCATCAGAAATTCCGATAAACCTGAAAAAGCCTGCTCGGGTGTCCGGGGTCATCCCCACGATGGGAATTCCGACAGGCATCCGAAGTTCCGACATTCGAAAGTTTCGACAGGCGTCAAAACTTTGAACTGACCTAATAAAAGACCCTATTTGGATATGGCCTTTTGGATTCTAATCCAAACTCTTCTAGACTCATGGGAAACTTGGAAAAAACATGTTGCAAGGTTTCCCACTGGGATAAGACCTCCCCTCTCTATATATATTAGAGGATCATGGCCGATTGAGTACATCTAACAACCAATCGATCTTTTTTACATCTAATACTCCTTTCACCCTAATCTCTTCCAACCCATGCTACTATTCATCGCTTGATCCGACGACCAATGGCGCCCTAGCCTCGCCGGCTGACCTAGGGCAACCTGGCGACGTCCTTACCCTGACGGGGTCCCTCCCGGGCGAGAGCTTCAACTTGTTCCTTTGGTAAACTGCCTAGAAACTTGTCGTTCTTCGTCACGCAACTCTGATTGGCTATCCTTTGGTGGTTTGCTCATAAACTTCACTGTTCTTCGCCATAAAAGAGTGTTGTTTATCCTTTGCTAGTTTGCTTGTATACTCGCCGCTCCTCACAATGTAAGTATGATCCTCACTGCATTCTTTGGTCCGTGGCGACCCGAACGATCTAGCCCTAGCTAGTGTGTGATCCGTTTCGGCGTCCATAGCATCTTTTACCTTTCGAATGCGTGATGTGTCACATCTGATCGTGTTGTGTGTTTTCCTTTGACCGACAAGGTAAAATTTTTATTTTTATCTATTTATTCTCAAAATTATTTTTCATGTTTTCATTCGAGTTTGACGTAAGCCCTAGCACAGAAAGCCATTTTTTTGCCTTCTAAGATTAATGTTTTGCTATTTTTTAATCCAGATTTGCATTTTTTGGAAAAACGGATTTGTAGAGACGCATCTATATCCAGTCGCCCCTAAAAATGACCAGTCGCCCCTACAAAATGATTTGTAGGGGCCGCTGGCGAACTGCCCCTACAAATCGGCGGTTTGTAGAGTCGGGCCGTAGGCGTGGCTGGCTAAACCGCTGCTACAAATAGTGTGGAGCTGCGCCTACAAAGTCTTTCTTTAGTAGTGCATCTAGCTGTGGCGAGAGTGTTGCTTGGACTAATTACCATGATTAGTTGATTCACTTTTTCTTGGATGATGGATTAGTTGATTCACTAGTTCCTATTTTTCCTCTTTAATATAACCATTCAGGTGGACGCCCTATTATCGACCTCCGTGTGAAATGAGTTATAAACATATCAACAAAATAGAAGTATTTCCTCAATCCTGTATAAACAATATATAAGTGATTTTGTTTTTTTTCTCGTATAAGCATTCTAAGTTTGGGCTTCCAACGAAATGTAGTTCCTTTCGCCTTGCCACACGTTAGGCAAAAACTCTTCAACTTTCTAGGCAGATCCAAGGCGAAAACTTTTTAGTAGGCAAACAGTACTCCCCATAATTCGGCATTATTCTGTGAACACAAGGTTAATATGTGCCTTTGTGGTTTGGATTTGTGATGAGTGATTGTCAACGTGATTCGTGTCTTGGGTTGAGTTTGTGAACTAACCATGGCGTAAGTTGGGTTGTGCAACATGTCTCTTCGCTTGTGGTGCGCAGGTGTGGAGCTCGGAGGCGGTGGTCGACGGCGAGGTGAAGATCAAGTAGGGACGTGCCGTGTCAATGGACTAGAAGCGGTGAAGGACGGACGTGAGGCTTGGACTAAGGGACCAGGAGGCCGGGTGACCAGCCACGGTGGCCGACATCTGGGGATATCGATCCCAGGCGATGATTTCTTGAGGATAGATTCGTAGCAAGTTGAATTCCATCTTTGTAAATTTTTGGAACGAATGATGGAGATTTGGGTCGTTTTTCTTTTGATTTTCTGGTCGCTCTTTCTCCCTGTTCGTGCCTAGCAGAGGCACTGCTTTTCCTGTTCGTCTTTTGCGTGTGGGGAGACGAGCAACTGAGCACCAGCACCGTGCTCACCAGGCCCGAGCCGGTGCTTGCCCAGAGAGGCCGAAGGCCTGCGCCAAGCAGCAGGAGCCTCGTGCTCCCAGAGCCCGAGCGGCGCTCGCCCAGGTGGCCATCCTCTCGTCGGTCTCCTCCCTGTCTCTACTTCCTTCGGTGCTTGCATCTGGCCGGCGGCGAGCAGACCCACCGCTGGTTGTTCCTCTCTCCATCTCCGCTCGGTACGTGCAACCCAGTGCCGTGCGGTAGCTGTTTCCCTCCGTTCGTGCGGTTTTTCTCTCGGTTCTGTTCGGCTGTCGGTCCTGATCGTGTGGTGCACCGCTCGGTGCCTGTCAAAAGTGCCGGCCCGATTTCCAGTCTGGCAGGTTCGAATTTCCAGCCCTGTTTTTTTTTTTGTTTCATCCGTGGTTTGCGCGTTTGTGCTCGGATTTTAGTTCCATCATTTGCGTTGGTTTTCCATCGATTCAAGGAACTTATCTAAGTATTCTCGTCACCAGTTGGCATGGATATTTTAGATTTGGGAACTTCTTTTGGTTTGCTTGTTTGGCGGTGATTTGGGGACAGCGGCCAAATATTTGGAGAGAAATTTTACGGCTCCAATTCACCCTTCTCTGGTCCTTTATATTGCTACTAATTTAAATATCTGAAAAATAAAAGGAGCCTCGTTAGGAAGCTGCATTCTCATGGCACTGGCAGCATATATATGAACATTTAGTTGGCAACCTACGTACATTTTCAGGCTCACAATGAATCCGCAAGCTGGAATAAGCTGTATCATAACATTTGTTTTGTAACATGACGACTCACAACTTAATTATATGTACAAGGCTCTGTATTCTCAGGTGGTAACCTGCATCCACACTAACACAGATTCGAATAAAAAAACTAATTCACATCACATCGCATTCTAGTAACCATGAATTTATTTGCAGTGTCCAACATCTGACTGCCTCACGAAGATACATTCTCCAGGCCATGTATATGAAGACGCACACTGGTAGAGAACCGAGCTTTACTCCTGGTGGAAAACCCCCTCTAGTCCCGGTTCCCCACCCGGGAGCAAGCATCCGGGACTAAAGAGGGGTCCTTTAGTCCCAGGTCAGGAACCGGGACTAAAGGAGGACCTTTAGTCCCGGTGGGTAACACCAACCGGGACTAAAGGTATCTCCTGGCATGCCACGATGGCCGGCACCTTTAGTCCCGGTTGGTAATACGAACCGGGACTAAAGGTTTTTTTCTTTTTTCTTTTCTTTTCATTTTTTTGTTTTCTTTTCAAAATAGGTTTTCGAAATCGTATTGTACGCTGCTAATTATACATTTATACGCGCATATAGTATGTTTCGGTTCAAGCACAATGAACGTATTAAATCACACAATTCAAGCATAGAAATATATATATATATATATATATATATATATATATATATATATATATATATATATGAATGCATGCATCATATATATATTTACATGCATGCATGCATATGTGTATTTTACATTATATTATTTCATGTGCATATATTACAAAAGATTGCATTACAGTTGTTGTGACATAACAAATTTTCTCTCATCCTCTAGCTTGGCTTCAATGGCAGTGTTGGGTCGAAGTAGAACTCGCTCTTGGAATCGATGACCTGCTCATTAAAAAATCCGGCTATAGACTCTTGAATTGCTTTGATTTGGTCTTGCCGTATGACCTTTTCCTCCAACCATCGAGTCTACAGGTTTGAATTAAAGGAAAATAAATTAATATATGTACATATATATATATAAAGACATAGTAACACAATCAATAATAATAATTAAATGAATATATAGTGTATTTTTAACGTACTTTGAGTCTCTCTGTAGGAGTTCTTTGGGAGAGCACCTTGATAAACTTGCAAACATAGTAACCACAGTAGTTGTTCCCCTGTTCCTGCCTTAGACACCACTTTACGAGAAAAATATTTGTCATCCAATCTGGTGATCCGGTGAAAGCTATATGTTTAATTAATAAAGATGATGCGATTCAGGGGACTTACTTTCAAAGGGATTACATTCAGTGGCGCTTTGCATTTTTCCATGTGTTGCTTCTCAATAAAGGT
Source organism: Miscanthus lutarioriparius (assembly GCA_904845875.1). Classification (NCBI taxonomy): domain Eukaryota; kingdom Viridiplantae; phylum Streptophyta; class Magnoliopsida; order Poales; family Poaceae; genus Miscanthus; species Miscanthus lutarioriparius. The sequence goes on along the minus strand of CAJGYO010000010.1, from coordinate 106,238,038 downwards.
TTTCCAAACACTGCCCAATAAAAAATTTACCACGTCATCAGATATAGTTAATCATCATGTTTGTGTGTATATATAGTTGCTAGAGATCTCGAAATTACCTCTGGATAATATCTATCATATCTTGGTAGTCTTGTTGTGGTTTTCTCATCGAGTCATAGATTATCAAGTGACTTTTCACCAGATCGATGTCCATCAATATCCAGTAATTGCTGCATGTGTTTATAGGATATAACGCATAACACTCATTAATTAACTAGAATCAACATATGAGCCATTAAGGATATGATCGACATGATTAACACTCACTTGAAGTTATAGGGAAAGAGTATATCCTTCTTGTGGCGTTGGTTCACTAAGAAGTTCATGAGGTTACTCTCTGACTCAGACTTCCAATTAGTCTTTGGAGTAATTGGGTCTTCGAATACTATATGGGGATCAACAAAACCAATTTCATTGCAGCCTTCCTTTCTCGAGCTCTCATCATTGTAAATCTGCATATATATAGTACTTGTTAGGATAATTTATATGCATATACACACATATGATGAGTTTAATAATAGATCGAAAAGAATTATTACTTACAGTGCAATAGCAACTAATGATAACTTTGTCCGGAGAGGTCGTGGCATAGTTGATGAAATTACGCAAAGTCAACATACATAACATCATCGCCATACGGAACCAATGTTCGTCTCTAATTCGACACCAACGCAGAAGTCTCCATCGGTAGACGCTTTGCATGTACCACTTGTTTAGCAGGTACATTTGCGTCCCCAGATCAGATAAGGCTTGAGGGTTGTATAGACTCTGGCCTAGTACAAATTTTTTCTTCCAAATATCAACCTCCGCCGCACTCTCAATGTTTCCATCACCAAACATCTGGTAAAGGTCGAGACCAGTCTCATCAAGAAATTCACCAAGGTGATCCAAATCGACATCCGGAGGTATGTTTGTCTGATGCATTAATCCTAAATTCGAACCATATTCATTACCAACAACTAGCGGGGGGATTGATTGGTGCGCTTGTTGTCCGAGTTGGGCAATGCATTTTCCTGCCCGCTTCTTTTTCTGTGCCGCCTCAATTGACTTGGTGAGAGTGCGGTCATAGTCTGATAACGTTGATTTGGACGACTTACGAGATTCCCACTTTGTTGTTCTTTGGTAAGAAGTCACCTTTTTTCTTAGAATATCTGGAGCTACGAAGAAGTACGGTTTCTCCGGGTTTCTCCTTGCTTCTTGATTCATTTTAAGTTTGTCATAGAATCTAGACATGTCTTTTTTATATGCATCAGTTCCTTCTTCCTTCTCTTCAGATATTATTTTGGGAATAGCCCTTGGTTTCACGGTGGCTTTCTTTGCAGGCGGGGACTGGTTCTTCGTTTGAGGGGTTGGCCTCTTGCTAGGCTTCTTGGTAGGCGGGGGCGGGGGAGGCGTTGGAGACCTCCTTGGAGGTGTTGGCAGCGGCGTTGGAGACCTCCTTGGAGGTGGCGGCTGCGGCGTTGGAGACCTCCTTGGAGATGGTGTAGATGCAGCCTCGTCTTCCAACATAATGTCATCGTACTGAGCACTATGATGATCTCAAGCGATTGAAACATTGGATTTAGGTTGGGGGAGGATCTGCTACAAAAAAGGAATGACATATTATTATGAGCAGATTGTTAATTATTTAAGCCAATACAAATTAATGATGTAGTGTTTTCATCCGCACGTACCTATGGTGAGGTAGTTCAGGAGGAGGTGGAGCCGACATCCCTGGAATGATGATGTAGCGCTTGCGCCATAGAATGAATGTCTTCTCCGCTTCTCCTAGAGTCTTCTCGCCATCACCTCCAGGAATGTCAAGAGGCAAATCACTAAAACCTTTTTCAGCTTTATCTACCGAGATGGTAGCATATCCTTCTTGGATTATATTCCCATGAATCCTTGGTGTCTTGGTTCGGTCGATAGGATTAACAAGACCGATAGCCACCTTGATTGTAGAATTCTCCTTCGAATGTGTAGCTCACACGTTGTACAAGGTTCAAGATGATCGTCATCCACAGGGAAGCACAGATCCTGTGTCCCCTTGATTTGGTATCTCCGTGGAAGCGCAATTGCTTTTCAACCCAATGCAGTTAGCTAATGTTGATTTCTCGCTCGATGCCCGCTTACTTGCACTCACCGCTATTTGCACTTGCCTTCCGATTTCCTCCTGCATTCTCGCTTCAAGGTTTTTTCCCGCTCTCAGCTTCACGCACCGCTTCCTCCAATCTCCGGAGCCGCTCGCCTCTTCTTCCTTCTTTCTCTGGCGACTTACAGAAGAAGGTCTGTCCTGAGGGAATCCATGCTCCCACGAGACACTTCCTTTGCCTCTAGTTCGGCCACCATGTTCAACAGTCCCGATGGCGTATGTCACTCATCCTTCTCTCTCTCGCTGGGCCCAAACGCACCACTAGCAGATAGCTCTCTCGAGCATAAAACAATCTTTCTCTTGCTTCTTGCGGTCTTGCGCCATAAACGCACTTCCCTGCCTCTCTGGTCTAGTGTTCCCCATGACCGAAAAACCAATTCTTTGCACGCTTCTCCCCACTCGAGTGATTCTCGGTCCGATACCCTTGGCAAGAAGGTCTCGCTTCCATTTTGTTCCACTTCTTAATGGCGCTTTGGGTAGCCACCGATCCCAAGGTATGGTGGTATGTCTTCTTCATTGGGCATTACGTTGGTTCTTTATCACCCGACTCACACCCTCTTCCAAGTCTTGTCTTGTACAAACTCATCCCAATAGGGCCTCTGCTTTGAGATCGGGCCTGGGGACAAGAAAAAATCTGGTGCTATGTTCTTCTTGACATACGTCGTATATAGGTGTTTCTTCCAGTGTCTGAAACGGGTGGCCATCTTCTTCATTGCCCAATCCCTAACTCGCTCCTTCAATTCATCACCATCTATTATATCATCATAATCATCTGTTTGGAGCGTGAAATGTACCAAGACATCATTCCAAATTAACGCCTTGTTACGATCGGAGACAAAACTGATATGAGGAGCATTGGTCTTCTTCTTCCATTCACGGGTACTAATCGGGAGCCGGTCCCGTACAAGGTAACCACAGTGGTGCACAAATTTCATTTTATTCGGCCCCCCCGGTTCTCCTGTATCCACATTGAACTCCGAGATGATGAAGCGGCCCTCCAATGGCTTTTTGGGACCTCGAACATTTTTACTCTTCGTTGTAGTTGTTGATGTCGATCTAGAGGGCTACAAAACATAAACATTATTTTTAATGTCATGAGCACACATAAAGACATATGATAATATATATAGCTAATAATAAAAAATATATACTTGGCCAATCTGTTGTTGCTCATTTTGTTCAAGAGCTAAGTACTGACTCCCGTCATCTACATCCTCTTGCACGTTATTTTTAGCACCATCATCGCCGGCAACTTGAGTGCCAGTGTTGATCAAATTCATCACCAACTCCTCCTCATCCATGTTTCTCGGGTCGGCCATCTAACTTCAAAAAACAAAACCAATATATAGTACATCAACAGCGCGGTTCGCCCTGGTGTGATTGTTTAGCATTAACGATAACGATAATACGAATGTTGATCAACTAGGCCACGAGAAAGGGCGGTGTGACAAGAGTGGTGGTGCTCCACTCCGCCGTATATATGTCTGTACACATGGGTGAACGAGGGCGGCGGTGCTCCGCCGTATACATAGAAACGCATGGACGAACGAGGGCGGCGGTGCTCCGCGACGTATATATACATGCATATGAATACAAATGACGTATATATACATGTGTCGGTAGCGTGTGGCGGTGTCTTGACGACGACGACGTGGGGCGGGCGGCGTCGTCGACGGCGGCGGCACGACGTGGCGCGGCCGGGCGGTGTCGGTGCGTGATGTTGTGATCCTATGTACCATGTGAACCATGTAGTCATTCATCATATGAGAAACGTATAAGTCATTATGAAATGTAAGTATATGTGTCATTCATCATATTACTTTAGCAACATTAATATATTATATCTGTATATTCAAAGTTGACAAATGAAGAAACGTTGAAGTTTTCCTTCATTTGTCTGTAGCCATGCATGCAAGTCCAACCAAAACTGCTTACATCATCACATGTGATATTTTTTATAAACTAAAAAACGCTTAATTTTTATAAACTAAATAATATATAGCGTGTTTATTATACAAGCCATGGATTTACATCGATCTAATTAATTTCTAAAGTAATTTCATATTGGTGGTCCTTAATTAAACTTGTCATGATTTTGTGATTCAAATATTCATTTTCAGTTCCTCGCTCGCTGCATATATAGAGTTCCAAATATTCATTTTCAGTTCCTAGATTTTGTGATTCAAAATTTAGAATTTTCAATCAACCTCGAGCGTTGACATGGCTTCCACCAAAGTTTTACGTAGTTTTCGACGTGATCTATAATTCGGCAGTGGAGGGCTCGGGCGAATGTACAAAGACATCGACGAACATATCACCTCGAGCTCGGCAAAGGAGGGCCTCAGGCGCGGTGGAGGGCCTCGGGCGTGGAGGAGGCGCGGTGGAGGCCACGGGTCGCGGAGGAGGAGGGCACGGGCGCCAGCAAAGGGAGCCCGCACGAGGAAGAAGAGGGCGGCGCCGGTGTCACGGAAGGCGCGGTGGGGCCACGGGCGCGGTGGAGGGGCCTCGGGCGCGGTGGAGGGCCACGGGTCGCGCGGAGGAGGGGCACGGGCGCGCGCAGTGGAGGCCGCACGAGGAAGAAGAGGGCGGCGCCGGTGTCACGGAAGGCGAACGGACGCGGTGGAGGCGGCGCGAGGAAGAAGAGGGCGGCGGTGTTCGACGAGGAAGAAGACGAGCGGATCGATCTGCGCCAGGCGCTGGAGGTTATATATCAGAGAGAATTACTCCCGGTGCCAGCCACCAACCGGGAGTAAAAACCCTTTACTCCCGGTGCGTATTACCAACCGGGAGTAAAGGTCTCTTTACTCCCGGTGCGTGTTACCAACCGGGAGTAAAGGTCTCTTTACTCCCGGTGCGTGTTACCAACCGGGAGTAAAGGTATACCTTTACTCCCGGTTGGTAACACGCACCGGGAGTAAAGGGTTTTTTTTGGCGGGCCACGAAACTGCAGCCCACCTTTACTCCCGGGTGGGATTCCCACCCGGGAGTAAAGGTGGGCTGCAGTTTCGTTTCCCGCCTGTTTTAAGCAATAGTCTTGTTAAATACAATAGAAATGCAATAGTTTTTGTTAAATACATAGTAAATTAAATAAAAGGCATAAAATTATTTTGTTAAAAATATGAATTTTCTTTTTGTTTATTGCACATAGGAAAAATCTATAACCTAACTTTTTTTATTTTTTGTTAGAATTATAAAACATAATGTAACTAATATTTATTATGTCGTTAATGCAAAAATGTAGTGTTTAATTAAAATTATTAAAACTATTGGTTTTGGACAGAAAATTTGTTTTCACGTCATTTTAACGTTAATATTTTAATTTTTCATCACTCGGTATCCTAATTTACCTTTTTGAGAGAGAAATCCCACCAAATCAAACATTGATTTAATTTGAAACATGACATAATAAACATCTGAATTCACAATTATTACATAATATCTCAAACACACACTATATTAAATCACTATATCATCAAGTGGGCACAATGAAGAACTTCTTCTTTACGTATGTCCCTTGGTTATGATCGCTTCGTAACCATGGAGTGTCCTCATTATTTACCAAGATGCTAGGGTCTTTGTTCACTTTGAAGGGCGGAATTCGGTCATCCTTTTCATATTCTTCTGACATGTCCGACTTGTCCTCAATTCCCACGATGACTCTTTTCCCTGAAAGAACTATGTGGCGCTTTGGCTCTTTGGTTGAGTCATTATCGTTTTTCCCTCTTTTTGGTTTGGTAGACATATCATTGATATAGAACACCTGATTCACATCCTTGGCAAGGACGAATGGTTCGTCTTTGTACCCAATATTACTAAGGTCTCTGTTGTCATTCCATACTCGTTGTCTCTCATTACCCCGCCCCTCCTCCGGTCACCTTGACCCATTGGCACTTGAACAATGGGATCTTCAAAGTAGGTGCATATTCTAGTTCCCATATTTCATCTATCGTCCCATAATATGTCTGCTTATTCCCATTCGGGTCTGTGGCATCTATGCGGACACCACTATTTTGGTTGGTACTCCTTTTATCTTGGGCTACTGTGTAGAATATGTTCCCATTTATCTCGTACCCTTTGTATGTGACGATATGCCATGATGGTTGCATAGCCAATAAATACAGTTGCTCATGGATGCTCTCATCACCTTGACATTTTTTTCGCAACCAACCGCCGAAAGTTTCCATGTGCTTCACGTAATCCAAGCTTCATCTTCCCTAGAAACTCGGATCGTAAGAGATCCTTGTGTGTCTCAATATACGGATCTACCAAAGAGGAGTTCTCAGAGAACTGTAGTGCGCTTTATTGAAATAATCATCATCCGTACCAATATATGTTTTCCTCCCTAGTGTCCCCTTTCCGCTTAGTCTCCCTCATGTCTTGATTCAGGAACACCAATCGAGTCAAGGTCGGGAATAAAGTCAACACGAACTCAATGACCTCTTCGTTCCCATAGCCCTTGGCGATACTTCCTTCTGGCGAAGCACGGCCGTGAACATATTTCTTCAGACTCCCATGAATCTCTCTAAAGGGAACATGTTGTGTAGGAACACAGGACCGAGAGTGAAAATCTCCTTGACTAGGTGAACTAGGAGGTGTGTCATAATATCAAAGAAGGAAGGAGGAACACCAACTCAAAGTCGACGAGACATTGAACCACATCATTACAGAGTTTAGCTAGATCAGTTGGATCAATTGCCTTTTGAGAAATTGCATTGAGGAATGCACATAGCTTCACGGTGGCTAGACGATATTTGGAGGTAGAATTCCTCTTAATGCAACTGGAAGTAATTGCGCTCATGAGAACGTGATCATGGGACTTTAAGTTACTGTAATTTCTTCTCGCACATTTATAATACCCTTTATATTCGAGGAGAATCCAGATGGTACCTTGATGTTGTTTAAGCATTCAAACATGATTTCCTTCTCCTCTTTGCTTAGAGTGTAGCTAGCGGGACGTAAGTAATGGCGTCCATCATCATCTCTTCTCTGGATGCGAGGTTGTCTCTTTCTCTCAAACAACGTAGGTCCTGTCGTGCTTCAAATGTGTCCTTAGGCTTTCCATACACACCCATAAAGCCTAGCAGGTTCACACAAAGATTCTTCATCGGTGCATCACGTCGATCGAGCTACGGACCTCCGGACTTGCCAATAGGGTAGGTCCCAAAATATGGACTTCTTCTTCCACATGGGTGCGTGACCGTTAGCGTCTTTTGGAATAGGTTGGCTTCCATGTCCTTTTCCAAAGACGACTTTCACATCATTGACCATATCGAGTACATCCTCACCGGTTCGGTTATGAGGCTTGGTCGTGGTCTCGCCTTCCTTTAAAATGCTTGCCTTTCTTTCTTCTGGGGTGATTTGCGGAAGAAATCGACGATGGCCAAGGTACACGACCTTTCGACATTTTTTTTTCAAGAATACACCTCTAATATCACCGAAGCAGTGTGTGTGCATGCATTATATCCCTTGTTTGACTATCTGAAAGATTACTTAGAGCAGGCCAATCATTGATTGTTACGAACAACAATGCTCGCAGATCAAAGTGTTCCTGTTTGTACTCATCCCACACACGTACACCTTCTTTATTCCACAAAATGAGAAGTTCGTCAATAAGTGGTCTCAGGTACACATCAATGTTATTGCTAGGTTGCTTCGGGCCTTGGATGAGCACAGGCATCATAATGAACTTCCGCTTCATGCATAACCAAGGAGGAATGTTGTAGATACTTAGAGTAACAGCCAAGTGCTATGACTACTGCTCGCTCTCCAAAAGGATTGATACCATCTGTACTTAAAGCAAACCTTAAGTTTCTTGCGTCATTTGCAAACTCAGAAATCTCTCGTCGATTGCTCTCCACCGGGACCCATCGGCCAGGTGTCTCAACATATTGTCTACCTTACGGTCTTCTTTGTGCCATCGCAACAATTTTGCATGTTCTTTGTTTTTCGAATGAGACGTTTCAAGCATGGTATTATAGGAGCATACCACATAACCTTGGCAGGGATTTTCTTCCGTGGACGTTCGCCCTCAACATCACCAGGGTCATCTCGCCTGATCTTATACCGCGACGCATGGCATACCGGGCATGCATCCAATTTCTCGTACTCTTTGCCACGGTACAAGATGCAGTCATTAGGACATGCATGTATCTTCTCTATTTCTAGCCCCATAGGACAGACAACTTGTTTTGCTTCGTAGGTAGTGGCGGGCAATTCATTGTCCTTCGGAAGCATCTTCTTTTGAATTTTTAGTAACTCTCCAAATCCCTTGTCAAATACACCATTCTTTGCCTTCCATTGCAGCAATTCTAGTGTGGTTCCCAACTTTTTCTGCCCTGCATCACAAGTTGGGTACAACAATTTTTTGTGATCTTCTAGCATCCGCTCGAACTTGATCTTCTCCTTTTCACTTTCACATTCTCTTTGTGCGTCACGAATGACCTGAGAAAGATCATCACCGCTCATCTTCTGCGGCTACCTCTTCTTCACTTTCTCCCATTGCAAATCATTGAAGCACGCACACCATCGGGAATAATATCATTGTCGTCCCATTGTTCTTCTTCACCTTCTTCCATTACAACACCGGTTTCTCCGTGCTTTGTCCAACAAATATAGTTTGGCATGAAACCCGACTTGAACAAGTGTGAATAAAGAGTCCTTGAGCAAGGATATTCCACCGTATTCTTACATATGGCACATGGGCAGCACATGAAACCATCGCGTTTGTTTGCCTCGGCCGCACGTAACAAAGAATGCACGCCGTCAATGAACTCTTGGGAGCGGCGATCAACATTATACATCCAATGACGGCTCATCTGCATTACATGACATAAATACCATATTAAAACCTAGATCATAATTAATTATTTATACAACATGCGTGCCACCATAAAAGATACAAATTTATGAAAGCATCGCTACAATGTAGACAATCCCAACTACCACTAAAAGAACTAAAGCTAAAATACATTTCAGTAGCAGTAGGATTTCACGACCAATCTCAACTAAAACAGACAGATCCCCCGATTGTGCAACATCTTTGTGCTTCTTCGGCTGGATCACTGCCTCATTAGCCGTCGTATCTGCCTGTTGTGCAAGATATTTTTGCACGAGTCCAACATACTCTTCCTCCCAGTAGAAGCCTGAACATCGTCCACTGCCATCCCACTGAAATTAAAATAAAAAATTAGAACTTTAATCACAACCATCATGAAAATAGGTATAAACTAACCATAATCATTAAATACGATAAAATAACTCACATTGCGATCCGGACACTTGTAGAAGATATGATCCTTGTTGGGACCCTTCTTCTTCACTCGGTACTCCATCACAATCTTCGTCTCATCACGACACTTGCCGCATGGAATGAGAGGGAGGCCCGGCCTAAGTCGCTTTGGAAACCCATGAGAGGCCGAGGACCGGGAAGCAGCCACATCTACTCTCTATACTCATTTTTTTAATACACTATAAATTTCTCTTTTATAAACAAATAAAATTAAGAAACTATAAAATTATCTAGATCTCTAAACAATGATATTTTTAATGGTCATTGTGTTCTCGCTTTTTTTCACGGCGGGTAAGTAATTCACATGATATTTCTGCAAATTAATGTAAGAATGGGAGTGTACACACATATGTATCATCTGCGACGATATCGGGACGTGTGAATAAATAACCATCCATACTAGTTGACCTTGCTTACGTGATCATCTCGGCGAGCATTTTCTCCACCGGACGGCACCGTGCCAGCCCGCGGAAGAGCTCCAATTCTACGAGGAAGGGAACACGGTCTTCCACGACCGCTGCCGCTCTCCCTCGTAGAATCAAAGCTCTTCCTTGACGTCTGTTACCGCTTCGGCGAGAGAACGTGCTTTCGCCGAGATGAACACGGTCCGCAAGTTCAACTAGTATGGATTTTCTATAATTTTCTAACTATTTTCTAAGTTTATATTTATATATATACTACGTTTGGGTATGGTGATTGACAGACTACTGCGACGATATCAGGACATGTGAATAAATAACCATCCGTACTAGTTGACCTTGCTTACGTGATCATCTCGGTGAGCATGTCTCCACAGGACGGCACCGTACTTGACCACGGAAGAGCTCCAATTCTACGAGGAAGGGAACACGGTCTTCCACGACCGTTGCCGCTCTCCCTCGTAGAATCAAAGCTCCTCCTTGACGTCCGTTACCGCTCGGCAGAGAACGTGCTTGCCGAGATGAACACGGTCCGCAAGTTCAACTAGCTACTTTAACCTTATTTCATGTAAATATGCAAGCTTGAAGTGATTTTGAGCTCAAATTGCTTACAAATGAAAAAAAACCAAAATAAAGAACCATATATATTTATATAGTGAACAAAATGAGATAAGACAATGGTGAAAAATGAGAGTATGAGATTGGTAACCTTTACAACTGAAGAATCGACGGAGGAATTGAAGAAATCGATGGAGGAATCGAATAATGGATGGAGGAACAATGGAGGGAGGGAGGAAGCAAGAACACTACTGCAGTGAGCTTCAAAATGTGCTGAGCTCGGGCTCGGGGAGGAAGGAGGAGCCGGCCGGGATATAAAGGGGGGACCTTTAGTCCCGGCTGGTGGCTCCAACCGGGACTAAAGATAACTTTCCAACCCCGGGCGCAGCCACGGCCCGGGAGTAGACCTTTACTCCCGGTTGGAGCCCCCAACCGGGAGTAAAAGTATACCTTTAGTCCCGGTTGGTGGCTCCAACCGGGACTAAAGGTCCCTGCCACCTCTGTCTGGCGCAGTAGCCGTTGGGGCAGGGACCTTTAGTCCCGGTTGGAGACACCAACCGGGACTAAAGGTATTTCTAATCCCGGGCACAAAAAATTCCGGGACTAGAGCCCATTTTGGCCGAAGATCAAAGACCTGTTCTCTACTAGTGGCATGAGCTGGTTAAGAGGTCCTAATTCTTCTAATCTACACCAATCACCCTCCACGTGGGCAGGAAACCCCTCCAATACCCTTAAATTAGTTAGGCCACTGAAACCCTTGGGTATATTGTTTATACCTGAGCCAAGAAGGCTTAGATACCTCAGCTGACGTAACTTTCCAATGCCCACAGGAAGCTTCGTCAGACTTCCACAGTTAGAAAGGTCAATGCACTGCAAGAATTGCATCATGTCTGTTTTGCCGAGGACTGTTTTGCATAATTCGCGTCTTGGAGACGGGCGTTGTACGTGCCCTTACAAAAGCCACACATAAATATCACTCTTAATGTTGCCCTTACATAATTGCCATAGGAGAGAGAAGAAATCTTACAAGTATTGCAAAAAACGGACATTTTTGCGTGCGTGGCGTGCCAAGTCACGGTGCCAGCGTGGAGACGCATTGGAAAAGACGAAGCTGCCATGCCCTGCACCTGTCTCTCCCTCTCCGACAGCCGGATCCCGCAGCTCCTCTCATTGCCAGGTGTCCCTCTCATCAGCTTTTGCATATAATTCAGGACCAGTACGTCCTGTGTGCTGGTTGTGGTTTGATGTGTAGAAGCTTTGGAATCAACAATGCGATTAATTATTTTTTGTTTTACAGCCACTGTGGCACGTCCGAACGTGTAACTTTTCTATGAACTTATGCAGCATATATGCTTCATATATACGTGGTATTGATGAGTCTGCTATTATCTTGTTTGATGACAGGTTCTGGCCCTTTTCTTAGTCATGTTTCCGCAGATATTATCGTAAACAATGAGATGTCTTCATAATCTTCTTCTGTATTTGTCAGTTATGTCTGGATGATCCAGTTTTATATCACTACAACAGTGTTACTTCTTGGACTGAAACCTGTGTTGTGTATGGCAGTTGTAGGTGTTAGAATGTAAGAATTCATTTCATAGAAGTCAACTCACACTATAACACAACATACCTTTGCTGACACAGTATCGGTTTCTTCCATTGCAAACCTTGATGTGTATAGTTGAACTTCAATCTGTCCTACTACAAGTATCGGTAGTCAAAAGTCAAACCACGACCACGCACGCAAAATGCATCTCCGGACTTCGCCACCCCGGGCGATTGCGGCGCGGCGACCACGGCCTCGTAAACCCCGACGTCCAGCTCCGCCACCCTCCCCACGGCCAGCTCCACCACGCGCTGGTTCATCCTGAACGAGTGCGTCGCGAACGCCGGAGCCACCGCGGCCACCCGCACCACCTCCCCGCCCGCACCCGCACCCGCACCTTCCGCCATCATCCCGCCGGGTATCACCAACTTCACGGCCGTCGCCTCGCCGTACCCGACCTCTGCGGGCGAGCGCTGTCGTGCCGAGGGTCCATGTACGGCGGCAGGAACGCCTCCAGGCTCAGCTCCGGTACGTCACGTTGGCGAACACGTACCCGACGTGCGGGTTGCTGCCGCCCACCAGCACGCGGCCGTACGTGTCCAGCGCCGCCGACGAGTGGTACATCCGCGGCACCGCCGACGCCGCCAGCGGCGACGACTGATCGAACCGCGACCCCAGCGACGCGTCGGGCCTGTACAGCACGGGCCGCGTGACCGGGTCCCGCCCCAGCTCCCACCCGGCGGTGCCCGCCGCGGCCCCGTTCACGATCAGCACGTCGCCCGTGGGCAGCAGCACCATGTCGCCCATCACCCGGGCCATCGGCATCTCCTCGATCGCCCACACCACCGGGTCCGGGTCCGTCGGCGCGACGCGCGCGCAGGTCCGGTCGGCGGCCACGAACGTGCCGTTCCGCAGCGCCAGGTGGTGCGCGCCCCGCGGCGCGCTGCCGCAGACCAGCACCTCGGCGTGCGCGGGCGCGTCGGGGCGGAGCGGGAGGAGCACGGACGAGCCCGACGACGGGTAGTTCCGCAGCACGCCGCCGGGGACGGGCGGGAGGCGGCGGAGCGGGGTGCGGTTGTAGGGGTCGAAGACGACGGCGCGGTCGTTGGCGAAGACGAAGACGGTGCCGTCGGGGAGCATGTGGAGGAACGGGTACAGGTTGTTCTCGGCGTCCGGCTCCGTCGTCTCGTCCAGGAACAGGAAGAACGTCAGCGCCGGCGCGGCGTCGGCGTGCGGGAAGTACTCGAGGTTGAACTGCCTCCGCCCGCCGAGGATGAGCACACGGCCGTCGGGGAGGATCAAGTCGGTGGCGTACCACCGCCGCGCGGCGAGGAACGAGGAGAAGCTGCCGGTCTGGAGGAGCGTGCCGTTGGGGAGCAGCGCCCCGGACGAGCACCACGGGTTGGTGGCGAGCGGGTACGGGTGCAGCACGTTGGAGCGGAGGTCCAGGAGCACCGAGTGCGCCGTGCAGTCGGCGCCGTTGACGGTGGCCGCGCACGGCGCCAGCGCGGCCAGCGAGATGTTGGAGGGGCCCGTGTCGGTGCGGTCGAACATGAGGACGAAGTCCCCCGGGAGCAGCTGCATGTGCATCGCCGACACGCCGATGCTCGCGTGGAGGAGCTGCCATTCTCCCTGGGACGGGGCATCATCGGCGGCGGCGGCATTGGCAATGCAGCTGGCGATCAGGAGAAGGTGGAGAAGGAAGGATCTTGGCTTGGGCATGGCTGGTGAGCATGATCTTTAAGCCTTTTCATGCATCCTTGCAATGTGATAAGCTAAGGTAGGGTGTACAGAGTGTGTTGCATACTTGCATCGCATTGTGACGTTGTGTTGGTGGAGGGTTGGTACAGGGAAGGTTGTGGGGAAATGGGGAATACGCATTTCATGCTTGGAACCGGGTATGCGATTTAAATGATACAAACTTTTTGGACTCAACGGAATTAGGTGAATCTTGCAATTTTTGGACCTGCATTCATTCTGTTGACCAGTGAAAATATTCAGGTTTAGCTACTAATTAGCTGAATTTTTGCCAAAATCTGATCAAGAGGCCGACATAAAGAGGAAACTAATGATTAGGAGAAGTATGCACTTTTACACTGAAGGAAGAACTTGCGAGTTTGTTTGAACTCTAGACTAGACTAAAAGTTCAAATCTTGTCCAACTTTTTGACTGGTGCAATGTTGTTTTAGCCCTCACCGAAATAGGTGAATTTTGCCGAAATTCAGATGTTTCGGACCAAATCCTGGAAACCTCCTGAGATAGAATCACCCAATTTATAAGAGCTCAATTATGATGGCCGGCATCTCGAGGATTAATAGCAGCTACGCACTTGAACTCTATAATCCGGTAGTCTGTTGAGGGTCGAAGGACCAGGATGACACCATCTATCGCAGTCTGGGATAGAGTACAACACATTGATACATAGGGTTACAATAGAAGTGGAGGCTATGTCCAGCGCGAGGACATCGACTTCAAGGAAGTCTTTGCGCTGGTAGCGCGCATGGAGTCTATCTGACTGCTACTGGCTTTGGCAGCAGTGAAGGACTGGCGCGTCCATCACCGGGACATAAAATCGGCCTTCCTCAATGGCGAGCTGGTGGAGACGGTTTTCGCCAGGTAACCTCCAGGTTTCGCTGTTAAGGGAGCGGAGCACAGGATGCTCCGACTGCGTAAGTCGCTCTGCGGGCTACGGCAGGCCCCGTGAGCGTCGAACGCCAAGCTTGACGCCACGCTGGGCAAGTTTGGGTTCACGCGGTGTGCAACCGAGCACGCGCTCCACACGTGGCAACGGAGAAGGAGGAGCTCATCATCAGCGTGTATGTGGACGACTTGATCGCCACCGGTGCGCGTGCGGAGGACATCGACAGCTTCAAGCGTGAGATGGCGGCTCGTTTCGAATGAGCGATCTCGACGCGCTCTCCTACTACCTCGGCATCGAGGTGACACAGGGGAAGGAGGCGCGTATGCCTCGAAGCTGTTGGAGCGGAGCTGCATGGCTGAGTGCAAGCCATGCGTGACTCCAATGGAGGAGCGGCTGAAGAAGACGAATGCCAGTACCGCGGCGAAGGTAGATGTAACACTCTACCGGAGCATCGTCGGCGGTCTGTGCTACCTAGTCCACACGAGGCCGGACATTCTGTTCTCCATGGGCTACGTCAGCCGCTTCATGTAGGATCTCCGAGAAGATCACTGGGCCGCGGTGAAGCGGCTACTGCGCTACGTCAATGGGACGGTGGATCAGGTGATCGTCTTCCCTAGGATCGACGGAAGTGGGCTGTAGCTCACTGTGTTCAGCGATGCAGACACGACAGGGGACATCAACGGACGACGGAGCACCTCTGGCATGCTCGTCTTTCTCGGGTCGGCTCCAATCTCATGGCTGTCGCTGAAACAGAAGGTGGTGGCGCTGTCCACGTGCGTGGCAGAGTACGTGGCGGCGGACACAGCGGCGTGCCAAGCTATGTGGCTACGCCGGCTGCTGGGCGAGCTGACCGGTGTGGAAAGTCACCCACCAACACTGATGGTGGACAACTAGTCTGCCATCGTCCTCGCGAAGAATCCGGTTCTCCACGACCGGAGCAAGCACATCGACGTCAAGTTCCACTTCCTCAGGGACTGTGTCGATGGAGGGCAGATCGTCATCGAGTTCGTCGAAACTGGTCGGCAACTCGTGGACATCCTCACCAAGCCGCTCGGCCGTCTAGCGGTGAAGGACGGACGTGAGGCTTGGACTAAGGGACCAGGAGGCTGGGTGACCAGCCGCGGTGGCTGACATCTGGGGATATCGACAAGCGCAAGTGTACATGGAGGAGTGACCGTGTTGACCGAGTCAAGACGACGCACGTGCAAGTCGAGCGGAGGCGCTGGAAGACTTGGTGCCTGGGCGGTCGAGGACGGAGGTGACATGCGTCGAGTTGCGGGGGACGCGTATGGAATATGCTACTCGCGGACGGTTTGGTGGTTTGGGCCTCAAACCATCGGGCGGACGGTTTTCGGGTTTGGGTCTCAAAACCCGGGTGGAGGTTCCAAGGAGGAACGGGGTGGCACGTGGCGGAATTAGAGAGGTTACGTCGAGGCGAAGCAAATCTGTGCAGGAAGTGAGGCTGTCCGATCGATAGAAATCGGGTTGTACCATAATTTCGCCCTAAAATATCTAGGGGCACAAGTAGAATTGTGTAATAAGCCTATAAATAAGATAGGACTGCCGCCACTCAGTGTCACCTCTTGGACTTTTTCATTTCCTCGTTCTAATCCCCCTCCTAGAGTTTGTTCTTGAGGTCCACAAAATTGAAATTTGTGTAAGCAGAGATTTTGAGTTGGGAATGGAGGCACGAATCCTCCAGTTGTCCTTCAGAATTCATCACTTGTGCCTGTGATTTTCATTTTGTTGCGTTGTTCGTTTTTCTCTATTTTCGTTCTTGGCTACGATCTGAATTTCTCATAGTTTGGGTCGATCACAGGGGATGATTTCTTGAGGATAGATTTGTAGCAATTTGAATTCCATCTTTGTAAATTTTTGGAACGAATGATGGAGATTTGGGTCGTTTTTCTTTTGATTTTCTGGTCGCTCTTTCTCCCTGTTCGTGCCTAGCAGAGGCACTGCTTTTCCTGTTCGTCTTTTGCGTGTGGGGAGACGAGCAACTGAGCACCAGCACCGTGCTCACCAGGCCCGAGCCGGTGCTCGCCCAGAGAGGCCGAAGGCCTGCGCCAAGCAGCAGGAGCCGCGTGCTCCCAGAGCCCGAGCGGCGCTCGCCCAGGTGGCCATCCTCTCGTCGGTCTCCTCCCTGTCTCTACTTCCTTCGGTGCGGTAGCTGTTTCCCTCCGTTCGGCTGTCGGTCCTGATCGTGCGGTGCACCGCTCGGCAGTGTCTGGTGCCCTTCGGTGGTGTCCGGTGCCTGTCAAAAGTGCCGGCCCAATTTCCAGTCTGGCAGGTTCGAATTTCCAGCCCTGTTTTTTTTTTCATCCGTGGTTTGCGCGTTTGTGCTCGGATTTAAGTTCCATTTTTTGCGTTGGTTTTCCATCGATTCAAGGAACTTATCTAAGTATTCTCGTCACCAGTTGGCATGGACATTTTAGATTTGAGAGCTTCTTTTGGTTTGCTTTGTTTGGCGGTGATTTGGGGACAGCGGCTAAATATTTCGAGAGAAATTTTACGGCTTCCATTCACCCCTCTCTGGTCACCGTTTTCGGTCCTTTATATTGCTAGTAATTTAAATATCTAAAAAAATAAAAGGAGCCTCGTTAGGAAGCTGCATTCTCATGGCACTGGCAGCATATATATATATATATATATATATATATATATATATATATATATATATATATATATATATATATATATATATATATATATATATATATATATATTTAGTTTAACAACCTACGTACATTTTCAGGCTCACAATGAAACCGCAAGCCGGAATAAGCTGTATCATAACATTTGTTTTGTAACATGACGACTCACAACTTAATTATATGTACAAGGCTCTGTATTCTCAGGTGGTAACCTGCATCCACAGTAACACAGATTCGAATAAAAAAACTAATTCACATCACATCGCATTCTAGTCACCATGAATTTATTTGCAGTGTCCAACATCTGACTGCCTCACGACGACCCGCAGCGTAGTAATCGGCTCCATTGCTTCTTCTTCGGCCGAAGCGATGATAGCTCCAGCCTCCAAGGCTGCTTTTTGTCCATGCGGCACTCCACCTGCAGGCGAGGTCTTTTATGCATTCTATAATCGATAGTGCTAGAGACGTATGTAGTAATAATAATAGTCTTGGAGTAGCATGCATACTTTATTGTTACTCCCTCTGTTGTTCCACGATGAATTCCCTTCAAACTTGCTCCACTTTGTCCAATAACACCTCCTCTGTTTCATCCCCTGAAACGGACCGTCTAGTGAAGTAACCAGATATTCCAATAGCAAGAAAGGTGCTCAGTATATGCAACGTATAAAGCAGCAGTGTTGTGTTAATTTACCTGAAGCGTCGGCAGAGGGGCTGATGTTTGTCTTGAAGCTGAAAGGATCTCTCGTGTACTTCATGTACCACTTCCTTTCAATGTTGTTGTCATCATCATCTGCATGTGCCTTGACCTGCTTGATATGGCTGAACTTGTCCCACTCAGGGCTAGATTTCCCTTTACCTATGGAAGCGAGCAGTGAGACATCACAGTCTAGAAGTAAATCCCTTGGGTTTACGTCCTTCAAGTATCCAGGGAGTGTTTTCATGTCGTAGTCCTCCAGTCCGACTTTCTGAAGTGCAGGCAAACCCTCCAATACCTTCAACTCTGGGCATCTTATGATCACGAGGTTCTGCAAATTTGGCAGATTGCTGATCCTCTCTAGTCCATGACATCCTGTCACCAAAATTTTCTCCACAGCGCTTGGGTGGTCATGATGGTGTGGTAGTAAGAACTCTGGCCCAACACGCTTGATGCCTGGGGCGTTTCTAATCTGTAGTAACTCCAAGCTGGGGAGCTGCCACAAGCCATCAGGTAGCTCTGTGCAATAAGGCAAGTCTTCCATGAATAGAATCCTCAAGCATCCAAGGGACACAATTGCTGTCGACGTCATCCACTGTGAAAGTCGTTGACCAAAGTACCCTTCGATTGCTAGAGTTTCTAAGCAAGGTGGAGGGCAGAGCTCATCAAACACCTTCTCGATTTGTTGCTGCTCTTCCTGTTTCACCAACCGGTGAGCACCTCCACTTCTACTAGTGCACTGTAAGCGCAGATAGCTGAGGTGCACCTTTTCACAAGCTTAACCTTTATAGCAAATGTGGAATAAGATACATTCTTCAGGCCACGAATATCAAGACTCTTGAGCCGGTTAAGAGGTCCTAATTCTTCCAAACTACACCAATCACCCTCCACGTGGGCAGGAAACCCCTTCAATACCCTTAAATTAGTTAGGCCACTGAAACCCCTGGGTATATTATTTATACCTGAGTTAAGAAGGCTTAGATACCTCAGCTGTCGTAACATTCCAATGCCAACAGGAAGCTTCACCAAACTTTTACAATTAGTAAGGTCAATGCACTGCAAGAATTTCATCTTGGCTATTTTTTTTGGCAGCCTAGATGTGTTAGTGCCATGTAGGCACAAATACCTCAAGTGTTTGAGTTGGGCCAAGGATTTAGACAATGCATCAAAATTTGCATCTTTTAATGTAGGGTCCGCAAACATTTGACAGTGAATCACCTGGGTTGATCTTAATTTTCCCACCAAAAATTAGTGTTCGTAGGATATATGTCCAGAGAACTCCAAACATGGAAAACTGGATGACAGTGAATCACCTGGGCTTGATCTTAATTTCTAAATCACGTGAGTTTCCCACCAAAATTAGTAAGTTCGTAGTGATATAATCATTTAGCATTTTTCCAGTCGCTTCGCCTTATGTTTTTCTGAGGAGACTCCATTTGACTGCGAGTTTTTTGCTATTTGACTCTGATCCTTTGTTTTCTAGATATGTTAATTGAATGGAATATGTAGATATAAATACACTTGGTCATAATCGGATGCAAAATCAAGTGCTAAAAAACGATACTGTGTGCAGAGGCAAAATTCACATGCGACGTTCTAAGCGTATGACCGATGTACCAGTCCACTAAAATAGATGGAAAAATCATCGTATATGGATATCACTACGGTGCAATTAGGTGACGTCTGTGACTGTGTACAAGAATAGTGTTCTCATCAGTCACTATCATTACCAACTCTCGTCTGCCCGATGTTTATAGTCACTCCAGTATTTATCGTATCTTTTATTTATTTTTTTCTTATTTTATTAAAAAAGGTTGTACAGTACGCCAGACTACTTCTCACTGCCAAGTACTGACAGTGATAAGTGATAAAAAAGCACAAAATGTACGCCAGATTACTGCATCTTCACTGCCGGTAACCGACAATGACAGTATTTAAACTCAAGATCTCAACATTCTCTGAGCATCTATACCAGCAGAGCTATACAACACTTGTGACTATACAACTGATGCTATTCTTTTAACTACACAATTTTGAATCTTATATTGCATATTTGATACTCTAAATGATCTCAAATGAAAAGGTTGTTAGCTGCAAAGTTGTAGATCGATCTCATCGACTACTAACTCTACTATTGACTTTGTCTCCATTCGACATCATTAACCATATCAAATCCCATTGGACTTACATAGAATATTTTAATATGTAAACCATCTTAAATTAAAAAGTTGTTAGCTATAAAGTTTTAAATCTTTTTGAACGTATAAAGCTTATCTTATCAAATAACATATGAAAAAGTTATTACTTTTTCGTAAAATAGCCTATCACTGCTGGTTGTAGCCACAAACCGGCCATGACGGGTGGTCCTTCACTGGCTATAACCAGAAGTGATAGTACACTGCCTGTCACTATCACTTGTAGCCACGATTCGTTCGTGAAAGTTCATCTATCACTGTCAGTTGTACTATCACTACCGGTTCCAAAGCAACCAGCAATGATGGTCTGACAATGATGGCCTGTGTTTGCGGTAGTGCTAGGTCCTATGCTACCCACTTGCCTATTAATAATGGTATGAACTATCATGTCAGCCTGCACTATGGCACTTAAGGCCATGTTTTCATGTTGTAGTATTAAGAGACGTAGTATTAAGAAACACGATTTTAGAACCTATAGATGTGGTAAACCATGATTTAGCAACAAAGAGGTCTAGATATGAGTTTATAAAACTCTAAAGAGACTACAAATTTAGCAAAACTCTGGTTTTCAAAACCATAAAATTTGTTGCATCAAAACACTTCATACAACTCTAATAAAATCAAAGTATTTCATAAAAGCATGGTATTTTTCTAAAACTCCAAAAATACATCTGCATCCAAACAGGGCCTAAGATTTTGAACTTGCTACATTCGAAAATTGTATATGTAGTAGAAGTATTATTTTTATAAAAATATAGAATAATCAAAATTAAATTACCAGTGTCGATATGACATAGTATTTGAGTAAAATTTTATAAAATTATTTGAAATAAAAACTTATAAACTTTTTTGTCATGCCATAGTAATGTAATTTAAAATAAATTATCAGTGTCATTTATATGTGGTTTGTTAAGTAACAGTTTAGTACTTGATGATCTATTAACTAAAAATATCCTAATGTATGTATGTTTGATTGGTCGATATATTAACCCAACTTTATGTTAATAACCGAAATGTATAGCATGGATCATGGAGGATGCAAACTATACAGCCACGATGTTGTCAGAAATTGGTCCTGCTATCGGCCAGGTTGAAGGTGAAAGAAGGAACCCGAGAAACCAGAGGATTTATTTTAACGAACATCTGTCCCTGCTGATGGTTCAGTAATTAACTAATCGGTCCCAATACAAGCCTACATGAAGCTAGTCCTCGTTTGAAACCCAAAGATTGGGTATATGATCCTAGAAAATAAATTCGTCCCTTTGTGACATTTGGTTTATTTTTTGATTCCAATTTGACACTATATGTTCAATTTCGTTGCAACTTATCATGAGATTATTCATAAAAGGACCAAACACCCTGGTAGAAAAAACGAATGGACGGAAGTCAATTATTAGGATCCAACTGGAAAGGTTATTAAAGTCTGCACATCTTGACCTGAAGAAGCTACGTTTTTTCTCCCTTATTCATACTCTCTTGGATGCAGGTAAGCCTAATGTGATATCCCTTGTATCCTTAGCTTTTTAACCATTCTAGAGATGAGACAAGTGAGGCAAGTTACATGGACAATTACTCAAGTGTCTATGGTAAAACCTGTCAATCAGGATATATGCCAAAGGCCCCGTGAGTACTTTTCCTAACTTTTTACGCCATGTTCAGAATAGAACTTTAAATCATTGGTTTTATTTTCGCATGTTTACAGGATCTTGTAAAATTATAATAGTTTGAAAAGGTTGTTAGAGAAAAGGATAAAAGTTACATATGTTATATGTTATTTTAATGTCTAACTCGATGAGATATTTAAAAAGTTACACTCCTATCACCTAATAATAGGACTTCTGAAAATTTAGAACAAAATAAATTAGGCAACAAGAGAAAGCCTAACATTCCCATCATTAAACAGTAATGTCCAGTCCTGATTGGCTTTAATAGTACAGGCTATAAATTGCTGATTCTTTATCAGACCGTGGAGGATGGGACTTGGTCTTGGAGATATTAAACCTAAGCACCAGACGCCCTTTGCAACGAAAGGATACAGTAGAGTAAAAGTTTAGAAATCTTAATCTCATGACCATCTAAAGAGTTGAGGCTCTCAAAAAAATCTATAGAGTTGCGACCACAAGTATTAGTAACAATGTAATAATGCTTGTACATGAGCTCTTACGAAACTTCACAAGCACCTACAGTCATTTGTGTAATGTAAGAATTTTTTTTAAAAAAAATATTACTACATGTTACTAACTTTATTATTGTTTGTAGTTTACGCTTATTCCTTTTAGGCTTTTATTTCGCCTGTTCTTTATCATGTTCTGTGTTCATGATTCTTTAATGACATTTCACTACTATAGAAATGGATTTCGCCAACACTATTTTGATACTATTAGAAACATCGATAAAAACATATCACCTCCGATAATTGAACCGTTGATAAAAATGGCTTTCACCACCATTTGTGGCAGTGAAAACCGGTTTTGAGTATATAGCCGGCCAGAAACCCTAGCCCATTCTCACTCTCTCACCGACACCCCACCTACTGACCACCTCTCTCTCCCTTACTCAAGCACTTCCTTCCGCCCCCTCTCTCCCTCACCAGCACTCCCTCCGGGCCCCCTCTCTATCCCATTTTAGCACCGCGAGCCGAAGATCGGATCTGCCATCGGCGCGGGGGCAGACACCACCCATGGCCCTCAACAGCATGGCGGACGCCGCCCAACATAGAGATGGACCTCGATGTCACAATCCTGTTCGCTAGGGGCAGCTAGCATAGACCATCATGGACGACTGTAGGCACACATGACACGTGTATTTTTTAATTATTTTTATTCAACTTTCAATATCGGTTTCAATGTGGTGGTGATGAAGGTCAGCATCACCGCCGAATCGCAAAACCGGTGGTGATGGTGGTTGTCAAGCAAGCGGTGATAATGTTTTTGTAATAGTGTTTTGAAAGTGGTTTACAGACCCTAGATTTCTAATAGTGTTCGCAGGACCAGGACCGTCTGCCCGAGCCCCGAGCAGCCGAGCGACATCACCGGCCGCTCCCACCCTACCCCCACCCCCACCCCCACCCCCACGATCTCACCGCATCAATCCCACTCCGACGCCAGTTGCACAGTTTTCTTCCGATCCACCTCCTCGCCGGCGCTGGCCCCCACCCCGTCCTGCAGCTACGGTTCCCACCCAGCACCACCGTCAGCCGTGCTCGCCGAAGCCCCCGCGAGCACCGGCGGTGACACTGCGAGCTGCACAGGGTGGGCGACGGGCGCAGTTGCGGATCTTTGGACGCAAGCTTCCCCAGTGTCGCCGCCTCCACCTCGCCCTGCAGGAGTCGCATCGGCGCCACCGCCTGCCCCCGCCCCCACGGCCACCTTACCCCCCGCAGCCTGCTGCATCAGACAGAAATTAAAGGACTTGCAAGCCCACCTTGGCTCGCCGCCCCTGCGAGCTCACCTGGCTCCGTCGTGCTCCCCTCACCCATTAGCTCTCCGCCGCCACGGGATGCGACCGAGAAGTCCCAGGTGAAGGCGGACAGTCTTACTCAGTCGGTGGCAGCGCCGGTTACTGATGCTTTCCCGCGTAGATGGAGGCATCTGGTCCTTCAGGTATCCCTATACCCTCCTTCAGTTTTGGAAGCGTAACATTCTGTCGTGTTCGTCCTAATAAGGAATTTTATGTTCAACATTAGGTTCCCATTTGATTTTAGGTTTGATCTGTATGTCTCGTGTGGTTTTATTTGACCAGCTGATGGTACGCTGGGATTTTTTTTTGTGTTCTGCATCAAAGTCCAATTATTGTAACTGATGACTCCATCAGCCTCTTTTTGCATAGGGAGCTGCTGATAGGCCGGATCCCATGGACACCAGTGTTGGCGGAAGGCGGTGCTCACCATGCTGCTACTGCTTGCCAAGGATATGGTGGTGCAGCTGGCAAGGACCGGTCGGTAGGTGAACGTCGGGAGCCCTTTCTCGTTTAGGCACGGTGCAGCCCTCCCCCGTCCTCCCTGTCACGATGGCGGACAGCGTGTACGTAAACAAGGGTGTCAGCTTGCCAGTAAGCTGCAAGGAACCAATCTGCTCACTTTTCTCATGGAAAAGAATTATGATTCCTCTTATTTAGTAATAGTCATTGAAGGCTCCCCTGGTCAGGCAAGGTCACACTCGGAACCAAGCAGGCCCTTTGTCTCCTCTGGTCTCGAACTCTAACCCTCAGGTAATAGGTTTGGAATTCAGAGTAGACACCACCTGTAGCCTGTCTTTTAATCGTGGAACATTACATCACTTAAATTAATTGTGCATTTTTTAACTCAATGCTCTCATGATTTGAGTTTGGAAGTTGAGCTGGGTCATCACGGCTTGTTGTGGAGAACTTCTTATTTGTTATCGATTCATGAAAAAAGGTGTGATTTCAATTTATTTGTGCAAAATAATATTTGTGGTCAGTCTAGGTCATCTACAAATAACTAAGGATTTTATGGTTCATCCATTTCATTTTTTTGGTAGCTAAGATTTTGCATATACATATGTAATTATTTGTGTTTCAGAAACTAAATTGATGATAGCTTGTATATAATTAAGTTTACTATTCACTCGTAATATAATATGCTGGCTTTTAGATTATGAACCCATGACATTTTCATGCATTGCTTCTGTTTGTCTACTGTCGTTTCATTGTCTATTAGATTATGAATCAATGCCATGCCACATTTCTCTCTAGGATGATGTTAATGTGATTATTCCCCATTTAGATATGAGGTCCCTCTGCGACAAGAAAAGGTTAATCTGTTGCAATATGGAATTAGTTTTTTTTTTCTAAATGAATAGACAAAACTAGGTACATTCATTTACAGCTTATCTAATCTTGTTTATGATTCTTTTCTTTTTAAATTTATATGTAAATGATCTGATGCATGGACACATAATTAGAGAACAATTTAATATACATGGATTTCAATTTTGCTATCACAAATCATCAATATTCTTTCATTGCACTTTGGCTTGTCATTTTGTCAATTACCACTGTTCATCTTGTTATGAAAGCTCACAAGATTTTCAATTCTTTAAAAGCATCTACCTTGTCCTGCATTTAACAACGATCAATGGCACTTTCAATTGCACATGTATAAAGGATCAATGTTTTGCCATCTGCATCCATGTGAATATGTTTGAAGTTCTCATTTGGCTGCCAAAAACGATCTGGATATCGAACCTTGATCTTTGCTCCCTCTGATTCCAAGTTGTTGTATGATCTCTGTTGTCAAATAGTCAATTTATTTAATCATCAATATGTCAACATTTGTGTAGATTGAGAACATAGAGTTAGTACTTCTGGATTCTTCATTGAAAACACATTTACATTGAGGGAGGATTTTATATTTATTATTGGAAAGCACATCATTTCTCTTCTACCTGTAACCTGCCTCCCTATGCTAGTATTTCAGTTCATGCTAGCTTATAGAAATTGATACGTGGTTATATTCATGAATAATTGTGTGGAGCAGCTATTCTTATAGTGGCCATCTAGTGCTGCATTTTTTTGTGTAGCCAAGATGTTCTCGAGCAGAGGCTCCTCCGCTTCCTGTGAGTGGCGGCTCCTTCCCTTTTCCTCCAGCGATGGCTGCTGTTGCTCCCCTTATCTAGAGAAGCAGCATCAGATTCTCCCCAACTCCTTACAGTGGCTACCGCTCCCCATCTTCCCGAGAGTTGGCGGTGGCCACACAACCCTTGGATGGCACCGGCAATCCAAATCTTGTCTACAACAGCTTTTCCTCCACAATGTGCCGGATTTCTTCATATTAACTTCACAAATGATCTTTGTCGAGTCAGGTAGCATGCTACCGTCCTTTTATTCGACTCTCCTGTTATGTTTGTTGATCACCAACATTGGTGGCGACTGTTTGTGGTCATCGATTGTTTGGTGATGCTGATGCATGCTCCGTGTTTGTGTGAATGTTACTATATTGAGTTCTCTCACATGGTTAGTCCAAGAGTGAGCTTTTTTTTACATTGGCAGATTGCTTCTAATATTAAATTGCCAGTTTAGAAAACAAAATGCACAAGTTGTCATTAATCCATTTAGATAGTAATTAGGATTTGTCCAAATGATAGCATATCCACTTTCAGTATGTGATTTCATCTTATATAGTCATCTCTTAGTTGCGTATCTCTCCCATTATTCTCAATTTTCATTTGACATGCCATGTCCTGAAATTGTGGACAGATACCTTTGTAATAATGCAGCACAATTATCTCTGTTCTAGTAGTTTGTGAGGCTGCAATGTTGCGCCACTGGAGTTTTGGCTTGTAAGCTGGCATCCCCAACACAAGGTTTAAGCTCACATTTGCTTTCAATATAAGCACAACATTTCCAAAACATGAAATAGTTCCTGATTCGATCTCTAATTCAATTTTGTTATTTAAAATCAGTGTAGTCTGTTTCATATTAGTCTCATGTCCTGATCTCCAGAAATGGCAACTGTGAGCATGCGATTGCGATATTCATGTATGCAAAACCTTCTCCATGCTCCTCTCAAGCTCATGTAGTTTTACTGATTATACAGGGGAACTTTTTTCTTTCTTTTCATAGCTATCCATTTAAGTTGACAGTCTCAAGAATGTTAGTCCTGATTCAGTTCAGATCTTACTAGATAGGAACAGAAGTTGATATTGTATTTTTGTAACTCCTTGTCATTTTTCTTAGATTATATTATATACCATATTGCTTTGATGCTTCTGTTTGTGAGTACAGGTTTTAACCAAATCTGCTGTCAGCTAGCTTTTTTCCCCAATGGCTTGTTTGATCATGCAATCCACAGCTGATAATACAATGCATATATCATGCCCTGCATGTGGTGCAAAATAGTTATATGCCTCAATTCCAATTCAGCTTCCTTCATACTGGGCATCATTAATCTGGAGTGTTTGCACAGTTATTTTTTAAAATCATAAAGCCATTATTTGTGACAAGGAAACTATATGTTAGACTCCAAAAATTTTAAGTTTTTCTATGCACGCATTGGTGCTAGCTGTCACCATTTACACAGTATGATAAATTGCCTTTTTTCTTGAGTCACATTGAACATACCAATATTTTGAATATATATAGTATTTTACATGTACATTTGACATTATTTGCCACCAGGAACCTAATTTTACCAAGTAGCAACCATGGCATAACAACTGTGTCTTACAATTTGTCCAGGTTTGAGAAAGACATCACATAAGTACAATTTGTGCAGGGTGAAAATTGTGTGTTACAGTAGCTTGTAAATTATACTTTTAAGGCCCAAAGTTTTTTTTTTTGCTGGTAGCAGCTGTCCATTTTCCATATATCTTCTTATTTGCAATTGGCTTTTGTTTGGTAGCTGCCTATACTAAGCATTTGAGTCTATTTCATAGACTACAACAAACACTCCAACATGTTCTGTGCGAGTTATGTGGATCCATCAAGTGAGCACCCCTCCAAGCAGGTTGATTAGTCATTCTGTAGCCCTCTCGTCTAAGGTACATTATTTTCATTTAGTATAAAGAAAGTACTTTTTAGTTTCAGTTTATTTTGACGAACATATATGATGTAAGCTAGCCTTACCTCTCGCAGGTCACTCATACAAATTTGGTGAGAAAATAGGCAGCTGAACATAGGTTGCCATACATAGGCTTAATTGATTTATGATGTAGTTCACAATTATTTTCCTTCTCTTGGTTAATTGAAAACATGTTAATTTTATTTTTCCAAAAAGAGTATATAGTGGCCATCAGCATGCATTTCATCTGGATGAATATCACAGCAACACATGCGAGCTTGGCCTTTTTGCAAACTCAATATTCAGTACCACCACACCGCCTGGTTTAATGAGAGAAACATATTGTTTAATGATGTGTGGACTGTTTTATGAAAAAACGTTTGGGGTTTCATTTCTGTTTCAGAAGTGATCAAATGATTGTTGTTAAGAACTAATCTCTTATGCACTATGAGCTAGATTGTCGTGCCTAACTGCACCACCTACCACAAGGGATCCGTCAATGTGTTCACCCACCCCTTGCTTTTTTTAATGCTTGCTCCACCGGCAGCATCTTGCCATGAGTGCAGGTTCATTTGCTGCTGTTGGTGCGATCTAAATAGTGCTAAATTGTGTTTGCTTGTGTGCTGATCTTACAAATTTCATCAGCCTAATTATAATGTGTTTTCATTTTTGCAACAAAAGATTTGTGGCTTGAAATGTGATTTATACAGTTCAACTATACTCAGTTGTACTGCACACCTTAGCCTGACATATGAATGATTGATTGCCTTTGTCTTCAGCTTTGAGCTGAACTCAGTTACCTGGCTAGCTTGGAGCCAAGCAACGACTTGCACATCTGTAGAAGTAGCAGCTTGATTCAGCTTCACTTGCCAGAACTCATTCTGATATCGATTCTTCATTAACTCATCGTATCATCAGATTTAGATGCTTTCTATTTATATTTTCTACACATAGCATTTGTTGATGATTTCTTTCTCATCTGTTCACATGCAGCAGGGTCAAAATTGGTGAATGGATGGGCCTTGGGCAGCAACAGGAAGCTGAAGAGCTGGAACTTCAGCGCTGCATTTTTGCAGCCAACAAACGAGCGTGACGGGCGTTGGCGTCGGCATTAGTGTCACGCTGCGTGTCACGCTGCCGGATGCTACTGCTACCGAGAGAGCGCAAAATGTATCTGTGGGATGCTACTGCACCCAAGCTGGCCATGGAGCTCTAGGATGGACGTTGGATCAGTTGGAGTTTGGCTAGCACCTGTCATGCTCCACCAGGAGGTCGAAGTGTTTGCTTTAGTGCAGATTCTTGTATTAGTTTCATATATGATGTTATGTAGTGATCACAAATGTCTGTATTTAAAGTTGTAAATTTGAGCTTTTCAGTTTATCAAGGTAGGAAAAGATGAGTTTTTTACAATTACGGATGCCATTATTTGTGACAAATGAAAACAAATTCTACAGGATGAAAAGTCGTTTTTCAATATCAAATCTTTGACGCACAATTTGCTTTGTTACGTCATTTCCTAATGCCTGGTGAACGAAGAATAAAAAAAATCCGAAAAAACACATGGCAAAAGTTGCCTAAAATCACGGACATCAAAAGGCTACATGGGAAAAAATTACGGATATCAGAAAACTGCACAAAAAAAACTGGCCACAGACATAAAAAGCTGCACGGAAAAAAAATCACGAAAGTAAAAACCAGCCAAAAAGCATTGCCGAAAAAAGTCAGTCCGGACGCAGCCTGTAGCTTGCTGGGCTGTCAGATGTGTCTGGGTAGCTTATGATCGGCCCTTTATATCTAAAAAAAATGATCGGTGGCTGGTCCAATGCGACCTCTAGGGACTAGTTAAGATTATTATTTTTTTAAAAGAAACAGATCGACAAGTGCTGAATATGGAGTGCTTACAATTACAGAACAAGATGATCGACGAGCTCGCTCGCTGGCAGCTGTCACCTGGCACCGATCGGACCTGTGCGCCCTGAGAATAGATCGACGAGGGGATGATTGGATCAACAGATGAAGCAGATGAATGAAGCAAACCAGAACGGAAGAGAGGAAGGGGGCGACATACAATTTTTGTATAACTGGAAACCACGATGATGGGTATCTTCGCCGAACAAATATGGAAGAAGTTAAAGATGGGGTTTGAATCAAAACGAATGGCTGCAATCAGCTCTGCAAATAAGAATGGCTTATTCGTCAGTGGTTCGTTCAATGCGATCTCTAGGGAGGGTCAATATTTGAAATAAAAGAAAAAGAAACAGCTCGAGGAGAAGTGCTGAATCAATATTGGGTGCTTACTGCTTACACAGTTACCGATCAAGACGAGGATGATGGGTATCTTCGCCAAACAAAAAATGAAAGTTGGGTTTGAATCACAACGAATGGATGCAATCAACTCTGCAAAAACGAATGGCTTATTATTCGTCAGTGGTTGGTTGGCTGAATACGACCTCTAAGGGAGGGTCATTCTTTTTCATTATTTCAAATAAAAGAAAAACAGACAGATCGAGCAGAAGTGCTTACAGTTACCGAGCAGGACTGCAAGACGATCGACGAATTCGTAAGATCGCAGCTGGCTCCTTCCGATCCGAGGCTCTCGCGCCCGGTGACGAGAGTGGACGGATCGATCAGCTGAACAGTGATGTGTGTGACATGAATGAATGAATGAATGAATCAAAGCGAGATGATGGGGATAGAGAGACGCGTAGAAGCCGAGGAGGCCTGCATGCTTTATACACACACTGCCTACGACGGAGGGGAGAGGACGCTTGTATCCACCTGGAAGCAAGCAAGGGATACATTTTCTGACGGGTCACGTTAGCTGCGCGCCCAGGAAGGAATGTATCCTGAGTGCTTTTGCTTTAGGCCGCGGCGTTGGAAGCATGTTGCAGCGATCCATCCTGATGTCGTGTGAGGGCTTTTGCTTTTGGCCACTGGAATTGGAAACGGCAAAGCATATGTTGCAGCGAGAAGCAAGGAATATATCATGTGCTTTTGACCATCTGAAGCATGTTGCTTTAGGCCGCGCAGGGAACCATCTGAAGCATGTTGCTTTAGGCCGTGCAATGCAGAGCAAAATGCTGTAGGAGTACAACTAACACTACTGGAAACAGAGCCTTTGCCGAGTGCAAAATTCTTTGCCGAGTGTTAAAAATCGGACACTCGGCAAAAACCTTCTTTGCCGAGTGCCGCACTCGGCAAAGAATTGCACTCGGTAAAGAGTTCTTTGCCGAGTGCCAGGCACTCAGCAAAAAAGTGCACTCGGCAAAATCGCGGCACTCGGCATAGGCTGCCCCGCGTAATGGTGTTCGGCCACGTCCTTCTTTCTTTGAGTGCTGCTGTTGTTAGGCACTTCAAAAAGATTTATTTTTAAAAAATTATTTGCCGAGTGTCCCAGATCAGTCACTCGGCAAAGATTTAATTTTTTTTTGAAATTTTTTTGCCGAGTGTCCCAGATCTGGCACTCGGTAAAGTTTTTTTTTTTTGAAAAATACTTTGCCGAGTGCTCTTGACACGGCACTCGGCAAAGATTTAATTTTTTTTTAAAAAAAATGTCTTTGCCGAAGTGCCTTCACAGGGGCACTTTCGGCAAAGAAAAAAATTTAAAAAAAAATTCAAAACCCTCTTTGCCGAAAGTGCCTTATTCTTGGCACTTTCGGCAAAGACCCTTTTGCGAAAGTGCCATGCCCCCAAGACTTTCGGCAAAGTTTTTTTTGTCTTTTGTTTTTGGCTTCCAAATTTTTTGTGCAGCCCTTTTAGAGCACCATAACTCCTAGTTAGAATTTGGGTATTTTATGGCTTTTGATATATTTAGTTACTTTATTTAGTTTACTTGAATTTTTTCAAAAATATAATTTTGAACTGCACGTGGTACGAATTAATGGAATTTAATAATTCAAAAAATGATAGTCATATTCTTGAGTGTAGTGTGAGGTCAGTATCCGAGAACGGATCCGAAATTTCTAACATCTTGTTCACGAAACATGACCACAAACTTGCGGTCGAGTTGTTTTAAATTCTATAAAAAGCAAACGAAGTCCGAAAATTATGAAACTTGTCAAGATGTCATGATATCATATGTGGACTCTGTGATAAAAATTTGAGAATGTTTCGCATGACGTTGTCCTGGTATCACATGTAGAGATGTCCCGTTTGTAAGCATCGTAGGTGACAACGTGCACGAAATCTTCTAAAATTTTTATCATAGCCTCCACATATGATATCACGACATCTCAACAAGTTTCATGATTTTCGACTTCGTTTGCTTTTTATAGAATTTAAAACACTTCAACACGCAAGTTCATGGGTCATGTTTCGTGAACAAGATGTCCGAAATTTCAGGTCCATTCTGGATACGGCCTCACACTACACTCAAGAATATGACTATCATTTTTGAATCATTAAATTTCATTATTCGTATCTACATGCTATTCAAAATTATATTTTTCAAAAAATTCAAGTAAACTAAATAAAGTAACTAAATATATCAAAAAGCCACAAAAAACCCAAATTCTAACTAGGAGTTTCTGTGCTCTAAAAGGGCTGCACAAAAACTTTGAAGTCAAAACAAAAAAAAAAAAAACTTTGCCGAAAGTGCTTAGGGCATGGCACTCGCAAAGAATTTAAAAAATTAAAAAATATTTTGCCGAGTGCCAAATCGGGGCACTCGGCAAAGATTATTTTTTTAAAAAACTTCTTTGTCGAGGTGGCACTCGGCAGAGAACTAAGAAAAATTAAAAAAAATACTTTGCAGTGCCGGATCGGGGCACTTTCGGCAAAGGAGGAATTTCACCCCCGCCCAGCCAGCGCACCGTAACCCTAACCCATTCACTTTTCACGGTCTCACCCCAGCCGCCGCCGCTCTGGTCCGCATTTCCGCTTCCGCTCCCTCTCTCCCGCCGTCCTCGCGCTCGAGGGATAGGCCACGGAGGTCCGCCCGGCGTCCTCGCGCAAGCTGCCAGCCCCAGCAGCAGTGCTCTCTTGCTGCAGGTACAGGCCCACCCATGGAGGAGACTGGCACAAGCCATGGCGGAGACTGGCACAAGCCGCCCGCCCGCCTCTGCACTGGCACACCGACGCCGACGACTTCCCGGAGCTCCTAGGTTTCTCTGCGCTGCTGAGGCCCTCATCGCTGAGCTGCTCCTGCTCTCCGACCGCGCACCTCCGCTGTTCGCAGACCGCCGCTTCGACCCCGTCCTCTTCGACTTCCGGTGACATCTCTCGCTGTGTTCTCTGCCATAAATAATAAAATCCGTACCATCGCAATGCGAAAGTGCAACTTTGTGAATTCTCCTCCTATTCGTAGTTAGAAATCTGCACATCTCGAGTACCCACCGTAGCTTTAAGTTTTAATAGCTGGAAGCACTGGAAGATCAGCTCCGTGACTCCTGCGGCTCTTACATGCAGATATTCTTCTCCTTTCTGGATGGCGCCGTCACTTACCACGGAGAGCTCTGCAATTACCTGAATGATCTGCAGGTTAGGCTTTGCGCCGTTGCAGTGTCTTTGTAACTTGTAGATTGATGCCATTGTTGCTAAATATTTTTAGATGAACTAGAGCGTCAAACATGATGCCCCCAGTCCCAATTTTAGTGACACTAAACGAGTGTTCTTTCATGTTTAGGAAGGGTTATATGTCCACTGCACATTAGATCATGTGTTGGAGAATAACTGCGCATGCCAGTTACTCGTGGAGTCAATGACTCTGTTCGGATGCATGATTCTTATAATGGAACACAAAATTGGTGGGTTGCTGCGCGAGAGGCTCCTTGTGGCACACCTGCGGTACAAACGCTGTTTTAGCTATCCCAATCTGGAGCAGATATGTGAGCTCTGTCGTCGGCATGTGCCGACCCCGGGTACTTCTGCTAGTCCTGGTTCATCACCATTTAGCTCGGACATTATTTCTATTCAGAAGTCTGAGGACCTACTCAGGTGGTTCCCATATTCTTGCATTTCTCAGTTGATTTACTTGTCTCTTGGGATGCATACAAAGAAGCAAAGTCATCATTAGTTTCCTGCCTTTCTCCCACTTCCATTAGTGATATCAGTCTTCACCATTATACAAAGGTGAGTATAGCAAAACATTTTATTCTATTATTATCAAAGATTTTCCTGTTTTGGATGTTGATTGTGAATTGCAGCTCAATACCTACTTTTTTCTCTAATTCATAAATTAGTTGAACTTGAAATTTTCTATGCTCCTCTTGGATTGACTATCTGTATTCTTTTCCTGAAATTTTCTCACTTTCCTTTTTTTGACTTCTGCATGCTGTTTTTTTTTTCAACTCCAGGTTCCTTATTTTTTAGCTGACTTGGATATTCACATGCATGCCATAAACAAGGAGTATGTGCTCAATAATTCTCAGAGTCTTCTTTCTGTCATTAGAGAATGCAATTTCACTCTCTGTTGGCTTTTGCTTCACCGCATGGTAAAGCTCTAAATTTACATTAATCATTACTGTACATCTTGTGAAGCAGCAAACCATTGTTATGCTTGTCTTTTTGTTATTTTACATTCTAACATGCTATATCAGTGCGTAGTACCTGCGTGGACATGCTAGTCTTAACTACTTTCAAAGTTACATTTAATCAGTGCGTAGTTCTCGCTTAACCGGATGAGCTATTAGTAACTACTAACTAATATTAGTGTGCAGAATCAATCGGCGGCATCGAACGATCCTCATGCTTCAACAAATATGAGTATAGTAGTTTCAGAAACTGTCTTCAGCATTTCTTCATCTAAATTGCATCAGTTCCTAGATGTACATCTTTTATAACATTGTCTGATGATACCTGCTGCTGCTTTCAACTTACTGGTGTATGATAGATTTAAATTCATGTGTAAAGTATAATGTTAGAAAATATCTTTAATGCATGATATTGGACTGTAGTTTATGAAAAAGGCATGAGCTCTCAATATGTTTGTCATTTGCCCATTTGACTTATGAAAAGTGTACATGCCTATTATGATGAACTATAATTAAGTTGTTTTGGTGATGTCTTACAATCAGCATCTGTCTTTGGTTCCACTTTACTATGAATGAACTTATGGTTGATTTAACTGAAATGCTTACTGATTTGTGGTCTTATTTGGTAGAACAATCTGGCTATAGAAGGCCTGAGGAGGCAGCAGTGCGGTGCGTGGAGGCAGAGGCCCAGCGGTTATTTGCAAGCATGTTTCACCATTTTTGCAGATCATCTCTCTAGAAGAGATTCTGACCAAAGACAAGAGATGTTGATGCCGAGATAGGGGAAGTGCTACCCATTTGCCTTAGAAAAGATATATAGGACAAAATATTTGTTAGCTTGATTGTGAATTGATACATACTAGTTAGCTTGATCGTGAATTGATTGTCCTCAAACTATGTGACAGCAGTGGACTCGCTAATAAATGAAACTCAATGTATGTTTCTATGATTGGTACGGTGTATTATTAGTTGTACTGCATGTTAATGCAACGATAATGTGACACCAATTTGTGATGTTTGTTATATATATCTTCTGTTTGTTTGGATGGAATGTAAAAAACAAATAAAAAAGGTTGTTTTCAGTCACTTTGTCGAGTGCAATGGCCATGACACTCGGCAAAGCTGGAAAAATGGGAGCTCGGAAAACTAGTTTCCCAGTTTTGCCGAGTGTAATGACCACGGTACTCGGCAAATAATTTTTTTTTTAAAAAAAATTCAAACTTTGCCGAGTGCCGGCCAAAGGGCACTTGGCAAAGATTTTTTTTTAAAAAATTCAAACTTTGCCGAGCGTCGGAAAGGGGGCACTCGGCAAAGAATTTTTAGAAAAAAAAATAAAACATCTTTGCCGAGGGCCAAATAGAGGACACTCGGCAACGAATTTTTTTTAAAAAAAAATAAAAACTCTTTGCCGAGTGTCTGCAGGGTTGGCACTCGGCAAAGAAAAAAAAATTTTAAAAAAATTAAAAAATCTTTGCCGAGTGCCTGAAGGGTTGACACTCGGCAAAGAAATTTTGTAAAAAATAAAGAAAACTCTTTGCCGAGTGCCTGCAGGGTTGGCACTCGGCAAAGAAATTTTTTTAAAAAAAATAAAAAAATCTTTGCCGAGTGCCTGCAGTGTTGGCACTCGGCAAAGAATTTATTTTAAAAAAAATAAAAAATCTTTGCCGAGTGCCTGCAGGGTTGGCACTCGGCAAAGTGACCGTCAACGGGACCGGCGCCGACGGTCGCTTTTTTCTTAGAGTGTCCCGGGGCACTTTCGGCAAAGTCTTTGCCGAAAGTGCCCGATAAAGACACTTTCGGCAAAGAGGGCTTTGCCGATTAATTTTTGCCGTGTGTTCTTTGCCTAGTGCCGCTTTCGCAAAAAGCCTTTGCCGAAAGTGCAATTTGGCCTTTCTTGAGTGCCTCCTCGGCACTTTCGGCAAAAACGTGAATCCAGTAGTGTAACTAGAGATGCCCTATTGCCCTGAGAAACGCAACAAGTAGGCAACGCCGTTAGGAAAAAGCAAAGGATGGCCAAGGATCCGATTCCCTTCAGGTTGATAGGGCCGTTGCACAAATTAAACTAAGAAGGTAATTAGAGCCAGTTTTGCCAGCTCACTACGGGATACTGATTAATTACCGAGTGTGATAAACACTCGGCAAATATGGATAAACACTCGGTAAATTGTTTACCGAGTGCCACACTCGGTAAACATGACTCGGTAAACAACGACTCGGTAAAGTTAGTTTACCGAGTGTCAACTAACGGGGCACTCGGAGAATAAATCTTACCGAGTGCTACGCCGGCACTCGGTAAACAACTACGACGTGACGGTCGTCAGTCCCCAATCTCGCCGTTAACGGCGTCGTTTACCGAGTGTTAGACTTAGCACTCGGTAAACAGATAACCATTTTCATGATTAAAACAATTCCGCAAATATTTTTCCCTAATATAGTTTACCGAGTGTACCAAAGAACACTTTCGGTAAACATGTAACTCGTTAACCGAGTGTTCCACTCGGTAAAAATGGCACATATATCCGAGTGGGGTCGTGGCACTTTCGGTAAAAAATGGCACCACTCGGCAAAATTAATGAAATCGTAACCAATTTGGTTCTTTTCTGCTTTACCGAGTGTAGCACTTTCGATAAACATGACCATTACCGAGTGTAACACTCGCAAAACTTGTCCACGATATTTTTTTTTGTTTGTTTCATTGCATATCCAGCCACAATTAACAACAATTATAACGAGAATATCACATTACCAACATATAGACATTATATATCACATATATGTCCACAAATGTCACATCCACTCATTATAACCAACATATAGCTACAACAAATGTCACAAGCACAATGCAAAGTCCACAAACACCATCAACATGTCCAAAGTCCACAAAGTTCAACCCACTTCTAAGTTCAACATACAAACAAGTGAAACATGGTCCTGTCACATGGTCGGAGCCCTACCGAGAAAGCGGAGACAAGTCCAAATCTTGATCGTTGTTCGATCCAAATTTGTAGAAGGTCCCCGGAATGAGGGAGCAAAAGAAAATAAACATATTTGTCAATTAATCATAAGGTAGTATGCCAAATTCAAATATTCCTTCGAAAGACCAGTTAACAAAGACATCAATATATAGGCATATAATAGATAACACATATCAAGTTAGTTGTTGTTTAGGTCTCCTCTATGTGCAAGATATCGTCACACATGGTCGAGTAGATGAACATGAATTGGGCAAACACCTATGTACTCATGTAGAACCTAACATGATGCCTTTCAAGGTCTGAACAATATTACTAATAATCTAACTTATACATGTATGTATCCTACTCTCTTCTAGGTTCTAACATGATAGTGTTGGATCAGTAGCACAATCTGAATCAAAAAAGCCTTTCAAGATGAAGAGTGACTCACAGAGTGCTGTCACATGGAGGTGGAGGCACCACCAGTATCATCATCGGCGGCGGAGGAGGCGGTGGAGGCTGGCCCATGCTCTGAGAAAAGCTGGCCATGTACTCGTGCCGGCCTTCTGCATTCTTTGGAAGGCCTCAAGCCGGGCTCTGCACTCGCTCGCCCTCTCCTGTGCCAACTCGGCTGGTCGATATAGGCTGGAGGGCTGGCCCGGCTCTGTGAGGCCTGCTTTGTGACTCTGCGGGGGGCTCAATCTGGCCTACAATTATTTATCACATAGTTAGAATGCAAATAAAGAACGGGTAGAAAATGAATGGACAACGAATGCAATGAGAACTAACACAGGAGTGCTACCACACACAGGGGTGTGGCGTGGGCGTGTGGCCGGGCTCGAACTCGTGCTCGGGCTCTAATCTGGCGAGTGTCCGAGTGTTGGCCGTGTCTCTATGGTGCTTTTTGCCCATATAGTACCTCCCGTGTGGCTTACCCGGTCCCAACCTCATGACGATGTCACCCTCGAGGTCGGCGGTGCTCGGATCAAATTCGGCCCATGGATCTCTCTCGCCATCGCCGTGTACTCGCGAGGCGATCGTGCACGCCAGTTCTTGTATGCCTCGGGCGGGTCCTCCGGGTTGTAGACGAGGTCGGGGTCCTTTGCCTTGCCCTTGTGTGCCAAGGCATATGCCTTGAACGAGGCGCACTCTGGCCGGGTGGAACCGCGTCTGCGGAAGAAGCACAACAATAAGATATTATGCATTCGAAGTTAGCGTAGCAACAACGAAATGAAATCCGCGTACATATCTGGCTGCATATTCCTTGAGGGTAGTGGGCCCTTGTTTGTGCGAGGAACCTCGCATCATCGCCGCGGCAACGTGAGCGTCTGGCGTGATATTGCTCGTACTCCTCACTCAACCACGTGTCCACAATGGCCTCCCAGCGCTTGTCCATCCCCGCACACCAAGCGGGGAGGCACTGCACGCATACGAGCACATGACAAATCATAAATCAATTTCATTGCAATTGATCACGCATTTATGTAATCTCATGTTTACCGTCAAGTATTGCTCCTTAGTTAGGGCGGTGTGCCTTTGCCTGCGCTCGGTGACTCTGTTCTCCTCTGCGGGCATGGTAAATTCTTCGCACAGGAGCTTTGTCTCGTAGAAGAGGTCCTGCACTTTCGGTGAACATGCACTCTGTTCACCACGTCATCCGCGTCCTCCCTCGTACTCCCTCCGCCAAGGTGTAGTAATCCTACAAGCAAATACAATCGATAATATACAATTAATGTGATGTTATTATCGGCATAGTGCGATGAACACGTACCTACGACTCTTTCATCACCCGGTCGGCCTTCTTTGTTATAACACCGCCACTCGATCGGTCGATCATTTGGCGGTGTGCCAGATGGGACCACTTCATGGCGGGCTGCACAACACCATCGATCCTCACCATCCCGGGTAGTTTGCCTCGCACGAGAGACCGTGATCCCGTTTACTCGGCGAGAGTGACTCCCTGGGATCACCATTTCCCAATCCCTGCACAAAGTTATTGAGATTGAATATTAGTTTCTGTTATAACTTAAAAACCTGTGAATTAGTGTTAACATGCAAAAATTACTTACTTAGTTCCGGATGGTCGAATCACTGGCCGTCTCTGTATGGGTAAGTCTGGGAGGCGCGACGACCCTCGCATCCAAACCGTAGGCACCCCATTTTCCTCTGCCACCAAGTCGGCATCCTCCTCGCGCTCAACCCGCTCGGAAGCATCCTCCCTCCGTGCCTCCTCCACCGCCTCCGCTATCTCCTCCCTGGTCTCCTCCTCCTCCTCATCCTCCTCCGTGGCCGCTACGAACTCGTGGTCGTCGTCCTGTGGAGGAGGTGTCGGCTCTCGACGCCCTCGTCGTCGCCGTCCTCCTCCTCCACCCTGGGCTCCTCCTCCATCCTGGGCTCCACCTCCCTGGGCACGCCCTCGTCGTCGTCCTCCTCCTCCTCCCTGGGCACGCCCTCCACCCTCAGTCTGTGCACGCCCTCCTCCTCCACCCTGGCTGGACCCCTCGCCACCAGCCAGTAAGGTCATAACCGACCTAAGCTTCCTGATTCCACCGCCCACCATCAATCACCTGCAACAAAAGGAATAAACTATCAGTACGCATATACAAAAGTAAATGTATCATACATGTATAAAAGAGATGCAAAATAAGTAAATGTATCATACATGTATAAAAGAGATGCAAAATAAGTAAATATATCATACATGTATAAAAGAGATGCAAAATAAGTAAATGTATCATACATGTATAAAATTGCCATAAGTACTACAGATCTTACATGTACTAGAAATAATCATCAAGATCATCGATAGGTGGGCCAAAAATCTCATCATCGCTATTGTCGACGTAATTATGATCGTCTCTCAAAGTCTCATCACTAGCGACACTGCCTGAATGGTGTTGCTCAAGTAATAACAAGTCCTTCGCGTTGTGAACCTCCTCTCCATCATCCCCGTCAACAATGATCGTATCATTGTCTACTTCCATTGCGAGATCTACATCTAAGACAATCTCAAAACTCCCTTCTAATCCTTCTTCTTGAAAGAACTCTCCGTCATATGTGTTTGCATCGATGTTATAATCATCATCGTTTGGGACGGGTACTTTACCATGCGGCGATACCTTGTACACAACATCATACGCCTTAAGACGGTCTTTGGTTTGGCA
The DNA here is from genome assembly GCA_904845875.1 of Miscanthus lutarioriparius. NCBI lineage: Eukaryota > Viridiplantae > Streptophyta > Magnoliopsida > Poales > Poaceae > Miscanthus > Miscanthus lutarioriparius. The sequence continues at coordinate 106,197,766 of CAJGYO010000010.1, read as the reverse complement.
CGGGTATGAGAGATAATAAACTTGCGTGGCTGTTGGGCCACAATGTACACGTCGCCTCCTAACAAGACGGATGACTTTAGAACTTCGACTAACCCAAGCTCGTGGGTCTTTATCACTTCTTTGGGATCAAACCAATGGCATTTGAATATGACAGATGATGAGGTACACAACCGAAAACTTGAGTTTGTATATTTCTTCAATTATTCCATAGTAGTCCAACCCATCTGTGCCTGGCGTGAAAACACCGGTATTTGTGGTTCTTCGATTCGGCCGACGCTGCTCATGCCGAGTTGTGTGAAAGCGATATCCATTGACATCGTACACAGAGAATGACTTGACCCTAAATTCAAATCCATTGGCAACTTGCCTCAACTCGGCACTCATAGACACGTCAGTTTTGGCCTGCTAGTTCAAGTAGGATGATTCGTTATATATTTGTCAAGTTGAGAGTTAAGTACAAACAACAAATGAAATTGAACACTACCTCCTCCTTGAACCAACAAATAAAAGTGGGATTTCGTTCTCCCGCGCCATGTCTTAGAAGGGTTTCAACTTCCGCTTCGGTGGGTTCCCTCCGTGATGGACGATGGTAGAGGAGAACAAATTTGCTGTAACGGCCGTTAACAAGAGGGTTGGATGGGTGCATGCGAAATACTGACAAGAAAAGAAACAAGTTTGTGTAAAACTTACGCAATGTACGGGCCAACCTCTTCAAGGTTCCGCAACACATACAGCTGGATAGAGCGCCACTCTTCTAGGCTCAACATCTTCAAGGTAGGTTCACTTGCACTTCCGAGTTGCCCTCGGAAAAGGCTGAGGGTCGACTGATTGTCGGCAGCATTGTAACGAGGGGGTGGATTATGCACGTTAGGAAGGTTGTCGGCATAGTATCTTGTTGTGAAGTATGACACCTCCTCCACAATGGATGCCTCTGCACAGGAAGCTTCAATTTTGCATTTATTTTTGCATTTTGTTCTAAGAACCTTTAGGCATCGCTCAATTGGATAGCACCAACGGGCATGCACAGGGCCCCCCATTTTTGCCTCATATGGTAGGTGCAAGAGCAAATGTTGCATCGGATTGAAGAAGCCGGGGGGAAAGATCTTCTCCAACTTGCAGAGCAACACCGGGGCCATTCTTTCCATTTCTTCAATCTCGGTCCGAGATATCTCCTTAGCACATAGCTTGCGGAAGAACATGCTCAACTCTGCCATCACTCGCCAGATGTGATCAGGGAAATAGCCACGAACCATCACCGGAAGAAGGCGCTCAATCCATATGTGGTAATCATGACTCTTCAGCCCTGTGATTCGCATGGTACTTAAGTTCACACCCCTCCTCCAATTCGCTGCATACCCGTCAGGGAACATCAACGATTGGAACCATTGAAGAACTTCTTTCTTTTGGGCCCTCGTTAGGACGAAGTCGGCCTTAGGCTTCTTCCATGACTTCCCGCGTAAGGGAGGCAACATGTTTAGCTTTGGTCTATCGCACAGCGTTGCTTGATCCAATCTAGCCTTGACATTGTCCTTTGACTTTTCCCAGTCCATGATTGTGTGAAGGACCGCCTCGGCGAAATTCTTTTCAGTGTGCATTACATCAATGTTATGTGGAAGAAGGAGGTCCTTAAAGTAAGGAAGCTTCCACAAGCACGACTTGTGTGTCCAGGCATGCTCTTTTCCATATCCCACGAAGCCCCCCTTTTCATTGTCGACCACAAGACCATCTAACATCTCAAGAACCTGGGCACCTGTCATCATTTCCGGTGCAGAGTCTTCCACTGTGACACCTTTTCGAAAGTTCTTCTTGTCTCTCCTGAATGGGTGGTCAAGAGGGAGGAATTGTCGATGTTTGTCAAACGAAGAAAACTTGCCCCCCTTCTCCAACCGAAAGAACTCCACAGCTGACTTGCATATCGGGCATGGCATCTTCGTGTGAACACACCAGCCACAAAATAACCCATAAGCCAGGAAGTCATGCATGGAATAATGGTACCAAATATGCATTCTGAAGTTTGTCTTTGTGAATCGGTCGTATGTCACTACCCCTTCGTCCCATGCACGGACCAAATCGTCTATCAAAGGCTCCATGTACACACTCATATTAGCCCCCGGGTGTCCTGGAATTATAAGTGACAAGAAAATATTTTGCCGTTGAAAGGCGACGCCAGGTGGGAGGTTGAGAGGGATGACGAATACGGGCCAACATGTGTATGGTGAAGAACCCATTCCATAAGGATTGAACCCATCAGTTGCCAGTGCAATGCGTACATTACGAGCCTCATCAGCTTTGTCGGTATGCTTCCGATCGAAGCTTTTCCATGATTCACCATCGGACGGATGTATCATCTTGTCAGTGTATCGGCATCCAGTTTTGTGCCACGTCATCTGTTTTGCGGATTCCTCGCTCATGAAAAGCCGTTGGATCCTCGGTATGAAAGGAAGGTACCTCAGGATCTTTGCGCCGACTTTTGTTTGCGTCTTCCGACCATCACCAGATTCTAACTCAATGTACCTAGATGCCTTACACTTCGGACAGTACTTATCGTCAGCATGTTCTCCCCTGAATAAGATGCATCCGTTCGGACAAGCATGTATCTGCTCGTACGACATCTTGAGTGCACGAAGGATTTTATTTGACTCATATGTGTTCTTTGGCAGAACGTGATCATCCGGAAGTAGGGTGCCAACTCATCAACAGCTTGATCGAAGGATTCTCTACTCCAAATAAACGGGACTTCACACCCATTAGACGTGCAATGGCATCCAGTTTAGAAACATTGGTGCGCCCGTGAAGGGGTTGTTGTGCCGCATCCAACATGGCGTAAAACGCCTTTGCGATTTGCTCGCTCCCTTTCTGCACTTCCTTCATCGAAAGCCATGTCATGGTCATTTAACATTTCTGCCACCCCGGCTTCAGAATCAAACTCCTCGATCCGTTGTCTCACGACCTCTTCTCTCGCACGATGGCGTTCACCATGCATGGTCCACCGGGTATAGTTCTCTACAAATCCATTGTTGACAAGATCTTTACTCATCTCCTCATATGTTTTCATTGCCTTGTTCTTACACTTCCTACAGGGACACCAGGCATGTCGCCGTCCGTTTGCAAATGCCTTCGTCATGAAATCATTGGCCTTCTCAATCCATTCATTTGTGTATTGACCCCTCTTCTGATAGCCCGTGTGTACATCCACTGACGGTCATCCATCCTAACATATAGACGATATTGCAGTTTAGAGCAACAGAGTAGTAGTGCTAGAGAAAAACCATATGAGATTTTATCACCCTCTGTAAAGAGTTGAGACGCATCAAAGGTTCAAATTTCTGCTGCTTCTACTCTTGCGCTTCAGAAGAGTTTACCTATGCATATTTCGATTATATGATGCCCATTAGAGTTTGAGATTTTTTTCTTCAGTTTTCTTTTGAGTTTGCATAGCTTTTGACATGTGTGAAACAGTGAAGAAAAATGTTCTTTCCCCTAGCAATACTTCCCTATCTTAACAAATGAAATACTGTAAAGTTCTAGCAGCTTAATTTTTTTTTTTGGAATGCAACCGGCAGCAGCTTAATTTTCTGGCTTATAGTGTTCTTGAATTATGTGCTCTTAGTGACCAGTTCCTTTTACAGAACTTGGGACCTCATGTTGGTAACTTAGCAAAAAAGAAAATTCAGATTGCCCAACTTTAGTGATGAGATGGGGCATACTGGCATACTGGTTGAACCGGTTTGTTCTGAAGTCTGGTAGCAAGATTACTATGGAAAATATTGTTAAAAAAATACAAGGCAATGTTTATCCACATCAGATGTTTGAGCCATTTGCAGATACATTATTTTATTCTTGGAGTTAACTCACCCTATTGTTTCTGTTATCTTCACTAAGGTCACTCAGTCCGTTAGTCTCGTACAAGTTGTTCAAGGCCAACATAATTGTAACCGAGTGCAGATAATAGTCATTTCTGAAGCAAACTGGTGTGATAAGGTGAATTGAAGGCAAGTGCAACTTTTCAAGATTTTCCTTTGATATCTATCCATATTGATAATTGAAATGGTTGTTTAGTTATCTGGTAAGTAACATTAATATCACAATTACAAGGACATAACTTTGTATTTTCAGGTTGAAAATCCCATTTATCTGTCTTCCAAACGTGTAGTTAACCTTCTATATTATTTGAGTTGACCATTCTATGTTTTCATGGCATGTATCTATTCCCCTGAATCAAACAAATGCCAAACTGAGGACCGAAGTCAACCGCTAGTGAAATAAGTTATTACTCTCCTATTCCTATGGATGCTAATATGAAATGCCATTAGTATTAGTTACCCTAAAAATGTTACAGTTTAAGTCATACTGGCCACTATCTAATTCAAGATACATGGATGCTACTTGTGCATTATTTATAGGAAATTAACCATGTGCATTGAGAATTGTCAGGTTTTACAGTACTGATTGTTGGCACAGCTTAACTGTAGTTGTACTGTTAAGATAGAGCTGTTTCTCACTATCTAGGACACTTTCATGTGGTCTTTTCATGAGTGCATCCTTATGAACAATGGAAATGAAAGTTCAGTGGCAAAGTGGTCCTTTATTGTTGTCAAACTCACAATAGTACTGGGAGGATATTTTGGGTACCTATCAGGTCATCTTGTTAGAGTTTTGCCCACATCAAAGTCTAATGTGCGCTAATATTCAGTGCCCCACATCAGGTTTGCGCACAGTAGAATTTGCTTGTGGTGGGGGTCTGTCCACGAAAGGAACATTTCAGGTTTGCCCCACATCAGTCCTCCTATTCGAGTTCTTCCTATTCATCCAGAAAGGCCAGAACATGAATAAACTTAATTTGATCTTGGTGCTTAAATAGTTATTGATACAACCATGTACGGTCTAGCCCATTTCCAGCTCTACCAAGAGATTCACTTTGTTCAACTGATTATTTTCATTGTGATAGTTCAACAATTTTCAGTGGGCAGAGATTTCCTGGGAGCTCGGTGCAGAGAGCACTCAGATTTCTTTGAAGGCACAGCAGGCAGGACCCAATGACCCATGTCCTAAGCCAGCAGCTAGCCAGCACTAGAATAAACTGATGGAGTAGTGGACTAGGTTGTGTTGCTTCCAGATAATGGGGACGACAATAAAAGGGTGGTAAAATAAATCCAAATCAAGAGAATAAGCCCTTTGATGTGATGAAGCTGTGCTGTCTAGTTTTGTAATGCCAAGCGGATGCATGGGAGCAGTGGTGTGTTACCTAATTCAGTCAGCAGATGAGCAGGTCCGGAGCTTGGAGGGGAGGAGGCGGCCGCGGCGGCGGCAGTCCCGCGGTGGCGGCGGGTGACCGCCCTCCCCCGGTGGCGGCGGTGGTGGAGGGGAGAGAGTGCTCGCCGTCGCCGTTGCTGCTGGGGCCCACCCCACCCCACCTCGCGGGAACGGGAGCGAAGGAGGGAGCACGGGGCGGCGTCGGCGGAGGGGATCGTCGTCCGGTGCGCCGGTGCCGCTGTCTCTCTCTCCGTCTCTCCGGTGGCGGCAGCTGTGGGGGACCGCCCGGTGGCGGCGGTGGTGGAGGGGAGGAGGCCAGCGGCCGCGGCGGTGGGGAGGCGTGTGCGGTGTGTGTGTGCGCGTCTGTGCACGATTTGAGGGAGAAACGGCTGTGTTGAATGTTTCTGTTTACCGAGTGCCTAGATGTACGGCACTCGGTAAACTCAAGTACCGCAGCCCAATGACATGTGGGGTACATGTTTACCGAGTGCCCAGATCTACGGCACTCGGTAAACATAAGCCTGGTACATTACCGAGTGCCCATATCTACGGCACTCGGTAAACAGAAGCAACCGTGGTAGAAGTGGGCCGTGGCTAACCTTTACCGAGTGTTTCAGGTCACACTCGGTAACTGTATCCATTATTTCATGCAAAACAAAAAAGAAAAAATGCCAATTTAATCCTAAAATTCACCAAACTTTCACACGAACTATTTCATGTCATCTATTTACTATCTAAAAAATTCCAAGTTCAAATCATATTGTTGAATTTCACTCTTAATAGAAATCCTACTCGTCATTGTGAATGTTTAGCATCTCTTTGGGAGATGTACCGGTTCGGCAACGACGAATGTAAAAATACTTCCAAAACGTTACGAAATTTTTTCTATAACATAGATGTATGCTTCAATGTTAATTCTTCCAATCTTGTGATTTATCAAGTTCGATTTTAATTATTACAATTAAATTCACACGATATGTTCCTAATTTTCATAAAGAATGAAACTTTTGTGAAATATAGTAAATAAATTGAAATAAACACCATATTTTGGAATGGAGTACTAAATACCATATGTGGATAGAGGAAAAAGAATGAAGGGAAAAACAAGAAATTTGGTTGAATTTTACCGAGTGTTGGGCCAATACACTCGGTAAAATATAGTGTTTACCGAGTGTATTGGCCCAACACTCGGTAAAAGTTTCATGTTTGCCGAGTGTATGATCATAACACTCGGTAAACATGTCATGCCCAGACGCCGTCTGGTCACGGTTGCTGTCCTAATTGACGTGGCACGTTAATACCGAGTGACCATTTTTACCGAGTGCACCCCGTCGGTAAACTTGTAGTTTTACCGAGTGTCTGAATATACCGAGTGTGCTGACTCGGTAAAGAGGTTTATTACCGGGTGTTTATGTTTTCCGAGTGTTGGCACTCGGTAAATAATGTTTTCCGAGTGCCCCGACTTTTCACACTCGGTAATTTTCGGAGCACTCGGTAAATACACAGTCTCCGGTAGTGGCTGGGAGGAACTGGAGAAGGCGTGCATCTCTACCTTTTGATGCGTGATGCCTCACATGTGAACGTGGAGCACTGTTTCTGTTCAGGCCTTTGATTCAGAAGGTAACACTTTTTATGTTTTCGTCCATTTGTTCTAAGAAATCGTACGGCAAAACTAGGAAACTCATATGCGCGTCTGGGCAAAGCCGGATGAGCCAGATGACGGGTAGTTCCTCGGCACGCCGCATGGGACGGCTGGGAGCCATCGGAGCGGAGCACACGGTTATATGGGTCGAAGTCGACGGCACGGTCATTGGCAAAGACAAAGACAGTGCCGTCAGGGAGGAGGTGGAGGAACGGCCGAAAGGGTACAGGTTGTTCTCGGCGTCGGGCTCCATCGTCTCGTCCATAAACGGAAAGAACGTCAGCGCCGGCGCGGCGTCGGCATGCGGGAAGTACTCGAGGTTGGACTGCCGCCGCCTGCCGAGGATGGGCAAGCGGCCGTCGGGGAGGATCATGTCGGTGGCGTACCACCGCCGCGCGGCGAGGAACGAGGGGAGCTCGACCCAGCCCGTGGCCGGCGAGAAGAGCCGCGCGACGCGGTCCCGCTGGAGAAGCCGCCGGTCTGGAGGAGCGTGCCGTTGGGGAGCAGCGCCCCGGACGAGCACCACGGGTTGGTGGCGAGCGGGTACGGGTGCAGCACGTTGGAGCGGAGGTCCAGGAGCACCAAGTGAGCCGTGCGGTCGGTGCCGTCGGCGGTGGCCGCGCACGGCGCCAGCGCGGCCAGCGAGATATTGGAGGGCCCCGTGTCGGTGCGGTCGAACATCAGGACAAAGTCCCCCGGCAGCAGCTGCATGTGCATCGCCGAGATGCCGATGCTCGCATGGAGGAGCTGCCATTCTCCCTGGAACGACGAGGACGTACGGTGTGGTGGGCTCCTGCGACGGGGCATCATCGGCGCCGGCGGCATTGGCAATGCAGCTGGCAATTAGGATGAGGTGGAGAAGCAAGGATCTTGGCTTGGGCATGGCTGCTGAGCATGCATCCATGCATGCGATCTTTAAGCCTTTTCATGCATCCTTGCGATGTTGATAAGCTAGGTGTAGGTGTAGGTTTGTAGCTAGCTTGTGTACAGAGTGTGTTGCGTTGCATTGTGATGGTACAGGGAAGGTTGCATTGCATTGTGTTGGGTGGAGGGTTGGTTCAGGGAAGGTTGGAGGGACGAGGGAAATGGGGAATACGCATTTGATGCTTCGAACAGGGTTACACGATTCAAAGAGTCAGAAATTTCGGACCAGACTTCATTTAACCCGTCAAAATATTCATGTTTAGCTGAATCTTTGCCACAATTTGATCAAGAGGCACAGAGACGAAACAGATGATTATAGTTTGATAAGTTTGAACTTTTATAGTGAAGGAAGAAATTGTGAGTTTGTTTGAACTATATACTGGGCAAAATATAGCAATTTCTGAGCATTAACAATTGACGTAGGTGAACTTCGTAAAGATGGGGTTCACTGCCTCAGTGACCGGTTTAGATTGGGACCTCAATTTGCACCGCCCCATCACAGCTCTAAACCAATGCACCATCACTGAGGTGGTGCGACCCTCATTGAGTGACCGGTTAGATTGGGACCTCAACATGCACTGCCTCATCATAACTCTAGACTGATGTGCTACTCTGCAACTAGGCTCTAAACTCACAATGTACAACCACGTACTGTCGCTCCACAAGTGCCACTCATGTTCTATATACTTAGGGCCCCTTTGGTAGGGCTTCAAATTCTTCTAGAAACATTTCAGATCCAGATTCTCTTAGAAAATGTTTTGGACGATGAATCAAAGTCACCTTACCATTTGGATGGAAGAATCAAAATCATTGCGAAACCACATTTTCACGGTTTCTTGCTCCTAGGCACCCTTATATATCTACCTATGATGTGTGCCCATTGCTGTCAGGCCCTTAAGATGACACGTATTTGGAGCTTCATGAGTAGATATATATAGGTAGGTCACTTGGATAGTTGGAAACTGATAGCAAGAAAGAATATGATTTACAAATATAAATGGTTTAGGGCATGTTTATAGTTTATACAAGTTATTTATAGCGCAATACTTCAACTAGCACTACGCCAGATTTGGATATCACTGCCGTCCTCATCACTGCCGTATTTGTGAGAACCAGCAGTGATGTATCTTCACTGTCGGTTATGAACTTGAAAATGAGAAAATGATTGGGGCTGGGCTAAAACCGGCAGTGAAGCACCACATCACTGCCGGTTTGTGGATTGAACCGGCAGTGTTTTGGCGGGCACTTATCACTGTCGGTTCAAGCCACAAACCGACAGTGATTTGTCTCTATCACTGTCGGTTCTAGCCAAGAAGCGACGGTGATAAGCCTACAACACAAAAACGCTTTAGCCGTCCTCTTCTTCCTCCTCTCTTCCATCCCGAGAACAGAGGCGCATGTTTGGGCCATTCCCTCCATTGTTGCGGCTGCTCTTCACCATAAAGCTAGCGCTTGGATTTTGAAGAATGGCTTGATCTTTTTGCTTTAAGGTTAGTAACAAACATCCACTCCTTTAATTTTGTTGCTTAATTAGCTTCGTTTTGATAGCTACATTGCTTGATTCTCATTCTAGTTTTGATGGCTACATTGCTTGATTCTCATTCTAGTTCTTTCTCCATTCTAGAGAGCACTTTTCCAATTGGGCATTTGTACAAGGCTCAAATTGTGATGAATCCATCATCCAAAAGGTTGATGTCTATGAACACATTTAAATTCCTAGCTAATTATTCCATGGTGGTCAAGATCATCATTGTTAGTTTGTGATGCTATAATTAGTTCTTAGAAGTAGAGTAGAATAGTTGTTCTTCAATATTGTGCAATAATTGTTTTTTACTACTATTTTCAATTTACAGGGCCGGGGCTATCAATTTCAATTTTCCAATAATTAGTGTACAATAATATTTTCCAAAAATGGTACTTTTGAGCTACAATTGTTGTTCATGAAGCTCGATTTCTTATTAATTCTTTGTAATTACTGTCTCAGTATTTTTTTATGCAGAGATGGATCGAGAGTGGATGCATCTGTCCCGAACGGACAATCGATACATGCATGGCGTCGACCAGATTTATCACCGATGCCAAAGCCCATCTTTGAAATGGGAACCCATCTTACGCCCATACAAAGATTGCAAGAATCAAAGAAACTTTCGTCAAATTGAGTCTATACGATCGCACTTGATTACCAGGGGGTTCATGCCAAACTATACGATATGGACTATGCATGGCGAGGTTAGTGTGAATGTTCTGCAGGAAAACGATGATGATGTGGACATGCCTGATGTAGCCATCCACGATGCTGACGAGGAACCCGGTGTCAACACGAAACCTATAGCCACAGTTAATAATGTGTTTAGGAACACGCTAGCTGACGACACCGAGGATAACGATGGCATTTCTCAGCTGCTATGTAATGTAGAGACTGAATGTCTTAGTGAAAGACAGCTGAGAAAGCTAGAGAAAATGAGACAAGATGGCAAAACACCATTGTATAGGGATTGTTCAATGAGCAAACTCGAAGCCGACATCATGCTGTTACAGTTCAAATCGACAAACGGATTGAACGATAAAGGCTTCGATCAGTTGTTAGGTATAATAAGGAAAATGCTCCCAGAAAAAAACGAGTTGCCAGAAAATACATACTTGGCCAAGCAAATGATCTGCCCCATCGGCCTCGAGGTTGAAAAAATTCAGGCGTGTTCCAATGATTGCATATTGTACCATGGAGAAAAATACAAAGACTTGGACAAGTGCCCCAAGTGAGAAGCTCCACGGTACAAGGAAGGGCCGTCAGATGAGGGTGCCAAGACCAGAGGAGGTCCCATAAAGGTCGTTTGGTATTTCTCTATAGCTCCCCGGGTGCATAGGCTGTTTGCATGTGCAAAGTCAGCCAAGCTGTTGCGTTGGCATGGCGAAGAGCGTAAGAAAGATAGAATGATGAGGCACCCCGCCGATGGGCATGACTGGAGGACTGTCAATACTATGTTCTATAAGGACATCGGTGGAGACGTAAGGCACCTTTGGTTTGCTTTGAGCACAGATGGGATGAATCCTTTCGACCAGGTTAGAAGCATTCATAGCACCTGGCCAGTGACGCTCTATATATACAACCTTCCACCTTGGGTCTGTATGAAGCAGTCGTACATCCAGATGCCACTACTGATCCAAGGGCCAAGACAACCTAGGAATGACATCGATGTGTTTCTAGAACCAGTGATCGATGAACTAGTGGAGATATTTGAAAAGGGTGTGCCGGATGTTTGGGACGAGTACAAAAAGGATCATGTCACGATCAAGGGAATACTTATCGCTACAATCACCGACCTGCCAGGTCGAGGTTCGTTGTCCGGAGAGAAGACAAAAGGCTATACTGGATGTGTCGAGTGCTTGAACGACACCGATGCGGTAAATCTACCAAATAACTCAAAGATAGTTTATATGGGACACCGTAGGTTCCTACCCAAGGATCACCCTTACCGCAAGAACAGAAAAGATTTCAACGGTACTATTGAGAAACGCTTAGCTCCAAAATATCGAGACGGGCCTGCAATACTTCGAGAACTCAACAAACTGGAGGTTGTCCTTGGGAAGGGGGACAATGCAGTAGCAGCGCCTGATATGCACCAGTTACATGAATATTACATGGCTCAAGCAATAGAGACGGACGACTTTGGTTTTGAGGTTATTATCCGTTCGCCACATGTTTTCCATTATCCTGAAGAAGAGAAGTTCGATGTCGAGTGGGAGTGCTTGTTCCAGCTATACCAGAAACGCTCTCTCGATGTTCAAATGTTGACGCTGTGGACTATGTAAGTACCCTATACGCACGATATTACAATTTACTACTCTCTCGAGACACAAATTGTTAACTTTTGAGCAGTTCCCATGATTTTATGTAGGTGTATAGCAAAATTTTATATTCTAAAAAGAAAATGGGATTATATAGGCTTCTTGGACCCCTTGCTAGTCAATGAGAGGACATGTCTAGGCCTCCATGGATGTGACGTGGAAGACCTAAAACTGAGATTGATTGCTGTTTTCGATGAATTTACGATGAAGAACAAAACACACATACTTCTAGCCTACAACTCTTAGTGTGTGTTCTCGGCTTTTAATTTTATGCTTCTTTTTTAAGATTATTCGACAATTAGGATTATGTGATTGCAGCAACCATTTCGTCTTCATTTGTGTTAATCTTGCCAAAAATTTGATCGAGGTGTGGGACTCGAAGAAAAAACTATTTCATCACCTGGATGCACTGGTGGCAGTGCTGAATTAGTAAGCGATCCTAATAACATATTATTTTCTAATCACACATACCGCTTTCTAATGTTTCTCCTTTTACTGTTGCTTAGTGTCTGAAGAAGACATATCGATGGGACGCCGGTCCCATTCAAGGTTGTCGAAATGGATGGGAAGTAACTATCACAGCCGGTGGGAAACAATGAATGCGGGTTTTATGTAATGTGGGCAATGCGTCGCTACATCGGCGGGAAATCAAAAGAAGCCGATAAGTTGGTGTGTATAATCCCCATTTCATTTATGTCTGTTAATAAGTCAACAAAATGATTTACTATTCCTCTTTGGATATCATCTTTTTTCAACGACAGCGTAAGAAATATAACCACGAAAGGCTGTTAGACATGGAGATCATCACACTACAATCGGAGCTGGCAAAATTCATCTTAGCCGAGGTATTGGAAAAAGATGGAGTATTTTCCATTACACAATCCGTGAAGTACAAGGACCAGTATGGCCTAGAGCGGCTCGCCAGATTATTGTAAGAAGTCCAAGAAGCATTGCACAATCTGTGAAGTCCGAGAACATTTCTTTTTTATTTTGAGGGATCGAGATCTAGATAAGAACATTTGAATTGTAACCGTAACATTTGTAATGTTTAATATTGATGGACCTGTCGTCTACGTAGCATATATAAAGCGAAACCCGATTCCATGAAAAAATATAAATTAAAATCAATTATAAAACAATAAAATGCGAACGTGACATCATTGCGGTTATCGGTGTTGTCGTAAACATCACCGTCGGTTAGCAACAAAACCGGTTGTGTGGTGGCCTTTGCCGCTCTAGCCACAAACCGCAGCGTTGGCTTAACCATCATTGCGGTTCTTATCACAAACCGGCGGTGATTCTTACTACAACAACGCCGGTTGAAACACAAACCGGCAGTGTTGTTGGAACCGAACTCTCTTGGGTGGTCTTATGAACCGGTAGTGTTAGTGGAAATGAACACCGCCGGTTGTGTAAAGAATGGCGAAAGAAAGTTGAAGAACACTACCGTTTGTAGGAACCAACGATGATAGCTTACCCTCATCACTGTCGGTATGGTTGTGCCGGTTCAAAATCTGACAGTGATGGGATATTTTGAACCGGCAGTGAAGTGCTATTCTGATGTAGTGTAGCATTTTGTATTCGATAATGATAGGACTAACGTCGCTTGCTCGCACTCCGCCTCGCTCCTTCGGTCCATTTCTCCACAAAAAAGACAGTGCCACTCGCCTTCTCCAGCACGAGGCCGCTCGCCGCAAGCAGAGCACCTGCCCTTCGTGGCCTTATCTCTAGCGCGATGACACCGACCCACGCGCCCGTCCCGCGTTGCTCCGCACCCATCCACCTCGCCCGCTGCAAAAGGGGAGGTAGCGGAGGCATGCGCCTACTCCTAGGGAGGCCTTGGGAGGCCTGCGCTTATGCCCCCATCCACCTCGCCCATCGGCAGGAAGGGGAGGCTTGTGCCTGCGCTTGGGTGTATGCTGGGCCGTTGATGTCCCACTGACCAACGCATATTGCAAGCATATGTTTTAAGTGTTTCTGATGTTTCAGAGGTATGTTGCAAGTGTTTCATATGGTTGTGCAAAATTAGATCAGAATGTTGCAAATATTGCAAAGGCTATACACATATTTTGCAACCGTTTGTTCCAAATGTTTCGTCTGTTTTTCAGATGTATGTTGCAAATGTGTCTATTTAGATGTTGGATATGTTTAAACATATGTTGCAAGTGTTTTATTTGGATGTTGCATATATTTTGCAATGGCTTTTCAAGTGTTTTTCAGCTGTTTTTGCAAGTGTTCCAGATGCATGGTTCAAGTGTTTCATCTGTCTTCAGATGTATGTTGCAAATGTTTTATCTAGATGTTTTAGAAGTAGATCGGGTGTTGCACATGTTGCAGTGGCGCCGGTAGCTAGCAGACAGCGGCCTGCCGCAGGGCTACGTCTCCTACCTCGCGCAGCGCACCTCTCCCTCACCTCTCCTCTCCCTCCCCTCCCTTCCCTTCCCTTCGCACCATCTCACCGCGATAGTTCATGCTCGGCGGGGAAGCCCTACCCGACGAGCACATGAACACCCGCTGAGGTGGTGGCCGCGGGTCGGCTGATGACAGAACGATGCCCGCGTGGTGGCCCCATAGCAAGCTGAGGTTCGTGTCGTCTGCTCGCTACATGCGGGAAACAGAGCAGCTACGGGCGTCCATCCGGACGTCCAGGCGCTAGTCATGCCGTTTTGTATTTAGATTTAACCCCTGTACAAGATTTCTTTCACCAAGTCTATGAATATTTGTATTAATATGTTTGCCATTATTTAATTGGCTTGGTGCATTTGGTTTGTGTCCACATCTTCCTGAACCACAAGTATATACAAGTGTTATAGTTTCTTACTAAGATCACACAATAGACCTTGTCTATAGAGATCCAAGCCCATATATTTTTGGTCATTGAGTCAACCAAAATGAATTACGATGTGCTACATAACTCATCCAATCTAGGGGAAGAAATATACTAAGCTATTTGACCCATAAATATGGGTCTTTTACATTTTTGCTATTAAGGCCACGTTCAACCCACACACAGGGGTCATCTCCATGGACCTCGAATCCAACATAAAGACAACTAAAAAGACAGGTCGTACACTGGGCTGTCTGTTTTACTACACTATTTAATGCTACGCATGTGGCCTAGATGAATTGTGAAAACTATTGTGTACACCATTGTGTTGCTAATTGATAAAAAATGGATTAAGCTTAAATAAGATGAACATGATTATAATTTTTTTAAATCATCAATATATCATATTATATATAATTGAAACATCTTTGTCTAATTTTTTTCTTTCCATGGCGCAGGCAACCGCTACAGATTTGACTTCAATAAAAATTTCACTAGAAATATCTACACAGCATCCTCATTGCCCCGGGTCAGCCAAAAACAGCTAGCATTTCACATTGTGAAAACAGCATGGTGACAATGTTTTCCATGTATTAGCCAAAAACAGCTACCATTCCACACAGCTATCATTAGCCCCAAAGACTGCTGAAGCTTCATACAAATGCCATCAATTTAGTGCTATATTTAGATGCTGGTCAATTTCAACTACACATCATCGTTCAGTGAATAGGGAAGCTGCATATGACTATATTAATAGGCAAGCCTGCAAACTTGAAACTTGAATGTAGTTTCAGAACTGAGAAAGTGGTAGCATGCAGTATTCAGAAAGGCAGGCAAGCATACAAGTACTATCTTTGAATGTAGGAATCATTAGTTACCTCCTTCAAGAACTCATCAGTGTTGGCAATGGAGTCTACGCAATACTAAGGTTTCCTTCATCAGACTACTGAATTAAGAACGTATTCTTGCTACTGAATTAAGAACATATTCTTGCCGTAGAGGTCCTAGTGCTCGGGCCAGAGGCCGAGCTCGCCGCGATGTCAGTGTTCACCGGCACTGGCGAGGTTGCGTCCAGCCTCGGGATCGTTGGGCTTCGCATCTCCGGCAGCGGCGGCAGCGGCACGACGACGGCGCTGTGGATCTCATGATGAAGGCTCGGGCACCGTCGCTGGCGCGCAGGATCGTCCGGGCTTGGCATCTCCGGCAGCGGGTGGCGGCGGCGGCGGCGCGCAAGGAAGGTGCTGGATCTCGTGAGCACCAAAACTAGACACGGTCACCGTCTACCAAAGAAATCCCGAGCACCAAAACTAGAAACGCGAGCGCCTGCACGGTATCCGAGGGTAGGGTCGACTCGTGGAAACAAAGCCGTCGACGTTGCTGCCCTCGTCGATTCCACCCAGAGCAGGAGCCCTTGCCGTCGCGTCTCGCGCGAGGCGACGGGCGAAGCGTCTCTGAGCGACGCCGAGGACTGTTTTGCATAATTCGCGTCTTGGAGACGGGCGTTGTACGTGCCCTTACAAAAGCCACACATCTAAATATCACTCTTACGGTTGCCCTTACATAATTGCCACCGGAGAGAGAAGAAATCTTACAAGTATTGCCAAAAACGGGCGTTTTTGCTTGCGTGGCGTGCAAGTCATGGTGCCAGCGTGGAGGCGCATTGGAAAAGACGAAGCTGCCCATGCCCTGCACCTCTCTCTCCCTCTGCGACAGCCGGATCCCGCAGCTCATCTCATTGCCAGGTTTCCCTCTCATCAGCTTTTGCATATAATTCAGGGCCAGTACGTCCTGTGTGCTGGTTGTGGTTTGATGTGTAGAAGCTTTGGAATCAACAATGCGATTAATTAATTTTTGTTATACAGCCACTGTGGCACGTCCGAACGTGTAACTTTTCTATGAATTTATGCAGCATATATGCTTCATATATACGTGGTATTGGTGAGTCTGCTATTATCTTGTTTGATGACAGGTTCTGGCCCTTTTCTTAGTCATGTTTCCGCAGATATTACCGTAAACAATGAGATGTCTTCATAATCTTCTTCTGTATATGTCAGTTATGTCTGGATGATCCAGTTTTATATCACTACAACAGTGTTACTTCTTGGACTGAAACCTGTGTTGTGTATGGCAGTTGTAGGTGTTAGACTGTAAGAATTCATTTCATAGAAGTCAACTCGCACTATTACACAACATATCTTTGCTGACACTTTCTATAGTGGGCAAAGGGCACCTTTGCCGACATATAACCTCCCGCGAAAAGTTTTGCCGACAGTTTGAAAACAGTCGCGTTAGAAGCCGTCGGTGAAACTTTTGCCAACAGTTTACAGAATCCCCGACACTTTTTGTGTAGCCAAACGATGTACCTACGCCGACAGTTGAACCCTTTGCCGACAGTTAACCCTTTGCCGACAGTTAAGGCCTACGCCGATAGTTAGAACCTTTCCTGACAGTTTGTCTGTTGGCGAAACCATTTCCAAGGTATTTTGTGAACCATACCCTGTCCAGCAACGAAACTGTCGACAAAACTGTATTTGTAGATATAGATATAAATACAATTTGAATAATTTGACAAATCCACTTTTGCTCATATAGAAGGCATCACATTAAACAAATTCACTTGATTTTATAGAAATAATATATTAGATCTTCCATACATACACCAACTATATATATATATATATATATATATATATATATGTCAAGTGATGATCATAGTACATAGAGCCATACATATACATGTCCAAGATATAGATTAGTCACTAGCAGACATATATAGACATACTAAAGTCTTGTACTAACTGGTTATGGCTAAAGCTAAGAGATCAATAGATCATGACTTGGGCACAAAAGTGGCATTCAACACTTCCATGTCTTTGGCCTACACGATAGTAGGTGCAAACAAAAGAACAGAACTGCAATTCATGTCTTCCTGCAGCAATTCTCGGACACTTGTTGCCACTCCAAAATACTTGAACACCAACTTGGTGCACATATGGTTGCTGCCACTCTAGAGAACATGTAACAGCTCTTTTTTCGAACCTCAAAAGGTTGCCAATCCAAAGTACTTGCAACACCACATAGTACCTAACATGAAAAAAGCAAAATATTAGTGAAATGTGCTCTGTACATCAACTCTTGCTTTGTTATTGGGTGCAAATAGTGAAACAATATTACTGTACAATGGGCAGCTATGCTATCAACTATTTGGTCAATACCAATATATGTAAATAGTTCTTGCTTCCTCTGCTTCATTGGATTGCACCACGATGGATCTAGCTATCATAACAAATGTGTTTATCTTTTTTCTCGGTTTTATGAGATAATATGATGGCCAATTCATGCAGAGCTCAAGGGACTAAGATATAACAGCCATGAAGAAGTCACTAGATTTGTTTAAATGGGATATGTGTTAGTGTTGGAGAGATGCCCCATATATGAAAGACATTAATTTTTTGGTAGCATACCCAGTTTTAACAACAAAACCAGTTACACACCATATGTGAGCCCAGGAAGTCAAATATCACATATAGCTATAAATAAGGGTAACATCAAAAGACAATGCTTAAATACATAGCGTATTAGTATAAAGAATATAACCTCGGAGTATAGACAGGCAATGGAAAGACAACTCCGATCTTGGTGAAAACTCCAATTCCACAGGGGACAAGCCCATTTGGTTGATCACAAGCCTAATTCCTTCAAACTCTAGCAATCTGGTACCCATCCGGGATTTTTCCAAAGATTTAAAAAGTAAAGCAAGCTTAAGTACATGTCGTACTCAACAAATATAACATGGGGTTCATGAGGCTCAAAAGGTTGACCTTTGGTTTAACCGCGATTAGCTTTTAATGAGTCATCTTTTAGCAATTGGATGGCAACAAGTTTATCACAAGCCCATAAACACATGATCGGGTAAAACATGAATAATGAATAGCATAAACAATAATTATTAGTGAGCATCTTTATCATCAAGATCATCGATGTTCATCATCTATTCCGTAAATATTCCAAGGCCGCTTCGTGACCGTGAGCACGGTGATATACTAGTTTTACACTCTCTGAGAGGTTGTACACTTTCACTTTGTGAGTCGTGATTTACCCTTTCGCCCAAGGTAGCTAATCTCTTGACCCACTTTCAAGGAAGGTCCGCAGGTTCACTATGAAGTCTTTCAAAGGTTAAATCTAACAAGTTAGGGCCATTAGATTCACTTGGCAAACAGACATAGGAATCCCCGTGTCGAATGGCACAATTCCATCATGACTATACACATAAGAGTAGAGGATGTCCTATGCCCGATTCGGCAAGGCATTCTTAATGCCAATAAAGGTAACTTTGTAACAAGCTAGAAAAGGTCCTCATCTTGAGCTAAAGCCGAGAGCCATGTAGCCCTCACAACTTGTCTTATGTAAGTCCCGGATGATCACTTACAGATAAGTCCTTAGGGAGAGGAATCTAGAGCAGCATAAAAACAACCCAATGCTCTAGCCTCCTTGTTCCATGTTGCTAAAAAGCATCTTTTAATGTTTATTGCATATTCCATTAGTCAAGTTACAAGATCATGGTTGTAGTGGAGCACTAGCATCAAACTACCCAATGCAATAACCCATATGTATCAAGGTACAGGTACAAAATACTAGGAAATCCTTAGTGGTAATCAAGGTAGACACATGCAGTATGAATTAAATGATTAAAGGTGTATAGGACAACAAGGAAGATCCCATGCTATACTTGCCTCAAAACACCGATCCTTCGGTAAGCTTTAATCTTCAACGTTCTTCTTCTTCTTGATTCAACACGTAAATCTCACCGACTGGACGTAATCATAAAGCACCACACAAGCATCCATACAATCATACACGAAGCAAACAATAGAACTAAATCAGAACAGTACACCAATCATCGAAAAATAAGTAAAAGAGTTTGAAACATGATTCTACGCATCGCTACGAACACACAATCGCAAGAAGCACGCTAATCGAAGCTACGGTCTGAAAAAGATACATCTACCGAAAGATCTACTTTATACGTGGAAAAGAAAACTATAGGCTTCATTTATTTTAAATATATATAAGATATTCTATAGATAATATAAATTGAATTAAGTCAAATTTAGATTTGAATTATAAAACTAAAGTAAAACAAATTATATTTTATTTATAAAACCCAGTTGCATAATTGTTAATCAAGATATGATTTAAACGATGAAATTTCAGAAATAGTAATATAGTAAACATTGCTACTAACGTGTAGATCTCGTGCGCTATGAATCTGACGCGCAACTGAAATGGGCTTAAACGGATCTAAAACGTAGAAGATATGAAATAAACAAGATTTCCTTTAATAAAATAATAGATTAAATATAATCACGAATTTTAAAAGTTGAAAACACATCTAACAGTAGTATGAACATATAGGTTATGAAATTACGAACCTAGCGCAAGTTGAACGGATCAAATCGGAGTTACAACGAAGAAACGGTGGGGATCCATTATTGATTGTAAGTGGTGTATTTCTATAGTATTGTTGGATTTGTTTTTCTATAAGAAAACGCCATAAAACATATACGTGATGTCATGTGATGTCATCAAACTAATTGGAACAGCTAACTGGAGCAGGGCACGGAGCACGCACGGTGCACGGCAACAGCTGATGATCGTATAGGAGCTCAACAGAGCTAGCAGGTTGCAGGTCAAGGAGGAAAACTAACCGGAGGCGTGCGGAGGTCCTCACCGATGCCAGATGAGGAACAACGATGTCGGCATTGAAGCAGCCAGCGGCGAGATCGGGTTTCACAAGCGGGCTCCTCCAACTGATGGGAGATGCTGCATCACTGGGGCAATGGCAGTCATGGCGTTGACAGATATTCAGCATGTAAATCACGTACGTGGACAGAGTCTCCATGGTTACTGTACATGATAAGAAGCAATAGCATCAGCAACCGGAGAAGCCAACAGAGAAGATAGACAAGAGCTCATCGTGCGGGTGTTTCTTATTACCAAAACACGGCGACGATGAACTCGGCACGGATCGGGGCGCCTTGAAATTTGCAGCGACATCGAGTGCTGGAATGTGGATGCAACAATTCTCCGGTGGTGGCGTCGATCGGTTTGCTCTGGCGTTGCCTGGCTTCCTGCAGGTCGCGACTACACGGCAACAATGGAGCAGGACGGCGCGGCTCGGTCAGGGCAGGGCTCGGAGAAACGTAGAAGATAGATGGAACAAGAGTGTTGCGTGGGGTACTTACCGATGGCTGAGAAGCAGCGAGGATGACCGGGCTGGGCAGCGTGGCGGCAACGGCGACGGCGAGGGAAGGAGAGAAAAATATAATTTACTACACGAGGGATTTCTCAAACCAGGGCTCCTCATACGGTAGTTTTAGTGTGCTTTGCTCAAGGGGTTGGTAGATATATATAGGAAGAAAAACTCCCCACATCCACGTCAACTAGCGATATGGTACTAATTGACGTTGCACCATCCGCCTGCACTAATGGGCCTAAATAAACATTAAAGCACATTAGTAAATAAATGCATGGGCCTTTGAGATTTACTAGGATTATTGCACATGGGCTTTGAGCGTTGGGAAAAATGAGAAATTTATTATTTTCGGAATTAATTAATTTCGTGGATAAAATAATTCTAGAAAAGTTCAGAATTGATATTTAAGCCACGAAAAATACTCCGAGACCTCCGAAAATTTGGGGAAAATTCTCAGAGACACTTTGGAACATGATGAACCCAAAGAAAGTATTTGGAGCTCAAAAAAGATTGTTGGAATCTTGGAACATAAAGATTAAGGTGAAGGTGGTAGGAATTAAATTCCAGAAAGAAGCTAGAAAATTCCTAGGGATAGATATTCGTCACCTAAACTGATAAAAAAACACACATTTTGTATATAGAAACAAAAGGTGCGACCGGCATGAATGCAACAAACACGTTTCTACCTTTATGATAAATTTTAAATTAATGAAAATTTTTATTTTCCTATATTTTATGAGCACCAAAATTCAGAAATAAATAATTTTATCCTATTTTCCAAAAGAGACAAATTTTAGGGTGTTACAAAATGGCAGTTTCCCGTAGGTGGGACTATGAAAAGCTAGCCGATGGCCTTCACCGGTTGGATGCCTCGGGTGAAGGGGGTGCCAGGTGGAAAGTGGGGACAGGCCAATTTAGGGTTTAATAAATGCACTCAACTAACTCCCCATGTATAGTCACTACACCACAACACCAAGTTTAGCAATGCACGGTCTGACGCTAAAAGCGGCTACTGAGACGACGAACAATCTAACACTAAAAAGTTATAGCGACAAACTTCTCTACAGAGACGTCAGAAGTCCCGTCGCTAAACATCTTTAGCGTCGAGCCAGATACTTTTAGCGCGTCAGGCAGTCCGTTGCTCTGAATTTTTTTAGCGACAGATAGTCTACTGCTACTCTTTGGCGACAGATTGCCTCCTAGTACTCTATAGCGACAGACAATTTGAAGTTACAAATGTTTTCAGCAACGGATGGTTTGACGAGATCATTTAAATGCATTTAAAAAAATAAAAGGCCATTTGGTTGCAAATTAATACAAAAGTAACATCATTGTGCACGTTTCTCATACAAATAGATTCATTCATGACCAAGTCCAAACAGTCACTAAGACATACATATATGGTCACCATTACAAACATGAATCAATGATTCATCAATGATAAGTCTCAAATGATCGACTACATGTATCCAAATGAGATCGACTAGCACCTCATTGGCAATGCAGAAAATATGAGTGAATCCACTACAACTCATCATCCACTACAAACCTCACTGGCTCCGATGAGTATCATCAACATGAAGCTCTAAGAGAACATCTGCTTTTCCTTGCATCCGGGTTTGTGCAACATCTGCTAGGGATACTTCAAATGCTTGCTTTGAACCAACCATAAAGGTTAGCATGTTTCCTCTGAGAGGCAAGGGTAACAAACATTAAAATCAAACCCGAACATATGTTAAAAGGGGTCCCATGTACTAGTGAAGTACTTGAACTGAAACAGTCAAGTACACTCAAGGTTCAAGCAAACAAATGAAGATATTAGCAGCCAAGAAATGAGCGAGAAAATAGAAGATAATAGAAATCTTCAGTTTTAGTTCAGGCAAAATCATTCGGGAATAGGTGACCAAACAGATAGTGATCATATTGCAAGCAACAACCAGTACTCAAAGATTATGTAATAGCATTAAGTAATAACCAAACAGAGAGATCATCATATTAATTTCCCAGTTCAGTCCTACCACATAATAATAGTAGCTTGAGTAATAGCAGATACTAGTCCTTAAAATTACAGCAACCGCTTCTTACTGAAACCTGAAATTCCTTGAGGCAAGTGATCAACATATTAATTTCCTACTTAAACCTGAAATGAAGGGCACTGTGTTGGGTTCAAGAGGCAACACTCACAAATCTAGATCAGCAAGATGGCAAAGGAGGCACCACAAATGAAAAATACAGTAATGCTCATTCAACATTTGCCTTGATTTAGGTTTGGATCATAAATTGTATCGAACCTCTATTGAAAATGAGCGAAAAACATGAAATGGGAGGTACACAGAGAGAAGAAAAAAAGCAATTTACATGCAGATGTAATCCTACCATAGCTAACAATCTCTAGGAACTGTCCAGAGAGAATTCTTACAAGTGAAGATTAAGGCACTACACCTAAAGCACATATTGCAAATGACCAAATACAGTACTATGAATTACAGATGCTTGGCACAATTGACCATATACAGAAAATTATGGCAACACCAAAATGTACAATTCTAAGGTAACATTAATAGCACTAAGATTGGATTTGGAGCGCAAGATCTATAATGTTGAGCAAATATTCCAGATTATTTATTTTCAATATCTGGAACTTGAAATTTCAGAGGCAAATATACAGCAGTATTTTTTTATTAAGCACTACATTTCAACCTACAAAATTATGATATGCTCTCGTTCCTTCAAATATTATCTATAGGTAAGTCTTAACTACATAATAGATACAGTATGTACAATGCAAGACTTGTTTAGGACAGGCATACCAAGTGGCATGAAAGAATATAGTAACTGTTTACCTTAATTTGAACAAGAAGAGTTTGCTTTAGTGGATATAAAGATCGAACTGCTCAAGGTTTAATCAACAGATGAAAAACATATACTGATTATGTGGACAGCTATGGCCACCTATTCCTTGTTGCTAAAACTGGGAGTGAGTGACAAGGACAATGGCAGTTGAGACAGAATGCCATTACCAAGGCAGGTAACATACTAACAGCAGGCTGACAGTTCACTCTGTTGCGAGAAGAGCGTGGCATTGGCAGCCATCCCGACAGTGACAAAGCCACACGGCTGGTGGCTGAGGTGGAAGATAGAGATCACTTGAGGGTGCTAAAGAATCAGTTATGAGGAATATATTGCGGTAAGCTTAATTCAATTCTTGCTTTTTTGAGGAATTTACTAGGAGGAAAGTTTCTATATGAAGGTTTCACTAGTAGAGAACAGGCCTTTGATCCTCGGCCAAAATGGGCTCTAGTCCCGGAATTTTTTGCGCCCGGGACTAGAAATACCTTTAGTCCCGGTTGGTGTCTCCAACCGGGACTAAAGGTCCCTGCCCCAACGGCTCTCGCCCAGACAGAGGTGGCGGGGACCTTTAGTCCCGTTGGAGCCACCAACCGAGACTAAAGGTATACTTTACTCGGTTGGTGGCTCCAACCGGGAGTAAAGGTCTACTCCCGGGCCGTGGCTGCGCCGGGGTTGGAAAGTTACTTTTAGTCCCGGTTGGAGCCACCAACCGGGACTAAAATCCCCTTTATATCCCGGCCGTCTCCTTCTTCCTCCACGAGTCCGAGCTCAAAGACATTTTGAAGCTCACTGCACTAGTGTTCTTGCTTCCTCCCTCCCTCCATTGTTCCTCCATCCATTATTCGATTCCTCCGTCGATTTCTTCGATTCCTTCGTCGATTCTTCAGTTGTAAAGGTTATCAATCTCATACTCTCATTTTCCACCATTGTCTTATCTCATTTTGTTCACTATATATATATATATGGTTCTTTATTGTGGTTTTCTTCATTTGTAAGCAATTTGAGCTCAAAATCACTTCAAGCTTGCATATTTACATGAAATAAGGTTAAAGTAGCTAGTTGAACTTGCGGACCGTGTTCATCTCGGCGAAACACGTTCTCTGCCGAAAGCGATAACGGACGTCAAGGAGGAGCTTTGATTCTCTGAGGGAGAGCGGCAGCGGTCGTGGAAGACCGTGTTCCCTTCCTCGTAGAATTGGAGCTCTTCCGTGGCCAAAATCACGGTGCCGTCCGGTGGAGAAAATGCTCGCCGAGATGATCACGTAAGCAAGGTCAACTAGTACGGATGGTTATTTATTCACATGTCCTGATATCGTCGTAGTAGTCTGTCAATCACCGTACCAAAATGTAGTATATATATAAATATAAACTTAGAAAATAGTTAGAAAATTATAGAAAATCCATACTAGTTGAACTTGCGGACCGTGTTCATCTCGGCGAGCACGTTCTCTGCCGAGCGGTAACGGACGTCAAGGAGGAGCTTTGATTCTACGAGGGAGAGCGGCAACGGTCGTGGAAGACCGTGTTCCCTTCCTCGTAGAATTGGAGCTCTTCCGTGGCCAAGTACGGTGCCGTCCGGTGGAGAAATGCTCGCCGAGATGATCACGTAAGCAAGGTCAACTAGTACGGATGGTTATTTATTCATACGTCCCGATATCATCGCAGTAGTCTGTTATGTGTGTACACTCCCATTCTTCTATTAATTTGCAGAAATATCATGTGAATTACTTACCTGCCGCAGTAAAAGACGAGAACACAATGACCATTAAAAATATCATTGTTTAGAGATCTAGATAATTTTATAGTTTCTTAATTTTATTTGTTTATAAAAGGAGAAATTTATAGTGTATTACAAAATGAGTATAGAGAGTAGATGGCAACTGCTTCCGGGTCCTCGGCCTCTCATGGGTTTCCAAAGCGACTTAGGCCGGGCCTCCCTCTCATTCCATGCGGCAAGGAGCAAGGAGAAACCCGGAGAAACCGTACTTCTTCGTAGCTCCAGATATTCTAAGAAAAAAGGTGACTTCTTACCAGCAACAACAGCGGAAATCTCGTAAGGTGTCCAAATCAACGTTATCAGACTATGACCGCACTCTCACCAAGTCAATTGAGGCGGCACAGAAAAAGAAGCGGGCAGGGAAAGGAGTTGCCCAACTCGGACAACAAGCGCACCAATCAATCCCCCCGCTAGTTGTTGGTAATGAATATGGTTCGAATTTAGGATTAATGCATCAGGCAAACATACCTCCGGATGTCGATTTGGATCACCTTGGTGAATTTCTTGATGAGACTGGTCTCGACCTTTACCAGATGTTTGGTGATGGAAACATTGAGAGTGCGGTGGAGGTTGATATTTGGAAGAAAAAATTTGTACTAGGCCAGAGTCTATACAACCATCAAGCCTTATCTGATCTGGGGACGCAAATGTACCTGCTAAACAAGTGGTACATGCAGGCATCTACCAGTGGAGACTTCTACGTTGGTGTCAGAATTAGAGACGAACATTGGTTCCGTGGCGATGATGTTATGTATGTTGACTTTGCAGAATTTCATCAACTATGCCACCTGACCTCTCTGGACAAAGTTATCATTAGCTACTATTGCCTGTAAGTAATAATTCTTTTGATCTATTATTAAACTCATCATATGTGTGTATATGTATATAAATTATCCTAACAAGTACTATATATATGCAGATTTACAATGACAGAGCTCAGAAAGGAAGGCTGCAATGAAATTGGTTTTGTTGATCCCTATATAATATTCAAAGACCCAATTACTCCAAAGACTAATTGGAAGTCTGAGTCAGAGAGTAACATCATGAACTTCTTAGTGAACCAACGCCACAAGAAGGATATACTCTTTCCCTATAACTTCAAGTGAGTGTTAATCATGTCGATCATATCCTTAATGGCTCATATGTTGATTCTAGTTAATTAATGAGTGTTATGCGTTATATCCTATAAACACATGCAACAGTCACTGGATATTGATGGACATCGATCTGGTGAAAAGTCACTTGATAATCTATGACTCAATGAGAAAACCACAACAAGACTACCAAGATATGATATATATTATCCAGAGGTAATTTCAGGATCTCTAGCAACTATATACACACACAAACATGATGATTAACTATATCTGA
This sequence comes from Miscanthus lutarioriparius, assembly GCA_904845875.1. Classification (NCBI taxonomy): domain Eukaryota; kingdom Viridiplantae; phylum Streptophyta; class Magnoliopsida; order Poales; family Poaceae; genus Miscanthus; species Miscanthus lutarioriparius. The sequence goes on along the minus strand of CAJGYO010000010.1, from coordinate 106,171,020 downwards.
TGATGTGGCAAATTTTTTATTGGGCAGTGTTTGGAAAACCTTTATTGAGAAGCAACACATGGAAAAATGCAAAGCGCCACTGAATATAATCCCTTTGAAAGTAAGTCCCCTGAATCGCATCATCTTTATTAATTAAACATATAGCTTTCACCGGATCACCAGATTGGATGACAAATCTTTTTCTCGTAAAGTGGTGTCTGAGGCAGGAACAGGGGAACAACTACTGTGGTTACTATGTTTGCAATTTTATCAAGGTGCTCTCCCAAAGAACTCCTACAGAGAGACTCAAAGTACGTTAAAAATACACTATATATTCATTTAATTATTATTATTGATTGTGTTACTATGTCTTTATATATATATATATGTACATATATTAATTTATTTTTCCTTTAATTCAAACCTGTAGACTCGATGGTTGGAGGAAAAGGTCATACGGCAAGACCAAATCAAAGCAATTCAAGAGTCTATAGCCGGATTTTTTAATGAGCAGGTCATCGATTCCAAGGGCGCGAGTTCTACTTGACCAACACTTTTGCCATTGAAGCCAAGCTAGAGGATGAGAGGAAACTTGTCATGTCACAACAAGCTGTAATGCAATCTTTTGTAATATATGCACATGAAATAATATAATGTAAAATACACATATGCATGCATGCATGTAAATATATATATGATGCATGCATGCATATATATATATATATATATATATATATATATATATATATATATATATATATATATATATATATATATATATATATTTATGTTTGAATTGTGTGATTTAATACGTTCATTGTGCTTGAACCGAAACATACTATATGCGCGTATAAATGTATAATTAGCAGCGTACAATACGACTTCGAAAACCTATTTTGAAAAGAAAACAAAAAAATGAAAAGAAAAGAAAAAAGAAAAAAACCTTTAGTCCCGGTTCGTATTACCAACCGGGACTAAAGGTGCCGGCCATCATGGCATGTCAGGAGGCACCTTTAGTCCCGGTTGGTGTTACCCACCGGGACTAAAGGTCCTCCTTTAGTCCTGGTTCCTGACCCGGGACTAAAGGACCCCCCCTTTAGTCCCGGATGCTTGCTCCCGGGTGGGGAACCGGGACTAGAGGGGGTTCCCCACCGGGAGTAAAGCTCGGTTCTCTACCAGTGTTTGAACTGTACATTCATTAATTCAAGTGAGCATTTAAGACATATACTAGAAACTGTGTAATAACTGACATCATGAGTAATCACAAAGAAACCATCCGTAAGTATTTTATTATAGAGTTGTTATTCCATCTCTTTCCTGCTCTGCAGGAGAAGAAGATACTGAATAATTTACTTTTCTGTGCAAGTTAGTTTTCTAGGTTAACGCTCGCAACCAGTGGCTGGCGTTTTAAGAGAACTTTATTTATAGCACTGTTTTGTTTGGTCTTGGCTGAAGCTACTCTTTTGCCTCTTCTCCGCAATCTAGCATTGAGAGTTTAGAACCCTTCTTGCCTCTTCTCCACAATCTAGCAGGAGAGTTTACAACCCTTCTTCTGTGGGTTTGGTGGATATTTGTCAAGAAGTCAGTCTCATGTGTGGTAGGAAATTTTTTTTCCTGAGCTTGTTTATTTAGAGATTTCAACTTTCTGAGGTTGTATTCCATTTTTCTTCCAATTTTAATTCTCTTATTTCCAGAAAAATGTTTAAAGGCACAATGCTCATACCCTGCTGTTTGTACTCCTCAAGTGTTGGGTGGGTTTATGTTTCCCTCTTAGGTAGCGTGATCATTTGACTTTATGTGTTTTTCCATTGCTCCTATCCAGAACAATAATATTTATTTAAACTACATAAAAATAAAGTGTGCTATTGTTGACAAAAAAAAATAACCAACACCAATTAAGAAAATATTTACTTATTGCTTTAGCTTACAGTAATCGACCTGGTTATTAACAAAATTACTATAGGCATATGAAATGTGGACCAGATTATTGTGCAAGCCATAAAGACTGGTGAATGTACCATCAAACTCAAAGAACTAAGTAGGTAAACAAAAAAATGAGTAAAGCATGGGTCGAATTGTGGCTTAAAGGACCTTCAAGAGAGTCAGATCGATTGTTTGCCTCATTTCATATAAAAACTTCAGCCCTATCAAGCTTCATATTCATAACTAACAAAATAGCCACCAACAAAGCAGATCAAAACAATTGATCCCTAACTGATAGTTACAAGTGAAGTATAACAAATATCCATATTTTGTCATTCATCATATAATACATGTGAAATTAATAGAAATTAAAATAATTAGGCACAAACCTGGCAAGCTACTAGGGGCAGGAGCCGTTAGTTTTCCAAAAGCCAATCTTTTCATTGTGACGGTCATAGGTCACAAGTGTATTACGAACAATGATGCCTGCCATTAAGGTCATTACTTTAGCTACTCAAAATGGCTAAGTTTCTAAATGCATAAAATAATAAACTGTTGTCATGATCTTGTAATAGAAACAGACTATTTTTACTACAGCCTTTGAATGAATCAAGAAAATCAAGAACCTTTCATTCAGACAATTGTTATAGCCAAGGAAACATATTTAAATAAACAGACCTCATAGCAACAAAAAGAACAAGCAAAAGAATCTGTAGACCTCATAGCACATAGTAACAACTAACACCAGACTCGTGTTTTTCTTCACCATTATGGAGGGAGGGAGGGGAGATTTCTATATCCTAAATCATTTTAGTTCACAATTTCTCCTACCCGGAATAAATAATTTTCAGGTGTAAGTGAGAGCTTCTGTCCATTTCCAAATACCAACAACAACAAAGCTTTTTAGTCCCTAGCAAATTATGACTTGGGGTAGGCAAGAGTTGAAACCCACCATGAGCCACCAATGAAAAGGGAAAAGAAAGTGTATATATATAGTACAGGGCATCAATATTAGATATATTAATAGGGGATATGACATGCAAAACCAAACAAAACAAAAAGGAATTGTAGGTGCACCAGTCAACAATGTCCTTGTAATCCAGAAGTTCGTTTGTAGAGCAACAACCAAGAGAATAAGAGAAAAAGGAGGGGATACAGTTATTAGCTAATGGACATGAAAAGGCGTCAAGGAGAAAAAGCAGGTTGTGCTAAAGTAGAAGTTTGATTCTATCTAGGGAAGTGTAAACTTATCTAGGTGTCATTAAGATGTTTAACTTCTTTTATGCAAGGCGGAAAAGTTAAAAAATGGCACTAGTGCAGTTTTAGCCACAAATACTATTGATAGCTTCTGAAGCTAGACTGCCTTTTTTACATGGTACATTGCAAAAACTGAACTCCAAGCAAATTGATGTCACATGAAGGAAAAATAACTACAATAGAACAAAGATCCAACAGAAAAGGTATGGACGTGTAAATAGCTTACAGCATCTCTAAAAGCCACGAGCTTGCTTGCTCTGGCAAATAAGCATATGTGGTCCCACTATCCAAAACAGTCCCATGCTTGCTGTCGAAGATCCTTGAATCTACCCGCAGTGCCTTTCCAGCAACATGTATTTCCTTTAACTCAATGTTGTAATATGGACGGTTGCCAATTTAAGATTAGCTAATAAAAATATGTACCACAAAAGAATAAGGATCGGTTATCATATAGGAAACCATACATTACCTGCGGAGAGGGTCTGAATGTGAAAAAAACCATGTCAGAAGGAGCAGGCACTCCACCAAGCACCATAGCACCACCACCAATATCCATACCGCCATAGCACAATGAGAATGAATAAACTTATGACACCCTTTTCAACAAGCTGATCCATTATGCTAAGTTGAACACGACCGAGGCCCATTATACCATCAGCACTAAAAAGGTCTAGACATGTGCCTATACATGTGTTGTTTCCCAGAAACGGGTGCGCCATTAGAACAAGTTGATGAAGGATTAGTAGGCCTCCTGGTTCCTGAAAATTCATGAGCATCAGCCATCAGCCAAGGTGCCTGCTGCCTGCTGATATACAAAAGGCTTTCCCAATAAGAACTCATTTTATAATAAGAACTACTAGAAGCTCCTAGCAACAACAGTACTAACTTTTCAAGGTACTATCATTAAACATTATTGACACTATTCAGAACCTAACCTAACTGCTTGAGTTTGCTGGCAATAAGAAGCAGCAAGAGTAGTCTACGGATTTTAAGTTGCATCATTGTCAGACATCAATACTCAGATTAGCTATTGGGAAACAATGTCTAATTCCAAAAGACACTTAAGAAAGCACATATCGTCTAAGTACGAGAGAGAAAAACATAAAGCAGAAGGTAAAAGTAACCATTGACAATTACAATATAGGATCTTGTGCATCTAAAAAGACAATGGATTGTAAGTCAAGAAGACAATTCTGGTTTGCAAATGACAAGAAGACAACCATATGACTGCATGCGACCTATGAACCGTGAGAAAGAACAGAGAAGACCAATCTTGGAATGCAATTACTTAGATAACAAAGGTTTCGGGACAATTACTTTGAACATTAATTCGCTATTTTTTCATTTAAATTCAGCAATATTGTTCAGTCTGACAGGTCTGACATGGTCTGCAGTTCTGAAAACATCTAAGCTATTGATTTGAAACATATTGTATTGCCAATTTACTAATTCTAGAGAATGGCAGTGTGACTATTATAAATTATCACACTGTATTGCCAAATAACACAGAATTTTCAGCGTAGATCGGAACATACACACACACACACACACATAACTCTAACCCTAGATCTTCTAAACACAGCACCTAAACATCCATACATACACAATACTCATCCATAGGAACATACGTACACACATCTGAGGCAGAAAACGGCTCACCGTGGACATGCATATCAGATCTGAAACCGCACGGGATGGAGGAGCAACTAGAACGACTGGACGACGTAGATCGGACGGAGACGACATGGATTGAGCCCGCATCCAGGCCCATCCTGGCCCGGGACGAGTGTGGTGTTGAGCCGCTGCTGTAGTCGACCCACGCGGCGACGCTCGGCCTTCAGCCAGCTTCGCCCGACTGGGGACGATAAGCTGCCAGCCAGCGGCTAGCGGGCCATGGCGCGGCTGTGGTGGCATGCCGAGCATGGCTCTCGGTTGCCCCAATCCGGAGCGCGCCCCCTGCCGCAAGGAGCCGAGGGGTGGGTGGGGGGGGTTGAGCAGGGCCCTGCGTGGGGTGAGGAGGATGCGGAGGGAGCCGGCGTTGGCGCTTCCGAAGGAGGCGCGAGAAGAGAGCGCTGTTGGGGAGAAGAAGACCGAGGAGAGAGCGAGAGCCGCGTCGGGCTTCTAGGGAGAGACGCCGGCGCCCCCGAGCTACGAGGATAAGGAGCGCGGCTTCCCAGCCGGTGGATGTGTGCATTCTGTTTTTATTTTTTTTCTTGTTTGGGTTGGTGTGCATTATATTTTTCTTTTCTTTGCCAGCGGTGTGGTGGGTCCCACTTATTTTTGGCGACAAACAGAGTGCCGGTATACTTATTTTTAGCGACAGACAGTTCAACGTTAAATATCAATATCTATAGCGACAGACAGCAAATCGCTAAATGTGGATTTAGCGTCAGATGGTCTCTGAGTTATCTTTAGCGTCAGATCATCCATCGCCAAATATAATTTTTAGCGTCAGATGTCTGACGGTGAAACGGTGTTGTGGTGTAGTGAGTGTTTGTGTTCCCCTTTTATAGGGCACCACTAACTAAGGCTACTTTTCACAATGAAACTCCTTGTCGGTTATAGTACATCCTTGGAATATTCCTATGCTGATATAGACTACTAAGGGTAATTTCGGGTGCCTTTTTCTTCAATCGCCTTTGCTTGATGGGCCGTGACTGTGAGCCCGTCTATGGCCCACGGCCCGGCGCCGCTGCCCTTCGGGGAGTCCCTTGACTTCCAGAGCCTTCGTCCGAGGCGACCTTTGCGTATACTTGCGCGCTGACTCCCTGTAGCCTCCGCAGGCGCCGCTGGAGCCTCCGCCATTGGCTACTCCCGGGCGCCTTCGCTTCGGTTGCTGGAGCCTCCGCCCCAGATGGCCATTTGGGTGCCTTCGCCTTGGTCTTGGGACCTTCGCCCCGAACGGCTAACCAAGCGAAGGCCGCCGTCTTTTTGTCCTACACATCGTCCATAAAGTTTGTTAATCGTCAGCTATTACTATGGCTTCGGTCTCCGACCTCTGCGACTCATAACCGTGTCTCAACAGTTCCAGCGTTGTGCACGGGGCCTCGCGGCCGAGCGCGTGGACGAGCGCCTCGCATGTCGCGCCGCAGTTGAAGGCGTTGATCACGTCGGCGTCGTTGTTGTTTGGGAGCTCATTACGCTTCTTCGAGAAGCACTGAATGTACTCCCGGAGGGTCTTGTCAGCCCTCTACTTGCAGCTGTGGACATCCCAGGAGTTCCCCGGGCGGGTGTAGGTACCCTAGAAGTGGCTGATGAAGACCACACGGAGATTGCCCTAGTAGCGGATGCTGCCAGGCTCGAGTTACTTGAGCCAAGCTCTGGTCGAGCTTGACAGAAGCAGAGGAATGTACTGAATGGCGAAGTCATTGTCCGACCCCTCGGCCTTCATGGCAAGGCGGTAGTCCTTGAGCCAATGGTCTAGCTTGGTCTCGCCATTGTACTTGGAGATGTGCGTCGGTGGCTGGAAGCGCCTAGGGTAGGGGGCCGCCCGGATCGCTGCCCCCAACGCTAGGGGGCCGAAGTGATCCGGGATGGGGCCCCCGCCCCATCGCTCAGGGGTACGAGACTACGCCTGAGCGTGGCACCTGGCCTCGATGGTGTCACGGACGTCGTGGTCGTCGCCGATCCAGTGCCGCGCGGGGGGACGCTGAGGAGAAAGGTCGCGCTTTCGCTCCTGCCGAGGCTTGGTGCCCCGGATCCATGGCTGGTCGGAGCTGTTGTCGGAGGTGTCGCCGCTGCTCCCCGCCTTCTGTGGGGTGTCAGACTCGGAGCGCCCCCCGTTGGCGATGGCCGTCGTCTAGGATGGCTAGGAGAGCGCGGTGTGGCGCTGAGAGGCTGAACTCTCGGCCTGTTGCTCGAGGGCGACGAGGGAGGAGCCGCTTTGCTTCGTTCCGCCGCTCGTTGGTCTTCAGGTCCTGCGTGTCGGAGATGTCTTCCAGGCGACAAGCGGCGGCTGCCATGTTGTACGCCATGCGGGGGAAGGAGAGGCCACTGGGAGCCCCCGTGCGGGCATCGTGGTCATTGCCGAGAGGGTGCACGGTTTGCTGCCACACAAAGTCTTGCCTTTGGCGCTTGAGCTCTGCCTCGGCGGCCTCCAAGTCCACCGACCAAGCACGCAAGCGGTCCGCCTTCTCCTAAAGGTAGGCCGCGTTACTTCGAGGACTCTGGTCCGGCAGCATGAGCCCTGGCGCCTCCTCAGCAAGATCGTCACCATCGATGTGGTAGCACATGCACGGCGGGGCGTCGTAGTCGATGTCGTCAAAGTCGTATTTTGGTCCGTTCCCCGAGAGGACCTCGAGGAAGGTGCAGAGTGAGGGGACGTCAGTCCCTACTACGCCAGAGCGGATGACGCTTTTGCGGTGCCTCACGACTAATGAGGTGCTCCAGCTCCAGCTGGAAGGACACCACCGCGTTCTGTATCTCGAAAGGCAGGTCCGAGAGGTAGTACCAGAAGCGATCATGCAGCAGGAGCACCTCACCGGTGGCGATTTGGTGGTGGACGTTGGCCAGCATGTAGAACATCTGGTGGCGGTCCGACACGGTGGGGTTCGGGCCTAGACCACGCCGGATCTGACAGGCTAGAACCTCAAGATCTGTTCCCAAGAGCCCTGGCGGAGGGGGCGACACCAGGGGCTCGTTGCCCGCTGGCGCAACCTCGTGGAGTGGACGAAGCTCACCATAGCAGTTGGCGATGTAGGCTAGGCTCCCAAAGTTGAGGACCCTGTCTAGAGCAAAGGCGCCGGCCATGACGGAGAACTCACCGGGGAAGCGGACACCGCCATCTACGGTGGCGCCGCTTGCTCTAGCGATGAGGCGGGTGGCTCCGGCCACCGTAGAGCCAAAATCGCACTTGACGCTACCCCCTACTTGGCGCGCCAGTTGTTGCGGGGTCAAAACCGCGGCAAGCATGTTGTTCAAGTCGGTATCAGAGTACGGGGTCTCTGGTGGCTTGGGTGGACTCAGGAACACAAGAACCACGCAGAGAAGACGCAACGGTTTATCCTAGTTCGGGCCAATTCGGTCCCTACGTCTAGCAGCTAATGATCCTCATACACAAGAGCACCAAAAATTTGGGGCGTTACAACAGTGTAAAGGAAGAAGATTTGGTAGGGGGGGTTAGCTCGGTACTAATCCTAAGGTTGCCACGCCGCCGATGGAGTCTCCCCCTCGTCGCAGAGGAAGGAGATGGTGGGATGCAGTGAAGAGGGGCTCTCGATGCCCCTCTCTGGGTTGCCTTGCTCTCGGTGCAGAGCGGAGGCAGATAGAATGGAATGGAGTGTCTGGTGATCGAATTGGGATCCTCCCACTTCTAGGTCCGACCTTATCCCTTATATAATGAGATAGGTCGGGTACAAGGTGGTTTGAGGGTTCAAATCTATAGTCTACATGCGCCGAAGTCCAGGAGAGGCTTGCAGCGCTGCGCCGTGGACCGTCGAGGTGTCTTGGAGCCGAAGATGCCTGGGTGTCGTCTGGCTGCTCTGTTCTGACACTCTGCGTGTCAAAGGGTGTCGACTTGGACCGGCCTCCGCTGGGTGAGACCTTCTGGAGTCTTCTTGGTGGCGAACGTGGTCGGCCCCGGGGGCTGACGCGCGGGCCCAGAAGCCCCCGAGCTCCTGGAGGACGCGGGAAGCTTTGTCTTCTTGTGTCACGCCCCGGACATGACCCTGTCGGAGGAGCAGTTGGCAGGGGCACGCCTAGGGAGCGGCACTAGGGACCCCCCCGGGCATCGGTAGCCTGGGGCTTGTCTTCTTGTGCCTGGGCCTTGGCTGGCATCGTTAGCTGGGCATGAGCCAAGGACCGGGCTTGGTCGTGCCGTAGATCGGGAGCCCAAGGATCGAGGAAGCCCCCGAGCCCTAGGCGTCAGGCTCGGCCGGGTCTCTTTGCCAGAGAGTGCATGCGGCGTGCCCGATGGGCATAGCCATAAGCCCCTGGCGATCTGAAGGGGTCGGTCGGGGGTCTTATTCGTTCGGGAACCATTGAACCCGAGGCTTAACATACCTGTACGTTAGGATCTCGTCAGTATGTATGTTTGATTGGTCGATATATTAATCTAACTTTATTTTAATAACCGAAATGTATAGAATGGATCATGGAGGATTCAAACTATACAGCCACGATGTTGTCAGAAATTGGTCCTGCTATCGGCCAGGTTGAAGGTGAAAGAAGGAACCAGAGAAACCAGAGGATTTATTTTAACGAACATCCGTCTCTGCTGATGGTTCGGTAATTAACTAATTGGTCCCGATACAAGTCTACATCAAGCTAGTCCTGGTTTGAAACCAAAAGATTGGTTCCTTATATGATCCTACAAGAAAATAAATTCGTCCCTTTGTGACATTGGACACTATATGTTCAATTTCGTTCCAACTTACCATGAGATTATTCATAAAAGGACCAAACACCCCTGGTAAAACGAACAGATGGAAGTCAATTATTAGGATCCAACTCGAATGGTTATTAAAGTCTGCACATCTTGACCTGAAGAAGCTACGTTTTTCTCCTTATTCATTCTCTCTTGGATGCAGGTAAACCTAATGTGATATCTCTTGTATCCTTAGCTTTTTAACCATTCAAGAGATGAGACAAGTGAGGCAAGTTACATGGACAATTACTCAAGTGTCTATGGTAAAACCTGTCAATCAGGATATATGCCAAAGGCCCATGAGTACTTTTCTTAACTGTTTACGCCATGTTCAGAACAGAACTTTAAATCATATTTTATTTTAACATGTTTACAGGATCTTGTAAAATTGTAATAGTTTGAAAAGGTTGTTAGAGAAAAGGATAAAAATTACATATGCTATATGTTAATATCTAACTCGATTATATATTTAAAAGTTACACCCCTGTCACCGAATATTAGGACTTCTGAAAATTTAGGACAAAATAAAGTAGGCAACAGGAGAAAGCCTAACATTCCCATCATTAAACAGTAGTGCCCAGTTCTGATTGTCTTTAATAGTACATGCTATAAATTGCTGATTCTTGTCAGACCGTGGAGGATGGGACTCGGTGTTGGAGATATTAAACCTTAAGCACTAGAAGCCCTTTGCAACGAAACGATACAATATAGTAAAAGTTTAGAAATATTAATCTCATGACCATTGAAAGGGTTGCGGCTCTTAAAAAAAATCTAGAGTTGTGACCGCAAGTATTAGTAACATTGTAATTATGTTTGTACATGAGCTCTTATGAAACTGCAAAAGTACCTACAGTAATTTGTGTAATGTAAGAAAAATTTTAAAAAATATTACTACATGTTACTAACTTTATTATTGTTTGTAGTTTACACTTATTCCTTTTTAGGCTTTTATTTCGCATGTTCTTTATCATACTCTGTGTTCGTGATTCTTTACCGACATTTCACTACTATAGAAATGGATTCCGCCAACACTATTTCACCATTGTTCTATTAAAACCATCGGTAAAAATATATCACCGCCGCCATCATGCCTTTAGCGACCATGTCATGTCTTGTGGTAACGAGGACACAACTACCTTGAGCTAGGATGCTTAATAATGGAGTTTTGAGGACACCCGCCCATGCATGGTGGTCCCAGACATCATCCATCACCAAGAGTGTCTTGCACCCCTGCAAGGCTTCCTTCAGGGTTCGCATTAGTGCAGCCTTTGTGTTTCTAGATGCTTGACGGTCTCCTTGCGCCTCATTTATAGCTCTCTCCAATAGATCAATGTCGCTAAATTCTTGATTGACACTCAACCATATTCTCTTTTCAAATTCTAGTTTGATGATGTCATTGTTGAAGATCTTCTTGGCAAGGGTGGTTTGCCAATCCCTCCAACTCCCACAATAGCATAGACAATAATTTTTTTGTGTTCATGTAAATTTTTCTCCTTCTTTGTGAGCAAATCCACATGATTTCTTGTGTCCTCCTCAATCTTCTCACCAACAACACCTAACTCATCCTCCCCCGTTGTCTCACGCCTAGCACGACGAGAGGATTCTAACTTGCCTATTAATAATGGTATGAACTATCATGTCAGCCTGCACTATGGCACTTAAGGCCATGTTTTCATGTTGTAGTATTAAGAGACGTAGTATTAAGAAACACGATTTTAGAACCTATAGATGTGGTAAACCATGATTTAGCAACAAAGAGGTCTAGATATGAGTTTATAAAACTCTAAAGAGACTACAAATTTAGCAAAACTCTGGTTTTCAAAACCATAAAATTTGTTGCATCAAAACACTTCATACAACTCTAATAAAATCAAAGTATTTCATAAAAGCATGGTATTTTTCTAAAACTCCAAAAATACATCTGCATCCAAACAGGGCCTAAGATTTTGAACTTGCTACATTCGAAAATTGTATATGTAGTAGAAGTATTATTTTTATAAAAATATAGAATAATCAAAATTAAATTACCAGTGTCGATATGACATAGTATTTGAGTAAAATTTTATAAAATTATTTGAAATAAAAACTTATAAACTTTTTTGTCATGCCATAGTAATGTAATTTAAAATAAATTATCAGTGTCATTTATATGTGGTTTGTTAAGTAACAGTTTAGTACTTGATGATCTATTAACTAAAAATATCCTAATGTATGTATGTTTGATTGGTCGATATATTAACCCAACTTTATGTTAATAACCGAAATGTATAGCATGGATCATGGAGGATGCAAACTATACAGCCACGATGTTGTCAGAAATTGGTCCTGCTATCGGCCAGGTTGAAGGTGAAAGAAGGAACCCGAGAAACCAGAGGATTTATTTTAACGAACATCTGTCCCTGCTGATGGTTCAGTAATTAACTAATCGGTCCCAATACAAGCCTACATGAAGCTAGTCCTCGTTTGAAACCCAAAGATTGGGTATATGATCCTAGAAAATAAATTCGTCCCTTTGTGACATTTGGTTTATTTTTTGATTCCAATTTGACACTATATGTTCAATTTCGTTGCAACTTATCATGAGATTATTCATAAAAGGACCAAACACCCCTGGTAGAAAAACGAATGGACGGAAGTCAATTATTAGGATCCAACTGGAAAGGTTATTAAAGTCTGCACATCTTGACCTGAAGAAGCTACGTTTTTTCTCCCTTATTCATACTCTCTTGGATGCAGGTAAGCCTAATGTGATATCCCTTGTATCCTTAGCTTTTTAACCATTCTAGAGATGAGACAAGTGAGGCAAGTTACATGGACAATTACTCAAGTGTCTATGGTAAAACCTGTCAATCAGGATATATGCCAAAGGCCCCGTGAGTACTTTTCCTAACTTTTTACGCCATGTTCAGAATAGAACTTTAAATCATTGGTTTTATTTTCGCATGTTTACAGGATCTTGTAAAATTATAATAGTTTGAAAAGGTTGTTAGAGAAAAGGATAAAAGTTACATATGTTATATGTTATTTTAATGTCTAACTCGATGAGATATTTAAAAAGTTACACTCCTATCACCTAATAATAGGACTTCTGAAAATTTAGAACAAAATAAATTAGGCAACAAGAGAAAGCCTAACATTCCCATCATTAAACAGTAATGTCCAGTCCTGATTGGCTTTAATAGTACAGGCTATAAATTGCTGATTCTTTATCAGACCGTGGAGGATGGGACTTGGTCTTGGAGATATTAAACCTAAGCACCAGACGCCCTTTGCAACGAAAGGATACAGTAGAGTAAAAGTTTAGAAATCTTAATCTCATGACCATCTAAAGAGTTGAGGCTCTCAAAAAAATCTATAGAGTTGCGACCACAAGTATTAGTAACAATGTAATAATGCTTGTACATGAGCTCTTACGAAACTTCACAAGCACCTACAGTCATTTGTGTAATGTAAGAATTTTTTTTAAAAAAAATATTACTACATGTTACTAACTTTATTATTGTTTGTAGTTTACGCTTATTCCTTTTAGGCTTTTATTTCGCCTGTTCTTTATCATGTTCTGTGTTCATGATTCTTTAATGACATTTCACTACTATAGAAATGGATTTCGCCAACACTATTTTGATACTATTAGAAACATCGATAAAAACATATCACCTCCGATAATTGAACCGTTGATAAAAATGGCTTTCACCACCATTTGTGGCAGTGAAAACCGGTTTTGAGTATATAATGACCGTAAAACCCTAGCCCATTCTCACTCTCTCACCGACACCCCACCTACTGACCACCTCTCTCTCCCTTACTCAAGCACTTCCTTCCGCCCCCTCTCTCCCTCACCAGCACTCCCTCCGGGCCCCCTCTCTATCCCATTTTAGCACCGCGAGCCGAAGATCGGATCTGCCATCGGCGCGGGGGCAGACACCACCCATGGCCCTCAACAGCATGGCGGACGCCGCCCAACATAGAGATGGACCTCGATGTCACAATCCTGTTCGCTAGGGGCAGCTAGCATAGACCATCATGGACGACTGTAGGCACACATGACACGTGTATTTTTTAATTATTTTTATTCAACTTTCAATATCGGTTTCAATGTGGTGGTGATGAAGGTCAGCATCACCGCCGAATCGCAAAACCGGTGGTGATGGTGGTTGTCAAGCAAGCGGTGATAATGTTTTTGTAATAGTGTTTTGAAAGTGGTTTACAGACCCTAGATTTCTAATAGTGTTCGCAGGACCAGGACCGTCTGCCTGAGCCCGAGCAGCCGAGCGACATCACCGGCCGCTCCCACCCCTACCCCACCCCACCCCCACCCCACGATCTCACCGCATCAATCCCACTCCGGCGCCAGGTTGCACAGTTTTCTTCGATCCACCTCCTCGCGGGCGGCTGGCCCCCACCCCGTCCTGCAGCTACGGTTCCCACCCAAAGCCACCACCGTCGGCCGTGCTCTCCGAAAGCCCATGAGCACCGGGCGGTGACACCTGCGAGCTGCACAGGGTGGGCGACGGGCGCGATTGCGGATCTTTGGGCAAAGCTTCCCGATGTCGCCGCCTCCACCTCGCCTGCAGGAGTCGCGCGGCGCCACCGCCTGCCCCCCCCCCACGCCCACCTTACCCCCTGCAGCCTGCTGCATCGATCGATGAAATTAAAGGACTTGCAAGCCCACCTTGGCTCGCCGCCCCTGCGAGCTCACCTGGCTCCGTCGTGCTCCCCTCACCCATTAGCTCTCCGCCGCCACGGGATGCGACCGAGAAGTCCCAGGTGAAGGCGGACAGTCTTACTCGGTCGGTGGCAGCGCCGGTTACTGATGCTTTCCCGCGTAGATGGAGGCATCTGGTCCTTCAGGTATCCCTATACCCTCCTTCAGTTTTGGAAGCGTAACATTCTGTCGTGTTCGTCCTAATAAGGAATTTTATGTTCAACATTAGGTTCCCATTTGATTTTAGGTTTGATCTGTATGTCTCGTGTGGTTTTATTTGACCAGCTGATGGTACGCTGGGATTTTTTTTTTGTGTTCTGCATCAAAGTCCAATTATTGTAACTGATGACTCCATCAGCCTCTTTTTGCATAGGGAGCTGCTGATAGGCCGGATCCCATGGACACCAGTGTTGGCGGAAGGCGGTGCTCACCATGCTGCTACTGCTTGCCAAGGATATGGTGGTGCAGCTGGCAAGGACCGGTCGGTAGGTGAACGTCGGGAGCCCTTTCTCGTTTAGGCACGGTGCAGCCTCCCCGTCCTCCCTGTCACGATGGCGGACAGCGTGTACGTAAACAAGGGTGTCAGCTTGCCAGTAAGCTGCAAGGAACCAATCTGCTCACTTTTCTCATGGAAAAGAATTATGATTCCTCTTATTTAGGAATAGTCATTGAAGGCTCCCCTGGTCAGGCAAGGTCACACTCGGAACCAAGCAGGCCCTTTGTCTCCTCTGGTCTCGAACTCTAACCCTCAGGTAATAGGTTTGGAATTCAGAGTAGACACCACCTGTAGCCTGTCTTTTAATCGTGGAACATTACATCACTTAAATTAATTGTGCATTTTTTAACTCAATGCTCTCATGATTTGAGTTTGGAAGTTGAGCCGGGTCATCACGGCTTGTTGTGGAGAACTTCTTATTTGTTATCGATTCATGAAAAAAGGTGTGATTTCAATTTATTTGTGCAAAATAATATTTGTGGTCAGTCTAGGTCATCTACAAATAACTAAGGATTTTATGGTTCATCCATTTCATTTTTCTGGTAGCTAAGATTTTGCATCTACATATGTAATTATTTGTGTTTCAGAAACTAAATTGATGATAGCTTGTATATAATTAAGTTTACTATTCACTGTAATATAATATGCTGGCTTTTAGATTATGAACCCATGACATTTTCATGCATTGCTTCTGTTTGTCTACTGTCGTTTCATTGTCTATTAGATTATGAATCAATGCCATGCCACATTTCTCTCTAGGATGATGTTAATGTGATTATTCCCCATTTAGATATGAGGTCCCTCTGCGACAAGAAAAGGTTAATCTGTTGCAATATGGAATTAGTTTTTTTTCTAAATGAATAGACAAAACTAGGTACATTCATTTACAGCTTATCTAATCTTGTTTATGATTCTTTTCTTTTTAAATTTATATGTAAATGATCTGATGCATGGACACATAATTAGAGAACAATTTAATATACATGGATTTCAATTTTGCTATCACAAATCATCAATATTCTTTCATTGCACTTTGGCTTGTCATTTTGTCAATTACCACTGTTCATCTTGTTATGAAAGCTCACAAGATTTTCAATTCTTTAAAAGCATCTACCTTGTCCTGCATTTAACAACGATCAATGGCACTTTCAATTGCACATGTATAAAGGATCAATGTTTTGCCATCTGCATCCATGTGAATATGTTTGAAGTTCTCCTTTGGCTGCCAAAACGATCTGGATATCGAACCTTGATCTTTGCTCCTCTGATTCCAAGTTGTTGTATGATCTCTGTTGTCAAATAGTCAATTTATTTAATCATCAATATGTCAACATTTGTGTAGATTGAGAACATAGAGTTAGTACTTCTGGATTCTTCATTGAAAACACATTTACATTGAGGGAGGATTTGATATTTATTATTGGAAAGCACATCATTTCTCTTCTACCTGTAACCTGCCTCCCTATGCTAGTATTTCAGTTCATGCTAGCTTATAGAAATTGATACGTGGTTATATTCATGAATAATTGTGTGGAGCAGCTATTCTTATAGTGGCCATCTAGTGCTGCATTTTTTTGTGTAGCCAAGATGTTCTCGAGCAGAGGCTCCTCCGCTTCCTGTGAGTGGCGGCTCCTTCCCTTTTCCTCCAGCGATGGCTGCTGTTGCTCCCCTTATCTAGAGAAGCAGCATCGGATTCTCCCCAACTCCTTACAGCGGCTACCGCTCCCCATCTTCCCGAGAGTTGGCGGTGGCCACACAACCCTTGGATGGCACCGGCAATCCAAATCTTGTCTGCAACAGCTTTTCCTCCACAATGTGCCGGATTTCTTCATATTAACTTCACAAATGATCTTTGTCGAGTCAGGTAGCATGCTACCGTCCTTTTATTCGACTCTCCTGTTATGTTTGTTGATCACCAACATTGGTGGCGACTGTTTGTGGTCATCGATTGTTTGGTGATGCTGATGCATGCTCCGTGTTTGTGTGAATGTTACTATATTGAGTTCTCTCACATGGTTAGTCCAAGAGTGAGCTTTTTTTTACATTGGCAGATTGCTTCTAATATTAAATTGCCAGTTTAGAAAACAAAATGCACAAGTTGTCATTAATCCATTTAGATAGTAATTAGGATTTGTCCAAATGATAGCATATCCACTTTCAGTATGTGATTTCATCTTATATAGTCATCTCTTAGTTGCGTATCTCTCCCATTATTCTCAATTTTCATTTGACATGCCATGTCCTGAAATTGTGGACAGATACCTTTGTAATAATGCAGCACAATTATCTCTGTTCTAATAGTTTGTGAGGCTGCAATGTTGCGCCACTGGAGTTTTGGCTTGTAAGCTGGCATCCCCAACACAAGGTTTAAGCTCACATTTGCTTTCAATATAAGCACAACATTTCCAAAACATGAAATAGTTCCTGATTCGATCTTTAATTCAATTTTGTTATTTAAAATCAGTGTAGTCTGTTTCATATTAGTCTCATGTCCTGATCTCCAGAAATGGCAACTCTGAGCATGCGATTGCGATATTCATGTATGCAAAACCTTCTCCATGCTCCTCTCAAGCTCATGTAGTTTTACTGATTATACAGGGAAGTTTTTCTTTCTTTTCATAGCTATCCATTTAAGTTGACAGTCTCAAGAATCCTGATTCAGTTCAGATCTTACTAGATAGGAACAGAAGTTGATATTGTATTTTTGTAACTCCTTGTCATTTTCTTAGATTATATTATATACCATATTGCTTTGATGCTTCTGTTTGTGAGTACAGGTTTTAACCAAATCTGCTGTCAGCTAGCTTTTTTTCCCCAATGGCTTGTTTGATCATGCAATCCACAGCTGATAATACAATGCATATATCATGCCCTGCATGTGGTGCAAAATAGTTATATGCCTCAATTCCAATTCAGCTTCCTTCATACTGGGCATCATTAATCTGGAGTGTTTGCACAGTTATTTTTAAAATCATAAAGCCATTATTTGTGACAAGGAAACTATATGTTAGACTCCAAAATTTTAAGTTTTTCTATGCACGCATTGGTGCTAGCTGTCACCATTTACACAGTATGATAAATTGCCTTTTTTCTTGAGTCACATTGAACATACCAATATTTTGAATATATATAGTATTTTACATGTACATTTGACATTATTTGCCACCAGGAACCTAATTTTACCAAGTAGCAACCATGGCATAACAACTGTGTCTTACAATTTGTCCAGGTTTGAGAAAGACATCACATAAGTATAATTTGTGCAGGGTGAAAATTGTGTGTTACAGTAGCTTGTAAATTATACTTTTAGGGCCCAAAGTTTTTTTTTTGCTGGTAGCAGCTGTCCATTTTCCATACATCTTCTTATTTGCAATTGGCTTTTGTTTGGTAGCTGCCTATACTAAGCATTTGAGTCTATTTCATAGACTACAACAAACACTCCAACATGTTCTGTGCGAGTTATGTGGATCCATCAAGTGAGCACCCCTCCATGCAGGTTGATTAGTCATTCTGTAGCCCTCTCGTCTAAGGTACATTATTTTCATTTAGTATAAAGAAAGTACTTTTTAGTTTCAGTTTATTTTGACGAACATATATGATGTAAGCTAGCCTTACCTCTCGCAGGTCACTCATACAAATTTGGTGAGAAAATAGGCACCTGAACGTAGGTTGCCATACATAGGCTTAATTGATTTATGATGTAGTTCACAATTATTTTCCTTCTCTTGGTTAATTGAAAACATGTTAATTTTATTTTTCCAAAAAGAGTATATAGTGGCCATCAGCATGCATTTCATCTGGATGAATATCACAGCAACACATGCGAGCTTGACCTTTTTGCAAACTTAATATTCAGTACCACCACACCGCCTGGTTTAATGAGAGAAACATATTGTTTAATGATGTGTGGACTGTTTTATGAAAAAATGTTTGGGGTTTTATTTCTGTTTCAGAAGTGATCAAATGATTGTTGTTAAGAACTAATCTCTTATGCACTATGAGCTAGATTGTCGTGCCTAACTGCACCACCTACCACAAGGGATCCGTCAATGTGTTCACCCACCCCTTGCTTTTTTTTAATGCTTGCTCCACCGGCAGCATCTTGCCATGAGTGCAGGTTCATTTGCTGCTGTTGGTGCGATCTAAATAGTGCTAAATTGTGTTTGCTTGTGTGCTGATCTTACAAATTTCATCAGCCTAATTATAATGTGTTTTCATTTTTGCAACAAAAGATTTGTGGCTTGAAATGTGATTTATACAGTTCAACTATACTCAGTTGTACTGCACACCTTAGCCTGACATATGAATGATTGATTGCCTTTGTCTTCAGCTTTGAGCTGAACTCAGTTACCTGGCTAGCTTGGAGCCAAGCAACGACTTGCACATCTGTAGAAGTAGCAGCTTGATTCAGCTTCACTTGCCAGAACTCATTCTGATATCGATTCTTCATTAACTCATCGTATCATCAGATTTAGATGCTTTCTATTTATATTTTCTACACATAGCATTTGTTGATGATTTCTTTCTCATCTGTTCACATGCAGCAGGGTCAAAAATTGGTGAATGGATGGGCCTTGGGCAGCAACAGGAAGCTGAAGAGCTGGAACTTCAGCGCTGCATTTTTGCAGCCAACAAACGAGCGTGACGGGCGTTGGCGTCGGCATTAGTGTCACGCTGCGTGTCACGCTGCCGGATGCTACTGCTACCGAGAGAGCGCAAAAAATGTATCTGTGGGATGCTACTGCACCCAAGCTGGCCATGGAGCTCTAGGATGGACGTTGGATCAGTTGGAGTTTGGCTAGCACCTGTCATGCTCCACCAGGAGGTCGAAGTGTTTGCTTTAGTGCAGATTCTTGTATTAGTTTCATATATGATGTTATGTAGTGATCACAAATGTCTGTATTTAAAGTTGTAAATTTGAGCTTTTCAGTTTATCAAGGTAGGAAAAGATGAGTTTTTTACAATTACGGATGCCATTATTTGTGACAAATGAAAACAAATTCTACAGGATGAAAAGTCGTTTTCAATATCAAATCTTTGACGCACAATTTGCTTTGTTACGTCATTTCCTAATGCCTGGTGAACGAAGAATAAAAAAATCCGAAAAACACATGGCAAAAGTTGCCTAAAATCACGGACATCAAAAGGCTACATGGGAAAAAATTACGGATATCAGAAAACTGCACAAAAAAAAACTGGCCACAGACATAAAAAGCTGCACGGAAAAAAAAATCACGAAAGTAAAAACCAGCCAAAAAGCATTGCCGAAAAAAGTCAGTCCGGACGCAGCCTGTAGCTTGCTGGGCTGTCAGATGTGTCTGGGTAGCTTATGATCGGCCCTTTATATCTAAAAAAATGATCGGTGGCTGGTCCAATGCGACCTCTAGGGACTAGTTAAGATTATTATTTTTTTAAAAGAAACAGATCGACAAGTGCTGAATATGGAGTGCTTACAATTACAGAACAAGATGATCGACGAGCTCGCTCGCTGGCAGCTGTCACCTGGCACCGATCGGACCTGTGCGCCCTGAGAATAGATCGACGAGGGATGATTGGATCAACAGATGAAGCAGATGAATGAAGCAAACCAGAACGGAAGAGAGGAAGGGGCGACATACAATTTTTGTATAACTGGAAACCACGATGATGGGTATCTTCGCCGAACAAATATGGAAGAAGTTAAAGATGGGGTTTGAATCAAAACGAATGGCTGCAATCAGCTCTGCAAATAAGAATGGCTTATTCGTCAGTGGTTCGTTCAATGCGATCTCTAGGGAGGGTCAATATTTGAAATAAAAGAAAAAGAAACAGCTCGAGGAGAAGTGCTGAATCAATATTGGGTGCTTACTGCTTACACAGTTACCGATCAAGACGAGGATGATGGGTATCTTCGCCAAACAAAAAATGAAAGTTGGGTTTGAATCACAACGAATGGATGCAATCAACTCTGCAAAAACGAATGGCTTATTATTCGTCAGTGGTTGGTTGGCTGAATACGACCTCTAAGGGAGGGTCATTCTTTTTCATTATTTCAAATAAAAGAAAAACAGACAGATCGAGCAGAAGTGCTTACAGTTACCGAGCAGGACTGCAAGACGATCGACGAATTCGTAAGATCGCAGCTGGCTCCTTCCGATCCGAGGCTCTCGCGCCCGGTGACGAGAGTGGACGGATCGATCAGCTGAACAGTGATGTGTGTGACATGAATGAATGAATGAATGAATCAAAGCGAGATGATGGGGATAGAGAGACGCGTAGAAGCCGAGGAGGCCTGCATGCTTTATACACACACTGCCTACGACGGAGGGGAGAGGACGCTTGTATCCACCTGGAAGCAAGCAAGGGATACATTTTCTGACGGGTCACGTTAGCTGCGCGCCCAGGAAGGAATGTATCCTGAGTGCTTTTGCTTTAGGCCGCGGCGTTGGAAGCATGTTGCAGCGATCCATCCTGATGTCGTGTGAGGGCTTTTGCTTTTGGCCACTGGAATTGGAAACGGCAAAGCATATGTTGCAGCGAGAAGCAAGGAATATATCATGTGCTTTTGACCATCTGAAGCATGTTGCTTTAGGCCGCGCAGGGAACCATCTGAAGCATGTTGCTTTAGGCCGTGCAATGCAGAGCAAAATGCTGTAGGAGTACAACTAACACTACTGGAAACAGAGCCTTTGCCGAGTGCAAAATTCTTTGCCGAGTGTTAAAATCGGACACTTTCGGCAAAAACCTTCTTTGCCGAGTGCCGCTTTTCGGCAAAGAATTGCACTCGGTAAAGAGTTCTTTGCCGAGTGCCAGGCACTCAGCAAAAAAGTGCACTCGGCAAAATCGCGGCACTCGGCATAGGCTGCCCCGCGTAATGGTGTTCGGCCACGTCCTTCTTTGCTGAGTGCCTGCTGTTAGGCACTCGGCAAAGATTTATTTTTTTTAAAAAAAAATTATTTGCCGAGTGTCCCAGATCTGTCACTCGGCAAAGATTTAATTTTTTTTTGAAATTTTTTTGCCGAGTGTCCCAGATCTGGCACTCGGTAAAGTTTTTTTTTTTTGAAAAATACTTTGCCGAGTGCTCTTGACACGGCACTCGGCAAAGATTTAATTTTTTTTTAAAAAAAATGTCTTTGCCGAGTGCCTTCACAGGGGCACTCGGCAAAGAAAAAAATTTAAAAAAAAAATTCAAAACCCTCTTTGCCGAGTGCCTTATTCTTGGCACTCGGCAAAGACCCCCTTTGCCGAGTGCCATGCCCCGGCACTCGGCAAAGTTTTTTTTGTCTTTTTGTTTTTGGCTTCCAAATTTTTTGTGCAGCCCTTTTAGAGCACCAGTAACTCCTAGTTAGAATTTGGGTATTTTTATGGCTTTTTGATATATTTAGTTACTTTATTTAGTTTACTTGAATTTTTTCGAAAAATATAATTTTGAACTGCACGTGGTACGAATAATGGAATTTAATAATTCAAAAAATGATAGTCATGTTACTGAGTGTAGTGTGAGGCCGTATCCAGGAACGGATCCGAAATTTCTAACATCTTGTTCACGAAACATGACCACAAACTTGCGGTCGAGTTGTTTTTAAATTCTATAAAAAGCAAACGAAGTCCGAAAATTATGAAACTTGTCAAGATGTCATGATATCATATGTGGACTCTGTGATAAAAATTTGAGAATGTTTCGCGCACGTTGTCCTGGTATCACATGTAGAGATGTCCTGGTTTGTAAGCATCGTAGGTGACAACGTGCACGAAATCTTCTAAAATTTTTATCATAGCCTCCACATATGATATCACGACATCTCAACAAGTTTCATGATTTTCGGACTTCGTTTGCTTTTTATAGAATTTAAAAACACTTCGCACGCA
Source organism: Miscanthus lutarioriparius (assembly GCA_904845875.1). Taxonomy (NCBI): domain Eukaryota; kingdom Viridiplantae; phylum Streptophyta; class Magnoliopsida; order Poales; family Poaceae; genus Miscanthus; species Miscanthus lutarioriparius. The sequence continues at coordinate 106,148,448 of CAJGYO010000010.1, read as the reverse complement.
AGTTCGCGGTCATGTTTCGTGAACAAGATGTCCGAAATTTCAGGTCCATTCCTGGATACGGCCTCACACTACACTCAGTAACATGACTATCATTTTTTGAATCATTAAATTTCATTATTCGTACCACATGCTATTCAAAATTATATTTTTCGAAAAAATTCAAGTAAACTAAATAAAGTAACTAAATATATCAAAAAGCCACAAAAAAACCCAAATTCTAACTAGGAGTTTCTGGTGCTCTAAAAGGGCTGCACAAAAACTTTGGAAGTCAAAAACAAAAAAACAAAAAAACTTTGCCGAGTGCCGGGGCATGGCACTCGGCAAAGAATTTAAAAAAATTAAAAAAATATTTTGCCGAGTGCCAAATCGGGGGCACTCGGCAAAGATTATTTTTTTTAAAAAAACTTCTTTGTCGAGGTGGCACTCGGCAGAGAACTAAGAAAAAATTAAAAAAAAAATACTTTGCCGAGTGCCGGATCAGGGGCACTCGGCACGGCAAAGGAGGAATTTCACCCCGCCGGCCCAGCGCACCGTAACCCTAACCCATTCACTTTTCACGGTCTCACCCCAGCCGCCGCCGCTCTGGTCCGCATTTCCGCTTCCGCTCCCTCTCTCCCGCCGTCCTCGCGCTCGAGGGATAGGCCACGGAGGTCCGCCGGCGTCCTCGCGCAAGCTGCCAGCCCAGCAGCGCAGTGCTCTCTTGCTGCAGGTACAGGCCCACCCATGGAGGAGACTGGCACAAGCCATGGCGGAGACTGGCACAAGCCGCCCGCCCGCCTCCTCACACCGGCGCCCGACGACTTCCCGGAGCTCCTAGGTTTCTGCTTGCAGCGGAGGCCCTCATCGCTGAGCTGCTCCTGCTCTCCGACCCGCGCACCTCCGCTGTTACGCAGACCGCCGCTTCGACCCCGTCCTCTTCGACTTCCGGTGACATCTCTCGCTGTGTTCTCTGCCATAAATAATAAAATCCGTACCATCGCAATGCGAAAGTGCAACTTTGTGAATTCTCCTCCTATTCGTAGATAGAAATCTGCACATCTCGAGTACCCACCGTAGCTTTAAGTTTTAATAGCTGGAAGCACTGGAAGATCAGCTCCGTGACTCCTGCGGCTCTTACATGCAGATATTCTTCTCCTTTCTGGATGGCGCCGTCACTCACCACGGAGAGCTCTGCAATTACCTGAATGATCTGCAGGTTAGGCTTTGCGCCGTTGCAGTGTCTTTGTAACTTGTAGATTGATGCCATTGTTGCTAAATATTTTAGATGAACTAGAGCGTCAAACATGATGCCCCAGTCCCAATTTTAGTGACACTAAACGAGTGTTCTTTCATGTTTAGGAAGGGTTATATGTCCACTGCACATTAGATCATGTGTTGGAGAATAACTGCGCATGCCAGTTACTCGTGGAGTCAATGACTCTGTTCGGATGCATGATTCTTATAATGGAACACAAAATTGGTGGGTTGCTGCGCGAGAGGCTCCTTGTGGCACACCTGCGGTACAAACGCTGTTTTAGCTATCCCAATCTGGAGCAGATATGTGAGCTCTGTCGCATGGGCATGTGCCGACCCCGGTACTTCTGCTAGTCCTGGTTCATCACCATTTAGCTCGGACATTATTTCTATTCAGAAGTCTGAGGACCTACTCAGGTGGTTCCCATATTCTTGCATTTCTCAGTTGATTTACTTGTCTCTTGGGATGCATACAAAGAAGCAAAGTCATCATTAGTTTCCTGCCTTTCTCCCACTTCCATTAGTGATATCAGTCTTCACCATTATACAAAGGTGAGTATAGCAAAACATTTTATTCTATTATTATCAAAGATTTTCCTGTTTTGGATGTTGATTGTGAATTGCAGCTCAATACCTACTTTTTTCTCTAATTCATAAATTAGTTGAACTTGAAATTTTCTATGCTCCTCTTGGATTGACTATCTGTATTCTTTTCCTGAAATTTTCTCACTTTCCTTTTTTTGACTTCTGCATGCTGTTTTTTTTTTCAACTCCAGGTTCCTTATTTTTAGCTGACTTGGATATTCACATGCATGCCATAAACAAGGAGTATGTGCTCAATAATTCTCAGAGTCTTCTTTCTGTCATTAGAGAATGCAATTTCACTCTCTGTTGGCTTTTGCTTCACCGCATGGTAAAGCTCTAAATTTACATTAATCATTACTGTACATCTTGTGAAGCAGCAAACCATTGTTATGCTTGTCTTTTTGTTATTTTACATTCTAACATGCTATATCAGTGCGTAGTACCTGCGTGGACATGCTAGTCTTAACTACTTTCAAAGTTACATTTAATCAGTGCGTAGTTCTCGCTTAACGGATGAGCTATTAGTAACTACTAACTAATATTAGTGTGCAGAATCAATCGGCGGCATCGAACGATCCTCATGCTTCAACAAATATGAGTATAGTAGTTTCAGAAACTGTCTTCAGCATTTCTTCATCTAAATTGCATCAGTTCCTAGATGTACATCTTTTATAACATTGTCTGATGATACCTGCTGCTGCTTTCAACTTACTGGTGTATGATAGATTTAAATTCATGTGTAAAGTATAATGTTAGAAAATATCTTTAATGCATGATATTGGACTGTAGTTTATGAAAAAGGCATGAGCTCTCAATATGTTTGTCATTTGCCCATTTGACTTATGAAAAGTGTACATGCCTATTATGATGAACTATAATTAAGTTGTTTTGGTGATGTCTTACAATCAGCATCTGTCTTTGGTTCCACTTTACTATGAATGAACTTATGGTTGATTTAACTGAAATGCTTACTGATTTGTGGTCTTATTTGGTAGAACAATCTGGCTATAGAAGGCCTGAGGAGGCAGCAGTGCGGTGCGTGGAGGCAGAGGCCCAGCGGTTATTTGCAAGCATGTTTCACCATTTTTGCAGATCATCTCTCTAGAAGAGATTCTGACCAAAGACAAGAGATGTTGATGCCGAGATAGGGGAAGTGCTACCCATTTGCCTTAGAAAAGATATATAGGACAAAATATTTGTTAGCTTGATTGTGAATTGATACATACTAGTTAGCTTGATCGTGAATTGATTGTCCTCAAACTATGTGACAGCAGTGGACTCGCTAATAAATGAAACTCAATGTATGTTTCTATGATTGGTACGGTGTATTATTAGTTGTACTGCATGTTAATGCAACGATAATGTGACACCAATTTGTGATGTTTGTTATATATATCTTCTGTTTGTTTGGATGGAATGTAAAAAACAAATAAAAAAGGTTGTTTTCAGTCACTTTGTCGAGTGCAATGGCCATGACACTCGGCAAAGCTGGAAAAATGGGAGCTCGGAAAACTAGTTTCCCAGTTTTGCCGAGTGTAATGACCACGGTACTCGGCAAATAATTTTTTTTTTAAAAAAAATTCAAACTTTGCCGAGTGCCGGCCAAAGGGCACTTAGCAAAGATTTTTTTTAAAAAAATTCAAACTTTGCCGAGCGTCGGAAAGGGGGCACTCGGCAAAGAATTTTAGAAAAAAATAAAACATCTTTGCCGAGGGCGAATAGAGGACACTTTCGACAATTTTTTAAAAAATAAAACTCTTTGCCGAGTGTCTGCGGGGTTGGCACTTTTCAAAAAAAAAAAATTTAAAAAATAAAAAATCTTTGCCGAGTGCACGAAGGGTTGACACTCGGCAAAGAAATTTTGTAAAAATAAAGAAAACTTTTGCCGAAAGTGCGGGGTTGGCACTTTCGGCAAAGAAATTTTTTTAAAAAAAATAAAAAAATCTTTGCCGAGTGCCTGCAGTGTTGGCACTCGGCAAAGAATTTATTTTAAAAAAAATAAAAAATCTTTGCCGAGTGCCTGCAGGGTTGGCACTCGGCAAAGTGACCGTCAACGGGACCGGCGCCCTGACGGTCGCTTTTCTTTGCCGAGTGTCCCCGGGGCACTCGGCAAAGTCTTTGCCGAGTGCCCGATAAAAGACACTCGGCAAAGAGGGCTTTGCCGATTAATTTTTTGCCGTGTGTTCTTTGCCTAGTGCCGCACTCGGCAAAGCCTTTGCCGAGTGCAATTTGGCCTTTGCCGAGTGCCTCGGGCACTCGGCAAAGAACGTGAATCCAGTAGTGTAACTAGAGATGCCCTATTGCCCTGAGAAACGCAACAAGTAGGCAACGCCGTTAGGAAAAAGCAAAGGATGGCCAAGGATCCGATTCCCTTCAGGTTGATAGGGCCGTTGCACAAATTAAACTAAGAAGGTAATTAGAGCCAGTTTTGCCAGCTGGGAGGAACTGGAGAAGGCGTGCATCTCTACCTTTTGATGCGTGATGCCTCACATGTGAACGTGGAGCACTGTTTCTGTTCAGGCCTTTGATTCAGAAGGTAACACTTTTTATGTTTTCGTCCATTTGTTCTAAGAAATCGTACGGCAAAACTAGGAAACTCATATGCGCGTCTGGGCAAAGCCGGATGAGCCAGATGACGGGTAGTTCCTCGGCACGCCGCATGGGACGGCTGGGAGCCATCGGAGCGGAGCACACGGTTATATGGGTCGAAGTCGACGGCACGGTCATTGGCAAAGACAAAGACAGTGCCGTCAGGGAGGAGGTGGAGGAACGGCCGAAAGGGTACAGGTTGTTCTCGGCGTCGGGCTCCATCGTCTCGTCCATAAACGGAAAGAACGTCAGCGCCGGCGCGGCGTCGGCATGCAGGAAGTACTCGAGGTTGGACTGCCGCCGCCTGCCGAGGATGGGCAAGCGGCCGTCGGGGAGGATCATGTCGGTGGCGTACCACCGCCGCGCGGCGAGGAACGAGGGAGCTCGACCCAGCCCGTGGCCGGCGAGAAGAGCCCGCGCGACGCGGTCCCGCTGGAGAAGCCGCCGGTCTGGAGGAGCGTGCCGTTGGGGAGCAGCGCCCCGGACGAGCACCACGGGTTGGTGGCGAGCGGGTACGGGTGCAGCACGTTGGAGCGGAGGTCCAGGAGCACCAAGTGAGCCGTGCGGTCGGTGCCGTCGGCGGTGGCCGCGCACGGCGCCAGCGCGGCCAGCGAGATATTGGAGGGCCCCGTGTCGGTGCGGTCGAACATCAGGACAAAGTCCCCGGCAGCAGCTGCATGTGCATCGCCGAGACGCCGATGCTCGCATGGAGGAGCTGCCATTCTCCCTGGAACGACGAGGACGTACGGTGTGGTGGGCTCCTGCGACGGGGCATCATCGGCGCCGGCGGCATTGGCAATGCAGCTGGCAATTAGGATGAGGTGGAGAAGCAAGGATCTTGGCTTGGGCATGGCTGCTGAGCATGCATCCATGCATGCGATCTTTAAGCCTTTTCATGCATCCTTGCGATGTTGATAAGCTAGGTGTAGGTGTAGGTTTGTAGCTAGCTTGTGTACAGAGTGTGTTGCGTTGCATTGTGATGGTACAGGGAAGGTTGCATTGCATTGTGTTGGGTGGAGGGTTGGTTCAGGGAAGGTTGGAGGGACGAGGGAAATGGGGAATACGCATTTGATGCTTCGAACAGGGTTACACGATTCAAAGAGTCAGAAATTTCGGACCAGACTTCATTTAACCCGTCAAAATATTCATGTTTAGCTGAATCTTTGCCACAATTTGATCAAGAGGCACAGAGACGAAACAGATGATTATAGTTTGATAAGTTTGAACTTTTATAGTGAAGGAAGAAATTGTGAGTTTGTTTGAACTATATACTGGGCAAAATATAGCAATTTCTGAGCATTAACAATTGACGTAGGTGAACTTCGTAAAGATGGGGTTCACTGCCTCAGTGACCGGTTTAGATTGGGACCTCAATTTGCACCGCCCCATCACAGCTCTAAACCAATGCACCATCACTGAGGTGGTGCGACCCTCATTGAGTGACCGGTTAGATTGGGACCTCAACATGCACTGCCTCATCATAACTCTAGACTGATGTGCTACTCTGCAACTAGGCTCTAAACTCACAATGTACAACCACGTACTGTCGCTCCACAAGTGCCACTCATGTTCTATATACTTAGGGCCCCTTTGGTAGGGCTTCAAATTCTTCTAGAAACATTTCAGATCCAGATTCTCTTAGAAAATGTTTTGGACGATGAATCAAAGTCACCTTACCATTTGGATGGAAGAATCAAAATCATTGCGAAACCACATTTTCACGGTTTCTTGCTCCTAGGCACCCTTATATATCTACCTATGATGTGTGCCCATTGCTGTCAGGCCCTTAAGATGACACGTATTTGGAGCTTCATGAGTAGATATATATAGGTAGGTCACTTGGATAGTTGGAAACTGATAGCAAGAAAGAATATGATTTACAAATATAAATGGTTTAGGGCATGTTTATAGTTTATACAAGTTATTTATAGCGCAATACTTCAACTAGCACTTTTCCAGATTTGGATATCACTGCCGTCCTCATCACTGCCGTATTTGTGAGAACCAGCAGTGATGTATCTTCACTGTCGGTTATGAACTTGAAAATGAGAAAATGATTGGGGCTGGGCTAAAACCGGCAGTGAAGCACCACATCACTGCCGGTTTGTGGATTGAACCGGCAGTGTTTTGGCGGGCACTTATCACTGTCGGTTCAAGCCACAAACCGACAGTGATTTGTCTCTATCACTGTCGGTTCTAGCCAAGAAGCGACGGTGATAAGCCTACAACACAAAAACGCTTTAGCCGTCCTCTTCTTCCTCCTCTCTTCCATCCCGAGAACAGAGGCGCATGTTTGGGCCATTCCCTCCATTGTTGCGGCTGCTGTTCACCATAAAGCTAGCGCTTGGATTTTGAAGAATGGCTTGATCTTTTTGCTTTAAGGTTAGTAACAAACATCCACTCCTTTAATTTTGTTGCTTAATTAGCTTCGTTTTGATGGCTACATTGCTTGATTCTCATTCTAGTTTTGATGGCTACATTGCTTGATTCTCATTCTAGTTCTTTCTCCATTCTAGAGAGCACTTTTCCAATTGGGCATTTGTACAAGGCTCAAATTGTGATGAATCCATCATCCAAAAGGTTGATGTCTATGAACACATTTAAATTCCTAGCTAATTATTCCATGGTGGTCAAGATCATCATTGTTAGTTTGTGATGCTATAATTAGTTCTTAGAAGTAGAGTAGAATAGTTGTTCTTCAATATTGTGCAATAATTGTTTTTTACTACTATTTTCAATTTACAGGGCCGGGGCTATCAATTTCAATTTTCCAATAATTAGTGTACAATAATATTTTCCAAAAATGGTACTTTTGAGCTACAATTGTTGTTCATGAAGCTCGATTTCTTATTAATTCTTTGTAATTACTGTCTCAGTATTTTTTTATGCAGAGATGGATCGAGAGTGGATGCATCTGTCCCGAACGGACAATCGATACATGCATGGCGTCAGCCAGTTTATCACCGATGCCAAAGCCCATGCTGGAAATGGGAACCCTGTCTTCTGCCCATACAAAGATTGCAAGAATCAAAGAAACTTTCGTCAAATTGAGTCTATACGATCGCACTTGATTACCAGGGGGTTCATGCCAAACTATACGATATGGACTATGCATGGCGAGGTTAGTGTGAATGTTACTGCAGAAAACGATGATGATGTGGACATGCTCGATGTAGCCATCCACGATGTTTGACGAGGAACCGGTGTCAACACGAAACCTATAGCCACAGATTAATAATGTGTTTAGGAACACGCTTAGTAGACGACACACCGAGGATAACGATGGCATTTCTCAGCTGCTATGTAATGTAGAGACTGAATGTCTTAGTGAAAGACAGCTGAGAAAGCTAGAGAAAATGAGACAAGATGGCAAAACACCATTGTATAGGGATTGTTCAATGAGCAAACTCGAAGCCGACATCATGCTGTTACAGTTCAAATCGACAAACGGATTGAACGATAAAGGCTTCGATCAGTTGTTAGGTATAATAAGGAAAATGCTCCCAGAAAAAAACGAGTTGCCAGAAAATACATACTTGGCCAAGCAAATGATCTGCCCCATCGGCCTCGAGGTTGAAAAAATTCAGGCGTGTTCCAATGATTGCATATTGTACCATGGAGAAAAATACAAAGACTTGGACAAGTGCCCCAAGTGAGAAGCTCCACGGTACAAGGAAGGGCCGTCAGATGAGGGTGCCAAGACCAGAGGAGGTCCCATAAAGGTCGTTTGGTATTTCTCTATAGCTCCCCGGGTGCATAGGCTGTTTGCATGTGCAAAGTCAGCCAAGCTGTTGCGTTGGCATGGCGAAGAGCGTAAGAAAGATAGAATGATGAGGCACCCCGCCGATGGGCATGACTGGAGGACTGTCAATACTATGTTCTATAAGGACATCGGTGGAGACGTAAGGCACCTTTGGTTTGCTTTGAGCACAGATGGGATGAATCCTTTCGACCAGGTTAGAAGCATTCATAGCACCTGGCTAGTGACGCTCTATATATACAACCTTCCACCTTGGGTCTGTATGAAGCAGTCGTACATCCAGATGCCACTACTGATCCAAGGGCCAAGACAACCTGGGAATGACATCGATGTGTTTCTAGAACCAGTGATCGATGAACTAGTGGAGATATTTGAAAAGGGTGTGCCGGATGTTTGGGACGAGTACAAAAAGGATCATGTCACGATCAAGGGAATACTTATCGCTACAATCACCGACCTGCCAGTCGAGGTTAGATTGTCCGGAGAGAAGACAAAAGGCTATCTTTGGATGTGTCGAGTGCTTGAACGACACCGATCACGATAAATCTACCAAATAACTCAAAGATAGTTTATATGGGACACCGTGGTTCCTACCCAAGGATCACCCTTACATAAAGAACAGAAAAAGATTTCAACGGTACTATTGAGAAACGCTTAGCTCCAAAATATCGAGACGGGCCTGCAATACTTTGAGAACTCAACAAACTGGAGGTTGTCCTTGGGAAGGGGGACAATGCAGTAGCAGCGCCTGATATGCACCAGTTACATGAATATTACATGGCTCAAGCAATAGAGACGGACGACTTTGGTTTTGAGGTTATTATCCGTTCGCCACATGTTTTCCATTATCCTGAAGAAGAGAAGTTCGATGTCGAGTGGGGGAGTGCTTTGTTCCAGCTATACCGAAACGCTCTCTCGATGTTCAAATGTTGACGCTGTGGACTATGTAAGTACCCTATCATACGATATTACAATTTACTACTCTCTCGAGACACAAATTGTTAACTTTTGAGCAGTTCCCATGATTTTATGTAGGTGTATAGCAAAATTTTATATTCTAAAAAGAAAATGGGATTATATAGGCTTCTTGGACCCCTTGCTAGTCAATGAGAGGACATGTCTAGGCCTCCATGGATGTGACGTGGAAGACCTAAAACTGAGATTGATTGCTGTTTTCGATGAATTTACGATGAAGAACAAAACACACATACTTCTAGCCTACAACTCTTAATGTGTGTTCTCGGCTTTTAATTTTATGCTTCTTTTTTAAGATTATTCGACAATTAGGATTATGTGATTGCAGCAACCATTTCGTCTTCATTTGTGTTAATCTTGCCAAAAATTTGATCGAGGTGTGGGACTCGAAGAAAAAACTATTTCATCACCTGGATGCACTGGTGGCAGTGCTGAATTAGTAAGCGATCCTAATAACATATTATTTTCTAATCACACATACCGCTTTCTAATGTTTCTCCTTTTACTGTTGCTTAGTGTCTGAAGAAGACATATCGATGGGACGCCGGTCCCATTCAAGGTTGTCGAAATGGATGGGAAGTAACTATCACAGCCGGTGGGAAACAATGAATGCGGGTTTTATGTAATGTGGGCAATGCGTCGCTACATCGGCGGGAAATCAAAAGAAGCCGATAAGTTGGTGTGTATAATCCCCATTTCATTTATGTCTGTTAATAAGTCAACAAAATGATTTACTATTCCTCTTTGGATATCATCTTTTTTCAACGACAGCGTAAGAAATATAACCACGAAAGGCTGTTAGACATGGAGATCATCACACTACAATCGGAGCTGGCAAAATTCATCTTAGCCGAGGTATTGGAAAAAGATGGAGTATTTTCCATTACACAATCCGTGAAGTACAAGGACCAGTATGGCCTAGAGCGGCTCGCCAGATTATTGTAAGAAGTCCAAGAAGCATTGCACAATCTGTGAAGTCCGAGAACATTTCTTTTTTATTTTGAGGGATCGAGATCTAGATAAGAACATTTGAATTGTAACCGTAACATTTGTAATGTTTAATATTGATGGACCTGTCGTCTACGTAGCATATATAAAGCGAAACCCGATTCCATGAAAAAATATAAATTAAAATCAATTATAAAACAATAAAATGCGAACGTGACATCATTGCCGGTTATCAGTGTTGTCGTAAACATCACTGTCGGTTAGCAACAAAACCGGCTGTGGTGGCACTGCCGGCTCTAGCCACAAACCGGCAGCGTTGGCTTAACCATCATTGCCGGTTCTTATCACAAACCGGCAGTGATTCTTACTACAACACTGTCGGTTGAAACACAAACCGACAGTGTTGTTGGAACTGAACTCTACTGGGTGGTCTTATGAACCGATAGTGTTAGTGGAAATGAACACTGCCGGTTGTGTAAAGAACTGGCAGTGAAGTTGAAGAACACTACCGGTTTGTAGGAACCAACAGTGATAGCTTACCCTCATCACTGTCGGTATGGTTGTGCCGGTTCAAAATCTGACAGTGATGGGATATTTTGAACCGGCAGTGAAGTGCTATTCTGATGTAGTGTAGCATTTTGTATTCGATAATGATAGGACTAACGTCGCTTGCTCGCACTCCGCCTCGCTCCTTCGGTCCATTTCTCCACAAAAAAGACAGTGCCACTCGCCTTCTCCAGCACGGGGCCGCTCGCCGCAAGCAGAGCACCTGCCCTTCGTGGCCTTATCTCTAGCGCGATGACACCGACCCACGCGCCCGTCCCGCGTTGCTCCGCACCCATCCACCTCGCCCGCTGCAAAAGGGGAGGTAGCGGAGGCATGCGCCTACTCCTAGGGAGGCCTTGGGAGGCCTGCGCTTATGCCCCCATCCACCTCGCCCATCGGCAGGAAGGGGAGGCTTGTGCCTGCGCTTGGGTGTATGCTGGGCCGTTGATGTCCCACTGACCAACGCATATTGCAAGCATATGTTTTAAGTGTTTCTGATGTTTCAGAGGTATGTTGCAAGTGTTTCATATGGTTGTGCAAAATTAGATCAGAATGTTGCAAATATTGCAAAGGCTATACACATATTTTGCAACCGTTTGTTCCAAATGTTTCGTACATTTTCGGATGTATGTTGCAAATGTGTCTATTTAGATGTTGGATATGTTTAAACATATGTTGCAAGTGTTTTATTTGGATGTTGCATATATTTTGCAATGGCTTTTCAAGTGTTTTTCAGCTGTTTTTGCAAGTGTTCCAGATGCATGGTTCAAGTGTTTCATCTGTCTTCAGATGTATGTTGCAAATGTTTTATCTAGATGTTTTAGAAGTAGATCGGGTGTTGCACATGTTGCAGTGGCGCGGTAGCTAGCGAGACAATGACTTTGCCCGCAGGGAACTACGTCTCCTACCTCATGGCAGGCACCTCACCTCTCCTCACCTCTCCTCTCCCTCCCCTCCCTTCCCTTTCGCACCATCTCACATGATAGTTCATGCTCGTGAGGGAAGCCCTACCCGACGAGCACATGAACACCATTGCCGGGTGGTGGCATGGTCGGTGATGATGAGAACGATGCCCGCGTGGTGGCCCCATAGCAAGCTGAGGTTCGTGTCGTGCGCTTTCGCTACATGCGGGAAAGCAGAGCAGCTGACGCGTCCATCCGGACGTCCGAGCGCTAGTCATGCCGTTTTGTATTTAGATTTAACCCTGTACAAGATTTCTTTCACCAAGTCTATGAATATTTGTATTAATATGTTTGCCATTATTTAATTGGCTTGGTGCATTTGGTTTGTGTCCACATCTTCCTGAACCACAAGTATATACAAGTGTTATAGTTTCTTACTAAGATCACACAATAGACCTTGTCTATAGAGATCCAAGCCCATATATTTTTGGTCATTGAGTCAACCCAAATGAATTACGATGTGCTACATAACTCATCCAATCTAGGGGAAGAAATATACTAAGCTATTTGACCCATAAATATGGGTCTTTTACATTTTTGCTATTAAGGCCACGTTCAACCCACACACAGGGGTCATCTCCATGGACCTCGAATCCAACATAAAGACAACTAAAAAGACAGGTCGTACAATTGGGTCACATCGTTTTACTACACTATTTAATGCTACATGTGGCCTAGATGAATTGTGAAAACTATTGTGTACACCATTGTGTTGCTAATTGATAAAAAATGGATTAAGCTTAAATAAGATGAACATGATTATAATTTTTTTAAATCATCAATATATCATATTATATATAATTGAAACATCTTTGTCTAATTTTTTTCTTTCCATGGCGCAGGCAACCGCTTCTGATTTGACTTCAATAAAAATTTCACTAGAAATATCTACACAAAGATCCTCATTGCCCCGGTCAGCCAAAAACAGCTAGCATTTCACATTGTGAAAACAGCATGGTGACAATGTTTTCCATGTATTAGCCAAAAACAGCTACCATTCCACACAGCTATCATTAGCCCCAAAGACTGCTGAAGCTTCATACAAATGCCATCAATTTAGTGCTATATTTAGATGCTGGTCAATTTCAACTACACATCATCGTTCAGTGAATAGGGAAGCTGCATATGACTATATTAATAGGCAAGCCTGCAAACTTGAAACTTGAATGTAGTTTCAGAACTGAGAAAGTGGTAGCATGCAGTATTCAGAAAGGCAGGCAAGCATACAAGTACTATCTTTGAATGTAGGAATCATTAGTTACCTCCTTCAAGAACTCATCGAGTGTTGGCAATGGAGTCTACGCAATACTAAGGTTTCCTTCATCAGACTACTGAATTAAGAACGTATTCTTGCTACTTGAATTAAGAACATATTCTTGCCGTAGAGGTCCTAGTGCTCGGGCAGAGGCCGAGCTCGCCGCTTGATGTCGGTGTTCACCGCGCACTTTGGCGAGGTTGCGTCCAACCTCGGGATCGTTGGGCTTCGCATCTCCGGCAGCGGCGGCAGCGGCACGACGACGGCGCTGTGGATCTCATGATGAAGGCTCGGGCACCGTCAGTGGCGCTCAGGATCGTCGGGCTTGGCATCTCCGGCAGCGGGTGGCGGCGGCGGCGGCGCAAGGAAGGTGCTGGATCTCGTGAGCACCAAAACTAGAGCACGGTCACCATCTACCAAAGAAATCCCGAGCACCAAAACTAGAACACGCGAGCGCCTGCACGGGTATCCGAGGGTAGGGTCGACTCGTGGAAACAAAGCCGTACGACGTTGCTGCCCTCGTCGATTCCACCCAGGAGCAGGAGCCCTTGCCGTCGTCTCGCGAGGCGACGGGGCGAGCGTCTCTGAGCGACGCCGAGGACTGTTTTGCATAATTCGCGTCTTGGAGACGGGCGTTGTACGTGCCCTTACAAAAGCCACACATCTAAATATCACTCTTACGGTTGCCCTTACATAATTGCCACCGGAGAGAGAAGAAATCTTACAAGTATTGCCAAAAACGGGCGTTTTTGCTTGCGTGGCGTGCAAGTCATGGTGCCAGCGTGGAGGCGCATTGGAAAAGACGAAGCTGCCCATGCCCTGCACCTCTCTCTCCCTCTGCGACAGCCGGATCCCGCAGCTCATCTCATTGCCAGGTTTCCCTCTCATCAGCTTTTGCATATAATTCAGGACCAGTACGTCCTGTGTGCTGGTTGTGGTTTGATGTGTAGAAGCTTTGGAATCAACAATGCGATTAATTAATTTTTGTTATACAGCCACTGTGGCACGTCCGAACGTGTAACTTTTCTATGAATTTATGCAGCATATATGCTTCATATATACGTGGTATTGGTGAGTCTGCTATTATCTTGTTTGATGACAGGTTCTGGCCCTTTTCTTAGTCATGTTTCCGCAGATATTACCGTAAACAATGAGATGTCTTCATAATCTTCTTCTGTATATGTCAGTTATGTCTGGATGATCCAGTTTTATATCACTACAACAGTGTTACTTCTTGGACTGAAACCTGTGTTGTGTATGGCAGTTGTAGGTGTTAGACTGTAAGAATTCATTTCATAGAAGTCAACTCGCACTATTACACAACATATCTTTGCTGGCACTTTCTATAGTGGGCAAAGGGCACCTTTGCCGACATATAACCTCCCGCGAAAAGTTTTGCCGACAGTTTGGAAACAGTCGCGTTAGAAGCCGTCGGTGAAACTTTTGCCAACAGTTTACAGAATCCCCGACACTTTTTGTGTAGCCAAACGATGTACCTACGCCGACAGTTGAACCCTTTGCCGACAGTTAACCCTTTGCCGACAGCTAAGGCCTCGCGCCGATAGTTAGAACCTTTCACAGACGGTTTGTGCATTGGCGAAACCATTTCAAGGTATTTTGTGAACCATACCACATCCACCAGAACGCTAAACGACAAAAACGTATTTGTAGATATAGATATAAATACAATTTGAATAATTTGACAAATCCACTTTTGCTCATATAGAAGGCATCACATTAAACAAATTCACTTGATTTTATAGAAATAATATATTAGATCTTCCATACATACACCAACTATATATATATATATATATATATATATATATATATATATATATATATATATATATATATATATATATATATATAGCATGTCAAGTGATGATCATAGTACATAGAGCCATACATATACATGTCCAAGATATAGATTAGTCACTAGCAGACATATATAGACATACTAAAGTCTTGTACTAACTGGTTATGGCTAAAGCTAAGAGATCAATAGATCATGACTTGGGCACAAAAGTGGCATTCAACACTTCCATGTCTTTGGCCTACACGATAGTAGGTGCAAACAAAAGAACAGAACTGCAATTCATGTCTTCCTGCAGCAATTCTCGGACACTTGTTGCCACTCCAAAATACTTGAACACCAACTTGGTGCACATATGGTTGCTGCCACTCTAGAGAACATGTAACAGCTCTTTTTTCGAACCTCAAAAGGTTGCCAATCCAAAGTACTTGCAACACCACATAGTACCTAACATGAAAAAAGCAAAATATTAGTGAAATGTGCTCTGTACATCAACTCTTGCTTTGTTATTGGGTGCAAATAGTGAAACAATATTACTGTACAATGGGCAGCTATGCTATCAACTATTTGGTCAATACCAATATATGTAAATAGTTCTTGCTTCCTCTGCTTCATTGGATTGCACCGATGGATCTAGCTATCATAACAAATGTGTTTATCTTTTTTTCTCAGTTTGCAGATAATATGATGGCCAATTCATGCAGAGCTCAAGGGACTAAGATATAACAGCCATGAAGAAGTCACTAGATTTGTTTAAATGGGATATGTGTTAGTGTTGGAGAGATGCCCCATATATGAAAGACATTAATTTTTTGGTAGCATACCCAGTTTTAACAACAAAACCAGTTACACACCATATGTGAGCCCAGGAAGTCAAATATCACATATAGCTATAAATAAGGGTAACATCAAAAGACAATGCTTAAATACATAGCGTATTAGTATAAAGAATATAACCTCAGAGTATAGACAGCGGAAAGACAACTCCGATCTTCGGGTGAAAACTCCAATTCCACAGGGACAACTGACTGGTTGATCACAAGCCTAATTCCTTCAAACTCTAGCAATCTGGTACCCATCCGGGATTTTTCCAAAGATTTAAAAAGTAAAGCAAGCTTAAGTACATGTCGTACTCAACAAATATAACATAGGGTTCATGAGGCTCAAAAGGTTGACAACGGGTTTAACCGCGATTAGCTTTTAATGAGTCATCTTTTAGCAATTGGATGGCAACAAGTTTATCACAAGCCCATAAACACATGATCGGTAAACATGAATAATGAATAGCATAAACAATAATTATTAGTGAGCATCTTTATCATCATTATCATCGATTGTTCATCATCTATTCCAGTAAATATTCCAAGGCCGCTTTCGTGACCGTGAGCACGGTGATATACTAGTTTACACTCTCTGGAGGTTGTACACTTTCACTTTGTGAGTCGTGATTTACCCTTTCGCCCAAGGTAGCTAATCTCTTGACCCACTTTCAAGGAAGGTCCATGAGGGTTCACTATGAAGTCTTTCAAAGGTTAAATCTAACAAGTTAGGGCCATTAGATTCACTTGGCAAATGAAGACATAGGAATCCCGTGTCGAATGGCACAATTCCATCACGACTATACACATAAGAGTAGAGGATGTCCTATGCCCGATTCGGCAAGGCATTCTTAACGCGCCAATAAAGGTAACTTTGTAACAAGCTAGAAAAGGTCCTCATCTTGAGCTAAAGCCGAGCCATGTAGCCCTCACAATTTTGTCTTGTAAGTCCCGGATGATCACTTACAGATAAGTCCTTAGGGAGAGGAATCTAGAGCAGCATAAAAACAACCCAATGCTCTAGCCTCCTTGTTCCATGTTGCTAAAAGCATCTTTTAATGTTTATTGCATATTCCATTAGTCAAGTTACAAGATCATGGTTGTAGTGGAGCACTAGCATCAAACTACCCAATGCAATAACCCATATGTATCAAAGATGCAATTACAAAATACTAGGAAATCCTTAGTGGTAATCAAGGTAGACACATGCAATATGAATTAAATGATTAAAGGTGTATAGGACAACAAGGAAGATCCCATGCTATACTTGCCTCAAAACACCGATCCTTGATAGCTTTAATCTTCAACGTTCTTCTTCTTCTTGATTCAACACGTAAATCTCACCGACTGGACGTAATCATAAAGCACCACACAAGCATCCATACAATCATACACGAAGCAAACAATAGAACTAAATCAGAACAGTACACCAATCATCGAAAAATAAGTAAAAGAGTTTGAAACATGATTCTCGCGCGCTCTACGAACACACACAGTCGCAAAGAAGCACGCTAATCGAAGCTACTGATGAAAAAGATACATCTACCGAAAGATCTACTTTATACGTGGAAAAGAAAACTATAGGCTTCATTTATTTTAAATATATATAAGATATTCTATAGATAATATAAATTGAATTAAGTCAAATTTAGATTTGAATTATAAAACTAAAGTAAAACAAATTATATTTTATTTATAAAACCCAGGTTGCATAATTGTTAATCAAGATATGATTTAAACGATGAAATTTCAGAAATAGTAATATAGTAAACATTGCTACTAACGTGTAGATCTAAATGCGCTATGAATCTGATGCAACTGAAATGGGCTTAAACGGATCTAAAACGTAGAAGATATGAAATAAACAAGATTTCCTTTAATAAAATAATAGATTAAATCTAATCACGAATTTTAAAAGTTGAAAACACATCTAACAGTAGTATGAACATATAGGTTATGAAATTACGAACCTAGCGCAAGTTGAACGGATCAAATCGAGTTACAACGAAGAAAGCGGTGGAGATCCATTATTGATTGTAAGTGGTGTATTTCTATAGTATTGTTGGATTTGTTTTTCTATAAGAAAACGGCCATAAAACATATACGTGATGTCATGTGATGTCATCAAACTAATTGGAACAGCTAACTGGAGCAGGGCACGGAGCACGCACGGTGCACGGCAACAGCTGATGATCGTATAGGAGCTCAACAGAGCTAGCAGGTTGCAGGTCAAGGAGGGAAAACTAACCGGAGGCGTGCGGAGGTCCTCACCGATGCCAGATGAGGAACAACGATGTCGGCATTGAAGCAGCCAGCGGCGAGATCGGGTTTCACAAGCGGGCTCCTCCAACTGATGGGAGATGCTGCATCACTGGGGCAATGGCAGTCATGGCGTTGACAGATATTCAGCATGTAAATCACGTACGTGGACAGAGTCTCCATGGTTACTGTACATGATAAGAAGCAATAGCATCAGCAACCGGAGAAGCCAACAGAGAAGATAGACAAGAGCTCATCGTGCGGGTGTTTCTTATTACCAAAACACGGCGACGATGAACTCGGCACGGATCGGGCGCCTTGAAATTTGCAGCGACATCGAGTGCTGGAATGTGGATGCAACAATTCTCCGGTGGTGGCGTCGATCGGTTTGCTCTGGCGTTGCCTGGCTTCCTGCAGGTCGCGACTACACGGCAACAATGGAGCAGGACGGCGCGGCTCGGTCAGGGCAGGGCTCGGAGAAACGTAGAAGATAGATGGAACAAGAGTGTTGCGTGGGGTACTTACCGATGGCTGAGAAGCAGCGAGGATGACCGGGCTGGGCAGCGTGGCGGCAACGGCGACGGCGAGGAAGGAGAGAAAATATAATTTACTACGAGGGATTTCTCAAACCAGGGCTCCTCATACGGTAGTTTTAGTGTGCTTTGCTCAAGGGGTTGGTAGATATATATAGGGAAGAAAAACTCCCCACATCCACGTCAACTAGCGATATGGTACTAATTGACGTTGCACCATCCGCCTGCACTAATGGGCCTAAATAAACATTAAAGCACATTAGTAAATAAATGCATGGGCCTTTGAGATTTACTAGGATTATTGCACATGGGCTTTGAGCGTTGGGAAAAATGAGAAATTTATTATTTTCGAAATTAATTAATTTCGTGGATAAAATAATTCTAGAAAAGTTCAGAATTGATATTTAAGCCACGAAAAATACTCCGAGACCTCTGAAAATTTGGGGAAAATTCTCAGAGACACTTTGGAACATGATGAACCCAAAGAAAGTATTTGGAGCTCAAAAAAAGATTGTTGGAATCTTGGAACATAAAGATTAAGGTGAAGGTGGTAGGAATTAAATTCCAGAAAGAAGCTAGAAAATTCCTAGGGATAGATATTAAATCACCTAAACGATATAAAAAACACACATTTTATATATAGAAACAAAAGGTGCGACCGGCATGAATGCAACAAACACGTTTCTACCTTTATGATAAATTTTAAATTAATGAAAATTTTTATTTTCCTATATTTTATGAGCACCAAAATTCAGAAATAAATAATTTTATCCTATTTTCCAAAAGAGACAAATTTTAGGGTGTTACAAAAATGGCAGTTTCCCGCAGGTGGGACTATGAAAAGCTAGCCGATGGCCTTCACCGGTTGGATGCCTCGGGTGAAGGGGGTGCCAGGTGGAAAGTGGGGACAGGCCAATTTAGGGTTTAGTAAATGCACTCAACTAACTCCCCCTGTATAGTCACTACACCACAACACCAAGTTTAGCAATGCACGGTCTGACGCTAAAAGCGGCTACAGGGACAGACAATCTAACACTAAAAAGTTATAGCGACAAACTTCTACAGACGCTGTAAGTCCTGTCGCTAAACATCTTTAGCGTCAGACAGTACTTTTAGCGTCAGGCAGTCCGTTGCTCTGAATTTTTTTAGCGACAGATAGTCTACTGCTACTCTTTGGCGACAGATTGCCTCCTAGTACTCTATAGCGACAGACAATTTGAAGTTACAAATGTTTTCAAAGAATCTGGATGGTTTGACGAGATCATTTAAATGCATTTAAAAAAAAAAAAAAGGCCATTTGGTTGCAAATTAATACAAAAGTAACATCATTGTGCACGTTTCTCATACAAATAGATTCATTCATGACCAAGTCCAAACAGTCACTAAGACATACATATATGGTCAGCCATTACAAACATGAATCAATGATTCATCAATGATAAGTCTACAGTATCAGCTACATGTATCCAAATGAGATCGACTAGCACCTCATTGGCAATGCAGAAAATATGAGTGAATCCACTACAACTACTGTCCACTACAAACCTCACTGGCTCCAGTAGTATCATCAACATGAAGCTCTAAGAGAACATCTGTTTTTCCTTGCATCTGGGTTTGTGCAACATCTGCTAGGGATACTTCAAATGCTTGCTTTGAACCAACCATAAAGGTTAGCATGTTTCCTACAGAGGCAAGGGTAACAAACATTAAAATCAAACTGAACATATGTTAAAAGGGGTCCCATGTACTAGTGAAGTACTTGAACTGAAACAGTCAAGTACACTCAAGGTTCAAGCAAACAAATGAAGATATTAGCAGCCAAGAAATGAGCAGAAAATAGAAGATAATAGAAATCTTCAGTTTTAGTTCAGGCAAATCATTCTGGGAATAGGTGACCAAACAGATAGTGATCATATTGCAAGCAACAACCAGTACTCAGCATTATGTAATAGCATTAAGTAATAACCAAACAGAGAGTGATCAGCATATTAATTTCCCAGTTCAGTCCTACCACATAATAATAGTAGCTTGAGTAATAGCAGTACTAGTCCTTAAAATTACAGCAACCGCTTCTTACTGAAACCTGAAATTCCTTGAGGCAAGTGATCAACATATTAATTTCCTACTTAAACCTGAAATGAAGGGCACTGTGTTGGGTTCAAGAGGCAACACTCACAAATCTAGATCAGCAGTATGGCAAAGGAGGCACCACAAATGAAAAATACAGTAATGCTCATTCAACATTTGCCTTGATTTAGGTTTGGATCATAAATTGTATCGAACCTCTATTGAAAATGAGCGAAACATGAAATGGGAGGTACACAGAGAAGAAAAAAAGCAATTTACATGCAGATGTAATCCTACCATAGCTAACAATCTCTAGGAACTGTCCAGAGAGAATTCTTACAAGTGAAGATTAAGGCACTACACCTAAAGCACATATTGCAAATGACCAAATACAGTACTATGAATTACAGATGCTTGGCACAATTGACCATATACAGAAAATTATGGCAACACCAAAATGTACAATTCTAAGGTAACATTAATAGCACTAAGATTGGATTTGGAGCGCAAGATCTATAATGTTGAGCAAATATTCCAGATTATTTATTTTCAATATCTGGAACTTGAAATTTCAGAGGCAAATATACAGCAGTATTTTTTTATTAAGCACTACATTTCAACCTACAAAATTATGATATGCTCTCGTTCCTTCAAATATTATCTATAGGTAAGTCTTAACTACATAATAGATACAGTATGTACAATGCAAGACTTGTTTAGGACAGGCATACCAAGTGGCATGAAAGAATATCGTAACTGTTTACCTTAATTTGAACAAGAAGAGTTTGCTTTAGTGGATATAAAGATCGAACTGCTCAAGGTTTAATCAACAGATGAAAAACATATACTGATTATGTGGACAGCTATGGCCACCTATTCCTTGTTGCTAAAACTGGGAGTGAGTGACAAGGACAATGGCAGTTGAGACAGGAATGCCATTACCAAGGCAGGTAACATACTAACAGCAGGCTGACAGTTCACTCTGTTGCGAGAAGAGCGTGGCATTGGCAGCCATCCTGACAGTGACAGAAGCCACACGGCTGGTGGCTGAGGTGGAAGATAGAGATCACTGAGGGTGCTAAAGAATCAGTTATGAGGAATATATTGCGGTAAGCTTAATTCAATTCTTGCTTTTTTGAGGAATTTACTAGGAGGAAAGTTTCTATATGAAGGTTTCACTAGTAGAGAACAGGCCTTTGATCCTCGGCCAAAATGGGCTCTAGTCCCGGAATTTTTTGCGCCCGGGACTAGAAATACCTTTAGTCCCGGTTGGTGTCTCCAACCGGGACTAAAGGTCCCCGCCTAACGGCTCTTCATGGCCGAGACAGAGGTGGCAGGGACCTTTAGTCCCAGTTGGAGCCACTGCAACCGACTAAAGGTATACTTTTACTCCCGGTTGGTGGCTCCAACCGGGAGTAAAGGTCTACTCCCGGGCCGTGGCTGCGCCTGGGGTTGGAAAGTTACTTTTAGTCCCGGTTGGAGCCACCAACCGGGACTAAAAGTCTCCCCTTTATATCCCGGCCGTCTCCTTCTTCCTCCACGAGTCCGAGCTCAGCACATTTTGAAGCTCACTTTGCACTAGTGTTCTTGCTTCCTCCTCCCTCCATTGTTCCTCCATCCATTATTCGATTCCTCCGTCGATTTCTTGATTCCTTAAATCGATTCTTCAGTTGTAAGGTTATCAATCTCATACTCTCATTTTCCACCATTGTCTTATCTCATTTTGTTCACTATATATATATATATGGTTCTTTATTGTGGTTTTCTTCATTTGTAAGCAATTTGAGCTCAAAATCACTTCAAGCTTGCATATTTACATGAAATAAGGTTAAAGTAGCTAGTTGAACTTGCGGACCGTGTTCATCTCGGCGAAACACGTTCTCTGCCGAAGCGATAACGGACGTCAAGGAGGAGCTTTGATTCTCTGAGGGAGAGCTGACAGACAGCCGTAAATGAAGAACCGTGTTCCTTCCTCGTAGAATTGGAGCTCTTCCGTGGCCAGAAATCACGGTGCCGTCCGGTGGAGAAATGCTCGCCGAGATGATCACGTAAGCAAGGTCAACTAATACGGATGGTTATTTATTCACATGTCCCGATATCGCCGTAGTAGTCTACATCAATCACCGTACCAAAATGTAGTATATATATAAATATAAACTTAGAAAATAGTTAGAAAATTATAGAAAATCCATACTAGTTGAACTTGCGGACCGTGTTCATCTCGGCGAAACACGTTCTCTGCCGAAAGCGATAACGGACGTCAAGGAGGAGCTTTGATTCTCTTTAGGGGAGGCGGCAGCGATGCGTGGAAGACCGTGTTCCTTCCTCGTAGAATTGGAGCTCTTCCGTGGCCAATCACGGTGCCGTCCGGTGGAGAAATGCTCACCGAGATGATCACGTAAACAAGGTCAACTAGTACGGATGGTTATTTATTCATACGTCCCGATATCGTCGCGATGAGTCTCATTATGTGTGTACACTCCCATTCTTCTATTAATTTGCGAAAATATCATGTGAATTACTTACCGCCATGTGATAAAAAGCGAGAACACAATGACCATTAAAAATATCATTGTTTAGAGATCTAGATAATTTTATAGTTTCTTAATTTTATTTGTTTATAAAAGGAGAAATTTATAGTGTATTACAAAATGAGTATAGAGAGTAGATGGCAACTGCTTGCGGGTCCTCGGCCTCTCATGGGTTTCCAAAGCGACTTAGGCCGGGCCTCCCTCTCATTCCATGCGGCAAGGAGCAAGGAGAAACCCGGAGAAACCGTACTTCTTCGTAGCTCCAGATATTCTAAGAAAAAAGGTGACTTCTTACCAGCAACAACAGCGGAAATCTCGTAAGGTGTCCAAATCAACGTTATCGAGACTATGACCGCACTCTCACCAAGTCAATTGAGTGACGCATGAAAAAGAAGCGGGCGGGGAAAGGAGTTGCCCAACTCGGACAAACAAGCGCACCAATCAATCCCCCGCTAGTTGTTGGTAATGAATATGGTTCGAATTTAGGATTAATGCATCGAGGCAAACATACCTCCGGATGTCGATTTGGATCACCTTGGTGAATTTCTTGATGAGGCTGGTCTCGACCTTTACCGATGTTTGGTGATGGAAACATTGAGAGTGCGGTGGAGGAGTTGATATTTGGAAGAAAAAATTTGTACTAGGCGAGTCTATACAACCATCAAGCCTTATCTCGATCTGGGGGCGCAAATGTACACCTTCTAAACAAGTGGTACATGCGAGGCATCTACCGATGGAGACTTCTCGTTGGTGTCGAATTAGAGACGAACATTGGTTCCATGGCGATGATGTTATGTATGTTGACTTTGCGAAATTTCATCAACTATGCCACCGACCTCTCTCGGACAAAGTTATCATTAGCTGCTATTGCACGTAAGTAATAATTCTTTTGATCTATTATTAAACTCATCATATGTGGGTATATGTATATAAATTATCCTAACAAGTACTATATATATGCAGATTTACAATGACGGAGCTCGTAAGGAAGGCTGCAATGAAATTGGTTTTGTTGATCCTATATAATATTCAAAGACCCAATTACTCCAAAGACTAATTGGAAGTGCGAGTCAGAGAAGTAACATCATGAACTTCTTAGTGAACCAGCATACAAGAAGGATATACTCTTTCCCTATAACTTCAAGTGAGTGTTAATCATGTCGATCATATCCTTAATGGCTCATATGTTGATTCTAGTTAATTAATGAGTGTTATCGTTATATCCTATAAACACATACAACAATCCTTTGGATATTGATGGACATCGATCCGGTGAAAAGTCACTTGATAATCTATGACTCAATGAGAAAACCACAACAAGACTACCAAGATATGATATATATTATCCGGAGGTAATTTGGGATCTCTAGCAACTATATACACACACAAACATGATGATTAACTATATCTGATGATGTGGCAAATTTTTTATTAGGCGGTGTTTGGAAAACCTTTATTGAGAAGCAACACATGGAAAAATGCAAAGCGCCCTTCGAATATAATCCCTTTGAAAGTAAGTCCCCGAATCGCATCATCTTTATTAATTAAACATATAGCTTTCACGGATCACCAGATTGGATGACAAATCTTTTTCTCGTAAAGTGGTGTCTCGAGGCGAGAACGAGGGAACAACTACATGGTTACTATGTTTGCAAGTTTATCAAGGTGCTCTCCCAAAGAACTCCTACTGAGAGAGACTCAAAATACGTTAAAAATACACTATATATTCATTTAATTATTATTATTGATTGTGTTACTATGTCTTTATATATATATATGTACATATATTAATTTATTTTCCTTTAATTCAAACCTGTAGACTCGATGGTTGGAGGAAAAGGTCATACGGCAAGACCAAATCAAAGCAATTCAAGAGTCTATAGCCGGATTTTTTAATGAGCAGGTCATCGATTCCAAGGGCGAGTTCTACTTCGACCCAACACTGCCATTGAAGCCAAGCTAGAGGATGAGAGGAAACTTGTTATGTCACAACAACTGTAATGCAATCTTTTGTAATATATGCACATGAAATAATATAATGTAAAATACACATATGCATGCATGCATGTAAATATATATATGATGCATGCATGCATATATATATATATATATATATATATTATGCTTGAATTGTGTGATTTATCGTTCATTGTGCTTGAACCGAAACATACTATATCGCGGCGTATAAATGTATAATTAGCAGCGTACAATACGACTAAAACCTATTTTGAAAAGAAAACAAAAAAATGAAAAGAAAAGAAAAAAGAAAAAAACCTTTAGTCCCGGTTCGTATTACCAACCGGGACTAAAGGTGCCGGCCATCATGGCATGTCAGGAGGCACCTTTAGTCCTGGTTGGTGTTACCCACCGGGACTAAAGGTCCTCCTTAGTCTCAGTTCTGACCGGGACTAAAGGACTTCTTTAGTCCCGGATGCTTGCTCCCGGGTGGGGAACCGGACTAGAGGGGGTTCCCCACCGGGAGTAAAGCTCGGTTCTCTACCAGTGTTTGAACTGTACATTCATTAATTCAAGTGAGCATTTAAGACATATACTAGAAACTGTGTAATAACTGACATCATGAGTAATCACAAAGAAACCATCCGTAAGTATTTTATTATAGAGTTGTTATTCCATCTCTTTCCTGCTCTGCAGGAGAAGAAGATACTGAATAATTTACTTTTTCTCATGCAAGTTAGTTTTCTAGGTTAACGCTGCAAACCAGTGGCTGGCGTTTTTAAGAGAACTTTATTTATAGCACTGTTTTGTTTGGTCTTGGCTGAAGCTACTCTTTTGCCTCTTCTCCGCAATCTAGCATTGAGAGTTTAGAACCCTTCTTGCCTCTTCTCCACAATCTAGCAGGAGAGTTTACAACCCTTCTTCTGTGGGTTTGGTGGATATTTGTCAAGAAGTCAGTCTCATGTGTGGTAGGAAATTTTTTTTTCTGAGCTTGTTTATTTAGAGATTTCAACTTTCTGGAGGTTGTATTCCATTTTTCTTCCAATTTTAATTCTCTTATTTCCAGAAAAATGTTTAAAGGCACAATGCTCATACCCTGCTGTTTGTACTCCTCAAGTGTTGGGTGGGTTTATGTTGCCCTCTTAGGTAGCGTGATCATTTGACTTTATGTGTTTTTCCATTGCTCCTATCCAGAACAATAATATTTATTTAAACTACATAAAAATAAAGTGTGCTATTGTTGACCAAAAAAATAACCAACACCAATTAAGAAAATATTTACTTATTGCTTTAGCTTACAATGTAATCGGCCTGGTTATTAACAAAATTACTATAGGCATATGAAATGTGGACTAGATTATTGTGCAAGCCATAAACACTGGTGAATGTACCATCAAATTCAAAGAACTAAGTAGGTAAACAAAAAAAATGAGTAAAGCATGGGTGAATTGCGGCTTAAAGGACCTTCAAGAGAGGCGATCGATTGTTTGCCTCATTTCATATAAAAACTTCAGCCCTATCAAGCTTCATATTCATAACTACCAAAACAGCCACCAACAAAGCAGATCAAAACAATCGATCCCTAACTGATAGTTACAAGTGAAATATAACAAATATCCATATTTTGTCATTCATCATATAATACATGTGAAATTAATAGAAATTAAAATAATTAGGCACAAACACCGTAAGCTACTAGGGGCAGGAGCCGTTAGTTTTCCAAAGCCAATCTTTTCATTGTGACGGTCATAGGTCACAAGTGTATTCACGAACAATGATGCCTGCCATTAAGGTCATTACTTTAGCTACTCAAAATGGCTAAGTTTCTAAATGCATAAAATAATAAACTGTTGTCATGATCTTGTAATAGAAACAGACTATTTTTACTACAGCCTTTGAATGAATCAAGAAAATCAAGAACCTTTCATTCGGACAATTGTTATAGCCAAGGAAACATATTTAAATAAACAGACCTCATAGCAACAAAAAGAACAAGCAAAAGAATCTGTAGACCTCATAGCACATAGTAACAACTAACACCAGACTGTGTTTTCTTCTTCACCATTATGGAGGGAGGAGGAGATTTCTATATCCTAAATCATTTTAGTTCACAATTTCTCCTACCGGAATAAATAATTTTCAGGTGTAAGTGAGAGCTTCTGTCCATTTCAAATACCAACAACAACAAAGCCTTTTGGTCCCTAGCAAATTATGACTTGGGGTAGGCAAGAGTTGAAACCCACCATGAGCCACCAATGAAAAGGGAAAAGAAAGTGTATATATATAGTACAGGCATCAATATTAGATATATTAATAGGGGGATATGACATGCAAAACCAAACAAAACAAAAAGGAATTGTAGGTGCACCAGTCAACAATGTCCTTGTAATCCAGAAGTTCGTTTGTAGAGCAACAACCAAGAGAATAAGAGAAAAAGGAGGGATACAGTTATTAGCTAATGGACATGAAAAGGCGTCAAGGAGAAAAAGCAGGTTGTGCTAAAGTAGAAGTTTGATTCTATCTAGGGAAGTGTAAACTTATCTAGGTGTCATTAAGACGTTTAACTTCTTTTATGCAAAGTGGAAAAGTTAAAAAAAATGGCACTAGTGCAGTTTTAGCCACAAATACTATTGATAGCTTCTGAAGCT
The DNA here is from genome assembly GCA_904845875.1 of Miscanthus lutarioriparius. Taxonomy (NCBI): domain Eukaryota; kingdom Viridiplantae; phylum Streptophyta; class Magnoliopsida; order Poales; family Poaceae; genus Miscanthus; species Miscanthus lutarioriparius. The sequence continues at coordinate 106,120,967 of CAJGYO010000010.1, read as the reverse complement.
AGACTGCCTTTTTTACATGGTACATTGCAAAAAACTGAACTCCAAGCAAATTGATGTCACATGAAGGAAAAATAACTACAATAGAACAAAGATCCAACAGAAAAGGTATGGACGTGTAAATAGCTTACAGCATCTCTAAAAGCCACGTGGAAGCTTGCTCTGGCAAATAAGCATATGTGGTCCCACTATCCAAAACAATCCCATGCTTGCTGTAGAAGATCCTTGAATCTACCATAAAGCCTTTCCAGCAACATGTATTTCCTTTAACTCAATGTTGTAATATGGACTGTTGCCAATTTAAGATTAGCTAATAAAATATGTACCACAAAAAGAATAAGGATCGAAAGGTTATCATATAGGAAACCATACATTACCTGGAAGTGAGAGGGTCTCAATGTGAAAAACCATGTCGGAAAGAGCAGGCACTCCACCAAGCACCATAGCACCACCACCAATATCCATACCGCCATAGCACAATGAGAATGAATCGCTTATGACACCCTTTTCAACAAGCTGATCCATTATGCTAAGTTGAACACGACCGAGGGCCCATTATACCATCAGCACTAAAAGGTCTAGACATGTGCCTATACATGTGTTGTTTCCCAAACGCTAAAAGCGCCATTAGGAACAAGTTGATGAAGGATTAGGTAGGCCTCCTGTTCCTCAAAATTCATGAGCATCGCCCATCGACCAAGGTGCCTCACGTCACCGATATACAAAAGGCTTTCCCAATAAGAACTCATTTTATAATAAGAACTACTAGAAGCTCCTAGCAACAACAGTACTAACTTTTTCAAGGTACTATCATTAAACATTATTGACACATTCGTAACCTAACCTAATCGCTTGAGTTTGCCGGGCAATAAGAAGCGGCAAGAGTAGTCTACTGATTTTAAGTTGCATCATTGTCGGACATCAATACCAGATTAGCTTATTAAGAAACAATGTCTAATTCCAAAAGACACTTAAGAAAGCACTATATCGTCTAAGTATTTAGAGAGAAAGACATAAAGTGTATGTAAAAGTAACCATTGACACTATAATATAGGATCTTGTGCATCTAAAAAGACAATGGATTGTAAGTCAAGAAGACACCTTCCGTTTTGCAAAATGACAAGAAGATAACCATAAGGATCCAAGATGCCACCCATGAACCGGTGAGAAAGAAATGTAGAGAAGACCAATCTTGAATGCAATTACTTTAGATAACAAAGGTTTCGGACAATTACTTTGAACATTAATTCGCTTATTTTTTCATTTAAATTAAAAGAATATTGTTCAAATTTCTCGACAGTGTCCTATATGGTCCGCAGCTCCGAAACATCTGCTATTGATTTGAAACATATTGTATTGCCAATTTACTAATTTAGAGAATGGCAAAGGTGACTATTATAAATTATCACAATCAGACAAGCAACAACATGTAATTTTCAGCCAGAGATCTTAATATACACACACACACACACATAACTCTAACCCCTAGATCTTCTAAACACAAAGCACCTAAACATCCATATACATACAATACTATCCATAGGAACACACGTGACACACATCTCGAGGCGGGGTGAAACGGCTCACCGTGGACATGGCACGATCCCAAACCGCACGGGATGGAGGAGCA